>CM046386.1:17256798-17737798 GCA_025413485.1 Ficus microcarpa | reverse complement strand
ATAATTAGGCATGTTTGTCTACAAACTCTCCATGAACTGATAATATTTCAAAGTGGTGTACTTTAGTTGCACTGCACTGAAAAATGCTTTTGTTTTTGTTTTTGTTTTTCTTTTACCCTTTTGTAACTTTAATTTTTGTTTTCCAATACAGTTTTACCTGTGATACGCAATAATAATAACAACCCGGGTAGAGGGAATTTTGGCCGGGGTCGTTGGCATCAAAATGATAGAGGAGGAGCAGGCCTCCTTCCCGACCCGGGCCTTATCCTCAGAGGCAGAACTTTGGTTATGGTTCAAAGTTTGCCAATGTCCGTGATGAACGCTTTGTTTCGGAATTAAAGCTTTCAAAAAGTGAAGAAACGCTATCAAGAAAATGTATTGCTTTTCAGGAGGTAAGTCAAGTGTTTTCCTTATTCTCTTCCTTTTTTGTTTTGTTGATCCCAATACCACATAGTTTGTATTCATAATTTTTTTACCTTTCGCTTATGCAATCCAAAGTTTTCAACTGACTGCCATCTTGCTGTTGTCTACTATTGTATGGCTGATGCAAGGTAGATTGATAATTTTTTGTAATAAGTGGTACGGTATTTTTTACATGATTAAGATCTCCCTTAAATGGCAATTTTTTTGTCACACTGCAATAAGATCCTACATATTTATGGGCCAACTTTTGGTAAACAATATTCGTGAACTTAGTGCCTGCCTTGTAAATTATTCTCTGTTCTTATTTACCAGCATATTTTGCTGACATGGTAATTTTATCCAATAGCCATGTGAAGTTGCTTCCTATAGTCGGGTAGAAGGTGGAGATGTCTTTTTGATGATCGCAGCTTGGTAAGCATATCATTTCTTGACTTATTGTTTCTGTTTGAGAGTGACAATATATGTTCATTGCGTTTATTACAATCTGATGCCGAGTATGAGCTTTTTCACGTGGATCCTTCCTAATTTCAGAGGCTTTTCAAGCGGCTTATTACTGAAGACATTGGAGCTGATCTTAACCAGGGTTTTGATACTTTTATTGAGAAAAAAGGTACGCACTGTGTCTGGAGTATTGTGACGTAGGTTAAGGAGATGTGCAAGGTTTAATACTCAGCAAAAGGAACTTTTGTTATCTTTGTGTATGCATTTCTTTGGGGTTATGCATATGAGGCGCTGATATTTGCAGGAAACTGTTTGTTTTTTGCTCTAAACCAGAACTGGGATCTCAAGGTTTTGGTGACCTTCTTGCCTGCATAAGAGACAAAAATATTCCACTTCAAAACATTCATTTTGTGGTGCGATACTAATTAAGCTTCATTTTCATCCTTCATTTTTTAAGAATTCTCTATGGGTTATTGACAGTTTTCCTGGGTTGTGTGTTGACAGACTTTCCGTAACAACCTTAATAAGGTAGTTGCTAGTTCCTTTGTTTAATTTTTACCAAGTTCAATTTTCTTTCATACTTCATGTGGATAACTTCCACGAATCGTGAACTTATTTCTGTTTGACATGAAGTTTCTCAAATAAGAAACCAATTCTGTACTGGATCATGGAATGGCTTGTCTTTGGCGATAGTGAAGAAAATCAGTTTTCTTTTTCTTTTTCTTTTTTTTTTTTTTTTTGTCTTTTTTTTTCTTTCTTTCTTTATGGTATTTGAAGACAAGGAGTCCATAAAAGAAACACAAAAGAGAAATCGTGACTTTAGTATAACGTTAAAACTGGATGATCTATATATTTTACTTGCTAGTCGCTGCACACATCTTATTGTTATTACTCTGTTTTCTGCAGATACTTGCCACTGCATATATTCGGCATGAGCCATGGGAGATGGGAGTGCACAAAAGGAATGGAGTTGTATATCTAGATGTTCATAAACTACCAGAAAGACCACAAAGTGAGTTGGAAAGACGAAGGTATTAGAATTTCTCATATCCTTAAATAAAGGGCCCTACGTTAGCTTGCATGTTATTAGTGTGTGAATTTCAATAAAGCTACAAAATCTGTGTTATATTAATCCATGTAGAATGCTTGAGAAGAATATGGAAGTGATACATGAGCAAGTAGCAAACTACTGTTACTATCATGTGAATTTCAATACGACTACACTATTAATGTTGTATTGAATTTATATGGAAAGCTTGGGAGGAAAATGAAAGTATTAACTGAAGGAATAGTAAAATGATATTAAAGGGAGTAATCTGAGTACCAAAATTTTAGGTCTGTAGCTATTGTTCAGCAGTATTTCTAGTCTCCTATACATGTATTGTTGCATCGTTTCCCATACATTCTTTCATTTCTAGTTGCCAATATTAAATATATAATGATCTACATAACATTGTCTTTTTAATATAGATGCTATTGGGGATATTGTTTTGAGAGCCTTGCCACCGAAGATCCAAGAAGAGCTGATGGAGAAGGAATACATCATGTTGATGCCAATGTTGAATACTGTTCTGTAATTAAAACCAAACTAGGGGCTCATCGTATTTTGATGGGTGCCGAAATGGATTGTTGTGATTCGACTGATGATGGAAGGAGATTTTATGTGGAGTTAAAGACAAATCGTGAGGTTGCTAAACAGTTTATCATTCCCCGTTTCCTCTGTCCGTCTGGTTTCCTATCTCTTGAATATATCGTAACTGACAGTTTGGAAGTATTCCTTTCTTTGCAGTTGGACTATCAAACTGAGGAAAGATACGAGAGGGAAAAGCTTCTCAGGGTCTGGGTATGTTTGTTTTTCTATATTGTTATGGATCATATTCTACATTAGGATCATCTCCCATTTTTTTTCCATTCTTTTCCTCCAACAAGTTTGTTTTTCATTAATTTAACATTTTCTGCCTATAATTTGCTCGATCAGACTCAGAAGTCAAGACTGTTGAGTAATCATTACTTTTTGAGATTGAGATAACCTAATGGATAAAATATCATCTTGCAACTTTTCCTTATGCTCCCTCTCCCAATCCCACCTACTTTCTCCCTCTTTTATCTTTTTGGTATATTAATTGTCTTGTGAATAAAGACAATAGTCAGTCGTTGTGCTGTGCAATTGATTTGCTGTTTTGTATCTTCCTTATGATACTTATACTGTCTCTCACTTTTCCAGTTCCTAACTTGCCCTTTTTTTTTTTTTTTTTCAAAACTACAGATTCAGTCATTCTTAGCTGGCGTCCCTTTTATTGTCATTGGATTTAGGTACTTTCATTTTGTATTTTTACTGGCATATATGCTGAATGTCTGTTGTGTTTAAATCTGGTCATTTGTATAAAAAACCGGGTTTGGTGAGGTTTTTACGTGAGAAAGATTAAACATCATCGCTTTTCTTATCTAGTGTCCAAAAGTGCTGTTCAGTTTTCACAATCTTTACGATGACCAACATCATGTTTCTCATCTTACTATATTAAGCCCCCCAACCCCAGGCCAACTCAAGAGAGCATAACTTGCTTTCGCATTCATTTTGAAAGTTTCAATTATACATGTTAGTTTTTTGAGAACTAAATTCTATTCATAAAATTTTCTTCGGTTAAGAAGATGTCTTGCTTTGTGCAGAGATGATAGAGGCCGACTTGTGCGCACAGAGAGACTTAGAACCAAAGATGTTACACAGAGAGTGAAAATGAAGAACTATTGGCAGGTAAATTATCTACAAATTACTGCAAAAATGTATAGAGGTAAATTATCTACAAATTACTGCAAAAATGTATAGACACCAAGTCACCAACCTTACTCTTTTTTCTTCCTTAAAATTTGTCGGATTTGGGTCCCGTCACTTTGATTCTCTGAAGTGATCACAAAAACAGGAAAGACTATCACTGATGGGCTTTACTATGAAGACTTTTCTGACAACCCAAAAATCTTTTTGTTTTAATCCGGATGAGAATCTCTCTCTCTCATATATCGAATGGAAATATTTGCTCTATGTGAAACTGGTCCGGAACTTGATGAACTGGTTTGCAGGGAGGAGTTTGCCTAGCATTTGCTGATGAGGTACTGTGCTGGCTTTATGGAACAGTTAAAGAGAGTGAGTTTCTTAACTTGTATTTCCCTCCTGCCAATCTATAGTTGATTTTGTAAAAGCTTACCATAGAAAATGCTTGTTGCAAGAGTTGTACAAATTTTTTGTATTACCTTAATTTGCTTTTCTATTTTCACCCGTAACCCGGTCAAACATAGTTGTCCATCATGAAGGTGCTAATTACTATTATGTGTCTTCAGATGAGGATTACATACTGCAGTTCGCTCCGCCTTTCAACCGCCTAGAGCTTCTTCAAGCCCAATCTTGCCCTGAAGAGATAACCAACCATGTTGAGCAACTGTAAAGTAGCGTCTCCCTGAGATTTTAGTACTCAAATTTAGTTACACATGGGAGGGGGTTAGGGTTAAATAATTTAAACCTCCTGTTTTGTTTTGACGAGAACTTCATATCGATATAACGCTGGTCAGTTGATCGATCTTATCAATTGATAATTATAAATTTTTTGTTGATAACGATGATAATTATACATTAATTTTAGCAAATTTTGTATTTTGCTATTTCCAACTTATTGACGGAGAATAGAGAACTTCAACGTTATCTTGTCCTTTCAATTTTTGGTTCGGACAAGGAAACGGAAAAGGAAAAGGAAAAGGAAAATGAAGAGCAAATAATTTTTGTTTCAAAATTTTTGAGGTTGCAGAGAGAGATCACAGATACAATGGGCACTCAAAAATTTATTGCCTCTTTCTTTATTGTTCTTCTACAACATCAAACAAGATAGAATGTTTAATGCTTCTCAATTGCCTTCCCCATTTTGTATGGTTTAAACCTGTGTCTCTTTTTCCTCCTTTTATTGAACTTTTTTCTTCTTTCCTCTATCAACACATTTCGGGTTAAAGGTAAACTTAATACATGAATAATTTCACCGGATATACGTCTATTAATGAATCAGAACAAGTTCAAATAGAAGCAACGACGAAATTCTTTATACGTAAATGCCATTGGTTAGGATTTACAGTATACTTCCATCCAGGGAAAAAGCCATAAATTTTCTTCAAGGGGGCTCGTATTTAACTCAAAATTTTGACCTAAGATCAGTAGTGTAATATATGTGGAAAATCTCGTGTACTTTTTATTTTTTATCTCATAAAGTTTTCTACGTAATATTACATTGGGAAAATTAGGTTGGGTGGTTTTTTTTAATAATTTAATCTAATAAATGATCTAATTTTTTTATTTACGAAAATAACAGTTTATTATTTTTCAAATTTAGTCAATCAATAATTGACTAATGATTCATCGTTGATTGATTATGAAAATTAATGATTGACTAATAGCTAATCAGTAATTGACTTTGAAATTTAGTGATTTATTTTATAGTTAATTCATGATTGACCGTAAGTCAATTACTAATTGACTATTATGTGGTCAATCACTAATTAACTGTTTAAGATTTTTTTTTTTTTTTTTTTTTAAGGAAAAGCTTAGATCACTTCATAAACATAAATCTCTCTGACAATTGGTCCCAAAAGACAAGAACCGAATCAATCCATGTTACATCACAATCGAACAAAAAAATGTAATTAACTAAATAATAGGATACTGAATTTCCATCATAATAAGAATCCGTAGCAGATATTGCCGCTATAGATAAGAAAGCTTCTCTAATATCTTCCGTAATCAAAGCTTCAAAAGCCCTTTGTAGCTGGTGAAGTGATAGCTTGAGCCACATTGATTGTGTCTAAACTTAATAAACCAAATTCGTAGGCCATATGTGCGAGCTTTTTAACTAAATTTTAACAATTTCGGTCATTTATTAAAAAATTTATTTAAAAATAAGTTATTTAGCTATAAATCCAAATTCCATCGTAATTTTATGTAAAATAACAATGAAAAAAAAAAAAACTTACAACTAAACTAAACTAAACAGAGATGCTATAGATTATAGCTAAAAATAAAACCTCTCCTCTTCTATATTATTTGAATATCACGTAGTCCGTTAAATTCATTTTAGAAAAATGTTATTTTCCTCCATTTTTCCATTTTTAACCCCCTAAAAACTTATTTTTAAGTCCTCTAAAATTTTAAGATTTAATAGATTTAATAAATTTTTAAGTTTATATTTGACATTCAGGTTTAACTCCAACTAAACTATATACTTTTTTATCTCAATTTTTATTTTCTTTTAAATCAATAAAATTTATAATTAATTTTTAAAAAAATCAACTAACTCAAACTTAAAAATGTCATCTTATCTGAGGCCTCATTTGGTACATCCACTTATCCCATCTCATCTCAAAATTTTTTTTGTCTTTTTCCAAAAAAGTTTTTGTCTTTTCCAAAAAAGTTTTTTTTATCTTTTCTGAAAATTCAAAAAAATTTACTATTCCAACTTAAAAATCTCAACTCAAACTACTCCACCAAACTCCCCCTCAAACTCAACTCAAACACTAACCTTAAATTTCTTGACTTTGTCCCATCTACTATCTTCCTTGAAAAATAAAAAATAAAAAAGTTGTTACATCCTTGAACAATTGAACTTCATCACTCTGCCTCGTCACCGATACGGACTCGACTCCGGAGATATCTTCTTCCGTGCGAATTACGACGTAAATAGCGGGAAGTGGTCAAACACACGCACGCAGAGAGTTTTGTTTTTGTTTTTGTGTTTTTTCCTTTAAAAAAAGGAACGAAATAGGAAAGTCGGCGGTGACAATCGAATAGAAGCCATGGAAAGCATAGCCGAAAGGCTTTCATTAATGGAGGACCTTTACTTTCCTCGAGCTCTCCAACCCACCGCCACTAATCCCTCCCAGCGCAAGCTCATCCTCCTCGACCTCCTCTCCCGCGACGTCGCCGTTTTCTTAGGTGACAACCACTCCTCTATCTTTCCAATTTCTAGAGAAAGAAAGCAGCTTTCTTTCGTGTATTTAGCCCTAGGTTCTGTTTGGTTTCCGCGAAAATTGAGGACAGCATAAAGAGAAAAGTGAAATATACTTGTACAAATATTCTATAATATGTATTGTGTTGTGCTAGATTCAAATTCCAATTTGATTGCTTAGAATCAAATTCGATTTGAAGTTTTCTGCTTCATTAGGGTTATTTATTTCTGCATTAGCGCTATATTTGTTTGATTGGGTTTTGTTAATCGTTCTCAGAATCTCAAGAAATTGAATAAAAACATCAAAAAAAAATTTTCCTTACTTTATAAAATCAGTGTTTTCACTTTATGAATGAAAATTTTAATCCAGCAGTTTTTAGATAATTATTAATGGACACCCATTTTCCTTCACTTGATGCAGAACGCTATGGAACGAAGTTAAAATCCGAAGAGCTTCAAGAATTCGATGCGCATAGAGGCAATTACGAGGTTAATTGGCACTTGGATCATCTGAGATGCATAATGAGTCCGACGTCCAATGAGTTGCGGTCGAAATCGGTAGTGGTGAAGAACCGAAGGCGCGCCTATCTGGATAAACTGATATGCGATGGACAGTACTTCTCTGAGGAGGCAATGAGGGAGAGAGAGCCATACTTGCATCATGAGTTCTTAGGTAAGTTTCAGGATTTGAGTGGCAGAAACATGGCGAGGCCGGGGGAGAGGTGGTCGGAGACTTTGTTGAGAAGAGCAGAGGAAGCAATTTTGGTAGCAAAGATTAGAGGGGAGCAGCAGAGGTTGGGTGTTGCCGAGAGCGACTGGGTCGGTAATGAGAGAAACCAAAAGGAAGAGGAGGAGGAGGAGGAGGAGGAAGAAGAAGAAGAAGAAGAAGAAGAAGAAAAGGAGGAGGAAAATGAAAAAGAAGTTAATGGAGCATCAAAACATTCAGAGGTAACACTCCCTTGTCATTGTAAACTAAAATAATGCACACGCACACGCACACGCATTCCCATCATATTTGATGAATTGATCATCATTTTTTTGTCTGAATATTGTTTGTGGGCTTCATTTTTTTGCCTATGAACCAAGTTCTATGCAACTTATCAGTGACAAAGTCGTCATGATTGAGAATCCCATGTTTTGCTATGTATTCTAGGATTTTCGACGCCCTCTTGTTCTGATTTTAGTTTGTATATTTGAAAACCAGTGAGCTTTCTTTGGGGCTTTTGGTATCGTATCATGTGTTTCAAACAAAAAGACTTGGTGAATTAGTAATTAGGTATTTTTCTATCAAATTTATAGTAGTAATTTTACTTGGTCCGTTTTTAAGAATCTCTTGACCTCCTCGTATGCTTGTCAAATTGTATCTCATATCAACTTTTAAAATTCTCATAGTGGCTCTCTGTTGCTACTTCATAGTGTGTTTTGTATCATTGACTCGTGGTATGATTTGACTTTGTCGCCTTCAGGTGGCCTTGGATCATCACGACATGGGCAATGGTGCTCAATCTGCCACAGCTGAGCGCAGCGAGCGACTGCTATTATCTGATGCAGAGATGCAAGATCAAATGGACCAGTTTACCTACATCATGCAGCAGAAATTTCTGTTAGGGGAAGATCATGAGTATCTAGACTACTCGAAAATAGACAATGACGAGACCTTGGATGATCACTGGCAGAGGGAAGCCAACCATGATGCGGAGGAGAAATACTTTGCCGAAGATTAAGAAGAGCGGAAGCTACTTAGCTTCATGGAACAACTCATAATCAATCCTCTTTGTTTACTGGAGTTTTAACTAAGTTTTAAGTATAATTTACTGTAACTAAACACTTTTTTAGCTCTCAGTAAATGTTATCTTACCAGCGGTTCATTTTTAGTTGCTTGCTGGGAACCCGTTAAAAAGCTCATACTCATATTTTGGTGTGGATTCTGCTCTTTTTATTCTACAGAGCTAGTTGTGAGAAAGTGAACAACTTGGTGAAACATTGAGGAGGAGAAATCAACCCAAATGAGAATCCACAACAAGAGTGACGATGGATTATGCTTCATATTTTAAAATATTCAGGCAAGTGGTGTTTCATTCTTCTAAGTACAAGAACAAATTCTTACAAGAAGCCATTGAGACGGATTTTGTTGGCATTAAAATGGCATATCTCTATTTTTTGTGTTTGTACTCTTCCTATGATCATCACAAGTTGCGCCATTTGGTATCGTAGCTCGGTTTTTGCTTCTATGCCTTTCAGTTACCACCAAAAATGGGATATATCTGTCTTTGGATGCCTAGATTCTGTAATAGAATTGCCTATCGTTTGTGAGCTTGGTATCAACTTTACTGGTTTTGTTTCTCCAGGGATGATTTACCCCCTCGCAGTGACCCTTTTGCTCGCTAAGGGCCGTAATTCAACCCCTCGAGGATGAAAGAAATATACTAGTATACATAATTTTGAACTGTGACGATCATAATAGAATCATGTCATATGAAAAAATATATATATATATAGCAATTAACGAATTTCGATGAGAATATGATGGGTTAGAACTGTGTTCGTATCTTTGTCTGTTTATAGACGACGGGATGGGAACAAGATTAAATTTTTGACTTCTTATTATATTCGAACGTCTTATATTAATGAAAGATAGTACCAACTTTTCAACAAGAAGTCGTACGACAATCCTAGCAGCAGTATTTTAACTTTGAAATAAAAGAAAATTGGTCCCCATATTTCCAAGTTAGATCGAATTGCTCGACGATGATGACGTGGCAGTTGTCGACATGGGGGCCCACATGGGGAATGTCAAGCTCCTGTTTTTTGTTCTGTGGACGCATGATCACCCGCTCATTTATTATTAAAAAATTGCACTTCGCTAAAATTCTTCTTTTTAGATTTTTTTTTTCTCAGAGTTCATTATAATTTGTAAATTAATAAGGGAAATTCTACAGTGATATAATATAATTTTACATCATCAAATTATTGATGGTGTAAGATCTAAAGGGGATTAAAAAGGGGCCCATTTAATGACTAGGTGCTGAAAGAATTGGCTGTAGTGGATAATAGCCAAAACAAGGAAAAGAACTCATATTGAATATCGTCGTTTTTTTTTTGGGGGGTTGGCGAAACCCAAATCGCGGGGGTGGTAGGAGAGGGGGTGAACCCAGTCGCCGTCGAGGATTTGTGCAACCCATGATTCTAACGACCTCTGAGAAGCCTGTCGGCAGCGCCGAGGAGAAAGGAGGTGGGCATCGGAGTTGGGGCGGTGCCAGGGAGAGAGGAGACATCAGAGTTAGGGAAGAAAAAGGTTGAAGGATGAGTATTATTTTTCTTTGTTTTAATTATTATCTTTACTCACATTGTAATTAATTAGGCTTATAGTAGATTTATTATGCACATAAAATCTCAACTATTAAAAAGTGATTCGATGGACAAAATTTTTCACACCATCAACAAGGTTAAAAACCATTAGGGCTTTGTAAAATTCCTCAATGGATAATTACAAACAAAATTAAAGAAAAAACAAAAACAAAAGCGAAAAATATCTACAGCAAAAAAAAGTCACCCTCACAAATTAAAAATATAAAAAAAAACACCATTTGATGCCAAAAATAATGATATGGTCTCTAGGTTTTAATCACGTGCAAGGCAACAGCCCTTGTCGCCAGTCTCTCCGGTCCGATCTCGCCACGTGTCCGCTCACACCATTCTTGAACAGAGCCACCACACGCTAGGCGGCTTAGAGGGGCTTCTTAACTCCATTGCCTCTCTCTCTCTCTTTCTCTCTCCGCCGCTGTTGTTTTTTCTTTTTTTTCTTTTTTTTTTTTTTTCTCGCTCGAAACGATCCTTCCTTATACGGAGAGAGAGATATATAGATAGATATATAGAGAGAAAATGAGTCAATAAGCTATTTGCTTTGAGCTGTTCTGTTCTGTTCTGTTCTGTTCATCCCTTTCTCCAAACCCTAAGGCGTTTTCGTTTTCGTTCCTGGTTTTCGATTTTCCGTAGTTTCTATTTTTGGAAATATTTTTGTTCTCGGCGAATAATGTTTGGGTGAGAATTTCGAGGAAAGAAGAAGAGGAGGAAGAGGAAGAGAAGTCGGTGGTGCGGAGGGAGAATGTACAGAGAGAGAGGAGTGGGCGGGTCCAAGGCGGAGGTGGGACCGGTTGATCGGAAGCGGATCAACGAGGCGTTGGACAAGCAGCTGGAGAGATCGTCGCCGTCGACGTCTAGGTCGGCAGGGATCAACGGCAGAGACAGCAAGCAGACGCAGGCGGTTCTCATGGGGAAGACTCCACCTGATCAGAGGGACTCTCGCTCCGCCTCTCTCTCTAAAACCAACTGCTCCGACGGTTTGCCCTCTTTCTCCCATTTTCATGACCCCTTACGTAACCCTAGTGTTCTAAAGTTTTCAGTTTTAGATTGTTGTGATTTTTCGATTAGTTTTCTGATTAGCTCGAAAACACATTGAAATCCGAAAGTTTGTGATTTTAAGTAGAAATTTGTGTGCTTAGTTGGTATTATGGTTGGGGTTAAATTAATTCTGTTTCGTTTTCGACTATCATTCTCGTTTTTAAGCGTACTTTCTTCTTGTCGGTTTTTTGAGGTAAAACATTATGTTTGATGGAATGAAAAGCTCTGTTCTTTGGTTGAAAGTTCCAAACTTGCATATGAATTCAAGTTAGAGTGAAGAACACAAGGGAAAATATAGGGAATTAAAGAGGAAAGTGTTAAAAATTATATGTATTTCGGGATTTCCCTTGTTAGTGACCAATCGTTCTAGAAAATTTTTTCCTCTTAAAAACCTCCCAAAATCCTTTTTGGAGTAGGTTTTTGCATGATAATCTCTTTGTGATTCTAACAAATATCAGTTATTTATTCAATTATATACCCTTTTTCAAAATACAAAAATCCTTTCTTCAAATTAAGGGGTGTGTCCGTTATCATGCTTAGATGATCAGTGGGTTCGGGTTTATAGGAAGTTTATGAGTTTTTGCTTTATTTTATTATGTTGACATGTTTCCTTGGGAAAAAAAAAAATAGAAAATAAAAAATAAAAACAAACAACCAAACTTTTTCCTGGTTTTGTCATCTTCTTATCCATAGTGTCTAAGAAGATTAAATCTGAGCATCACTTGTTAGAGTTAATCAGTTTAATTGTATTCTAATCGATGAGTGCCACTGATATAAATTGGAGTTATATTAGCAAATTTAACTGGATACCATGTAAGAGGTGCTAAATGAATACATTTTCATGGAAAGAGCATCTTGAGTATTTGTAAGAGGAACACTCGTTTCTTAAGTATCTTAATGAAAGTCTTTGTAATGGAATAAGGGTGTGATTTGTGTCAGCGTCACCTATTAGTGTAGTGAAATGTGGGTCTGTGTCTTTCTGATTTCTCATTTGTAGTCCCAATAAAATCAAGCCAAGAGAGAAGACAAAATTTGAGGGTGTTAAATTGTATTATGTTAAAGAAGCAAATCTTCTTTATTCTAGCTTGGCACAATACAGTTTGCTTGTGTTCCATATCTAGTGTTATTCGTGTCTTTACATTTACGATACAACAGGCTATCAGGAATTTAATTTATGAAATATGACTTTCTAGAGGATGTTCAAACTTGTATAAAAGCTTTCTCGTAGGACATAATAGCATGATAGATGACTATTGCTGAGCTTCATGTTTATAACTTCAAATGTGTGTGATGTTATTTGGTAAGTTCATCAGCACTATGTGCCTAAGTGATATTGTAGTCGCTGGTGTATATGGCTGTGTTTCTCTCATTCCATGAAGGAGACGTCTTCTCACTTTTTATTTTTTATAATTTTTTATAATTTTCAACAGAAACTTTACTCTTCAGTTTTTCCTTTTTACTTAAGTGATTGGTCTTGAAAGATACTTTATGCATGAGAAATCTTCACATGGACATGCTCAGCAGCTGCTTAACCAATAAAATACATTCATTTTATAGCCTGAATTTGATGTCTGCGTGATACTTGCGTGGTTGATAATTTGTTGTATCTTCTCCAGTGCAAAGTAGAACAGTTGGACCTTTGTTCAGTTTAAAAGTTTCTTCTTACTATATACAGTCTCTTTACTTTCTCATAGACATATGTTCCATTCTCATCATTTACTAATGGATGTTTATTTAACCTACTGTAGAGGAATCTGAAACAGACAGCGAAGAGTCTGATGTCAGCGGCTCCGATGGGGACGACACATCTTGGATTTCATGGTTTTGCAATCTTCGAGGGAATGAATTCTTTTGTGAAGTTGACGATGATTACATTCAAGATGATTTTAATCTCTGTGGATTAAGCAGCCAAGTTCCTTACTATGATTATGCACTTGATTTGATATTGGACGTCGAGTCTTCTAATGGTAGGCATATATTTGTCAGTTGATTTTCTTATTTTTGCCATGTATTGAGAAGTATGCAAATTTAATCTTTTGGATTCCATACATGGACTCTAGGAATTGACAGATGGCTAATTTGATTTAAGCTATTACTCTGAAACATATTTTCTGAGGTCTCAACTCTTCTCAGAAGTTTCCCGAGAATTCTTTTCTTTCTGCCTAATATTACGTTTGGGGGTTAATTGGTTATGTATAGATATTTCATTTGGATGTCTTGCTTTATATTCAGGTGACGTGTTTACCGAGGAACAAAATGAATTAATCGAGTCAGCAGCAGAGATGCTTTATGGTCTTATTCATGCTCGGTACATTTTGACCAGCAAAGGCATGGCTGCCATGGTGAGGTTTCGTTCTTGACTCCCTACTCATATTTCATGCTTCAGCTTTTTAAAATTTTTTTGTAGTCGTTGGAATGACAATATTGAAATTCTACAGTTAGACAAGTACAAGAACATTGACTTCGGAAGATGCCCAAGAGTCTACTGCTGCGGACAACCCTGCCTTCCAGTTGGCCAAGCAGACATTCCACGATCAACCACTGTAAAGATATACTGCCCCAGATGCGAAGATGTCTACTACCCCCGATCCAAGTATCAAGGCAGTATCCTTTTGTTTTTTGCTGAACCTAGGGCTTCTAGCTTCATTTAAGCAGTTCGTGAACATGAATCTTCATTGATAGTCTATTTTTTGACCTTTCAACTTTTTGCTGCAAGTTCTAGTTGCATTTATAAATATGACGATCTAGAGGGTGTATGTAGTTATGCCTTATCTCCATGGGAATAAACATTTAGATGCTTGAGGTTCGGTTTGAAGGGTGGGGTTTAACTATTGGTTGTAAATTGCTTCCTTGTGCATTTACAAATCTTCATGAAAGTAGACAACTACATCCGTAAGGTTAAAGTTACTGGAAAGAAAGATTAAGAATATCAGGTTTAAGTGATAAGATATTTGATCTGTCATTGATTTATACACCTAATTTATCGGCTTTGAACCAGCTTATTCATATGTTTGAAGTAGCATGTCTAATACGCTCTGGTTTTCTTATCGATCAACACTCAGTACTTTAGCTTCCCGTGGTTTTTATTGATGCATGGTGCAACACGGTGTTCACCTGGTTTTGTTTGGCAGTGATTTATAATGTTTACTTTAACCCTGTCTAGACATCGATGGAGCTTACTTTGGAACTACATTTCCACATCTGTTCTTGATGACATACGGTCAACTTAAGCCCACAAAGGCATCACAGAGTTATGTCCCGCGTGTATTTGGTTTCAAGCTTCACAAGCCATGATGCCTGAAGGTTTTAAGCTTCTTCCAGTTGGGAGTTTACGCAAGGACGAATATGTTGAGATCCAGCAGTTGATGTTTTGAGAATCCAGTAAAGTTCCGAAGTCCCTTGTATCATCACGATATAAAATTTTCTTTTAATATGTTCTGGAAAAATGGTATATCCTCAGATTTACAGTCGGCATCTATCTAATTTTATCGGTCATGGCATTTTCCTTTCCGGTTTAATCTTTTTACTCTTGTAGTGCCTTCTTTTCATCTTTGTCTTCTTTAGGTAGCCATTTCAAAATTCTACTATTCTCTTCTTTGATGAGAATGTGTCTTTTAGGTTTTTTTTTTTTCCTTCTTTTTTTTCATGGTGCTCAAGTGAATGATTGCTTTAAAATCTAATGGTAGATTCAAGTGCTGAAACGCTGGAATACAGCATTACTTTTCACTGTCCTGATAGAGATGGGACCCGTTTTGTAAGAATTTGGAGAGATGGTGTTGTCACATGCCTGAAGCATGTTTGCATGGACCCAAAATTCTTTTTTTTAGTAGGTCAATTGTTAGGTTGGTCTTGGTCTTGAAGGATTGCGTAAATTTGTTCAATGGTTTTTTTATTATTTTATTATTTTTATAGTTGAAATGATCTTAAAATATTAAAAACATTGTTGCAATATTTACTTTCGTTTAGCATATTTTTTTTCATTAACTGACTGTCAAATTTTAATCAAAATTAACGTAAATGATTACTATAATAACATTTTAATTTATATTCATTTAAGTTACTTAAAAAAACAAAAAAGAAAGAATTGAGTGCCATTTTTTTTTTTATAAAATTTTGAAAAGCCTTTTTGCATGGTCATGTATTGCCTTTTAGCAGCTTAGTCAAATCTGCAAGAGAAAGTGGTATGGGATTTTTCTGGCCACTAAATGAGATTACGAGGGACTAGTCTACTTCAATGCAAGGCCTTTCTGACGATTTGGGTCAATGTGGAGCCTTTTTTCCTTGTAAAATTGTGCCTTCTCTTTGAAGTGCCAACGAGGAGGCACTGAACAGAATTTCGGTGGATAAAACTGAACAGTCTCTTTACATCCATCTTGATTTTTTTCTTTTCCAGTTTCCACTTGTGATTTCTTTACTTCACTCGTCATATGGGAATGTAAATTATTCTCCCACAGTATGCAAATTATGATATTTATTTTTATTTTTACATTCATTTTCAAGTATCTAATTAAGAATTGCATGAGTGGCTATCCATTCAATGAGCTTCGGCCTAAATTACCATTTTGCCACTCAATCGTTAAAAATTGACAGAGTGATGCTAGAGGTGCCAAGAGTGTGTTTGGTAGAAAAGAAAAAGGGAAGGAAGTAGAGTGGTGAAAGGATTAATGGAAGGAATTTGTTATTCATGATTGTTTTGTAAAAGAGAAAAGAGGAAGGAATAGAGAAGAGACTCCGAATCTCTCAAAACTTCCTAATTTTGATCTTTTTAAATTAGATAGATTGTTTTCCGGAGATTCCCAAATAGTTCAACCTTTCAAATTGCTGTTGAATCCATGGGCAGGCAAGAGACAACCTGATGCGAACTGAAACATATTAGTAGCCATAGGAAAAGAAAGCAAAAGCAATTCTTGTAGTAGCAGCGAGCGAAATGGGAGCAGCCTAAACTGCGAAAACGAAGTTGTGGGAGAGCAATACAAGTGTCGAGCTGCTAATAGGCGAAGCGGTGGAGTGCTGCACCCTAGATGGCAAGAGTCCAATAGCCGAAAGCATCACTAGCTTACACTCTAACCCGAGTAGCAAGGGACACGTGGAATCCTGTGTGAATCAACAAGGACCACCTTGCAAGACTAAATACTCCTGGGTGACCAATAGTGAAGTAGTACCATGAGGGAATGGTGAAAAGAACCTCCATCAAGGAAGTGAAATAGAACATGAAACCATACGCTCCCAAGCAATGGGAGGAGCCCGGGCTCTGAATGCGTATGCCATGTTAAGAATGAGCCAGCGACTCATAGAGCAGTGACTTGATTAAGGGAACCCATCGGAACTCATTTCTCCCTTTCTTATTTCCGTCACCTAAAGTGATATCATTCCCTCCTTCCCGTTATTCTCTACTTCCTACCACACATATCCTAAGAGTTGCATCCCATTATTGTCACAACAAATGTGACCTCTAAATTGGTAAAATATTCTTCATTAGCATAGAAAATTAGAGAGTACAAATAGTAGTAACCTATCAAATACGACATCTATATGCATCCCCCTTTTTTTTTTAATAAAAACATTGGTATTCACATTAAAAAATGGCATGACATATCTTGCCATCCGATTTTCTTTCCGTCTTATCAAATATTATTATGCTTTCATCATGATTTGTGTCTTAACAAGATAAAATAAAGTTGTTTTATGCTTTGTGAAGAGTAAGCAAGGGAGGAAAAAAAAAAAACTTGAGTGGAATACTAAAATTATTTTGAAGTATACATATTTTTTTTATTATCAAAAGCATGTGATAGCAAAGATTAATTATACGTAATTTGGCACCACAAGGCAGAATATTATCTATATTGTGTCTTTTCTTGTCAAGTTGATCAAATTATGAATGTTTGGATTACGTGGAAGCACGCGTCCTATCACGTGATGGTGTCATAAAAATGGTGGAGCAGTTGAGTTGGGCAAACACCCCAAAATCACTAGATGGTGTTGGTGAAAGCTGAGGCATATTTTGATGGCTAAAACGTTTTTTTGGTTTTAATATATTATTTCGCTATTTTATTTATTATTTTGTTTGAATCCTCATTTTCCTTCTTTTATGTATTCAAAATACTATAGGAATCCATTGAATCTCAGTGTTACTTCTATCGTTAAATTTGGGACAGTTTTCCGGGAAATAAAGTTAAAGCAATAAATCCAAAAAGGTCGAGCCGTGGCAGGAGCAATAAATACCAAAGTGATGATGCTACACCACTATACATACAAATACGGTTATATACTACATATATAATATATATAATATATGTACACTTTTCTTCGATAAAAAAATTTCAAAAAGGAGTAATCGATATTAATATATCCTCTGAACATTATAAAAACAAAAGCTTTTACAGACGTTGAGTGAAGTGTTAGCTACATATTCTTAGGGTCCGTTTGTAGAGAAGATTTGGCATTTGATTTGATTTTTTTTTTTTTTCTTCAATTCAAAATTATTTTTAC
The DNA here is from genome assembly GCA_025413485.1 of Ficus microcarpa. Taxonomy (NCBI): domain Eukaryota; kingdom Viridiplantae; phylum Streptophyta; class Magnoliopsida; order Rosales; family Moraceae; genus Ficus; species Ficus microcarpa. The sequence goes on along the minus strand of CM046386.1, from coordinate 17,720,069 downwards.
TATTTATATTTTTAAATGTCTGTAATAAACTCAAAATTTAAAAGTTTATAATTTTGTTATTTCAAGTTCAAATCAAATGATTTTTTTAAAATTGTATGAAATTTCGAGAATAATTAAATAAGATCCATATTGATATTTTTTTTCTGAATATATTTTAAAATTTTACACATTTTCACCCAAAACAATTTTTTTTTCACCAAATACACATTTCTAAAATCACATCCCGTTTTCAATCCAAAACCTTCCCAATTGAGCCTTTAATGATGGTTTCTGCCTCGAATAAGGAGTATAATTATCTTAACCTCACATAATATTTTAAAGAGATGAGAGTGTAATTATTTATATGTTTAAATCAAATACTGAATTAGAAAAAAAAAAAAAATTTTCGACATTCAAAATCTTTAACAGAACCAACCAACACCCGAATTATAAGTTATCACTATCAGTGAGTAATACCTTAGCTTCTTTGGAAAGATCAGATAAGAATAATTTCCTTTTGCCATATATGTAAATAAGAAAAAAGAAAAAAAACCTTGGCTCATTGTAGAGAAAAGATTTTGGGCTTTTTTTTCTAGCGAATGAAAACCATTTTTCAATAATTGTCTAATCAACTGCAGCCAAATAATGGACAGAGTCAGACGAAGAAGACTAATCAATATGGTTCGTTCATTATTACAAAACGAAAAACCTCAGAATGTCTCGATCATTTCAGCTGCCATCTGTCGTGACAATAATTGCTATTTATCAAGTCATAAAGTGAGGGAAAATTAACTCTACGACTGAATTTAATTTAAAACAACATTATATTTTTTATTTTTTTTAAATAATCAATAAAATTTATAATTATTTTTTAAAAAATTAATTCAATTTAAATTTAATAATTTCATCTCAGCTCAAACTCAACTCAAATATCAAAAGAATTCTTAGCTGTAAAGTCATTTTTTTGTCACCTAAACTAATTAATAAATAATCTAATTTTTTATTTAATAAAATAATCATTAGTTGTTTTTTTAATTAGTATGATTGATTAAATCTGAAAAAATGATAAACAATAATTTTACTAAATAAAAAAAATTTCAAACATCTATTAAATTGGGTATTAAAAAAAATCACTCAATCTAATTTTTCTACTGTTATTGGCATTAATATATAATCTGTCATTTGTGTGCGTTTTCTTTTGTTCCGCTTGTGCTGAATTATGTATGTTTGTGGTTATGTGAAGTAATTAAGCAAAACTTTGATTATTATTATTATTATTGGCAGCAGCTAATATTCAACCAAATGTATTGGTTTAACATAATTGATGTTATAATCAAGTAGTCACGGCGCACTAGACTTTATTACTATAAGGTGTAAAATTTAAATATCTCATTCTTAAATTTAAAATTTATATTTGTTCGTTATCTATTTTCTTTTAATTGCGGCAGAAAGATTTAAACTCTATATCTTATAATAGTTTAAGCATAAAATTATTATTACACTATGATTATATCTATTAACAAAATTAAGTTTGATGTATGTATTATTATTTGGTTCTCATAATTATTCCTTAGCAACAGCAGCCTTAAATAAAATTAAATTAAAATTAAATTAAAAAAAAAAAAACCAACATCGTCACCAAAACCCCTATTCCACTTGCACAGGAATAGAAAGGCTTCGAAAATAAACAAGTGTTAAACTAGTGTAACATAGATATTTAATAACTTGAAATAATTGAATTTTTTAATTAAGATCGAAAGATTTAAATTCTATATCTTCTAATAATATCGAGCGTAAAATTGTTGTTACGAAATGATTGTATCTACTAACATAATTAAGTTTGATGCATGTATTATTCTTCGGTTCTCATCATTGCATTATATTATTCATTAAGCAACGTTTTGCTATAAATTCTAATTCTCATCTTTATCCCCGATTTCCACAAAATCCCTTTGGCAGAATTAGACAACACGTATGAACCTAAGCCGCCATAAGTCCTAATTTTCAAATGAAATGATCGAATTGATCTTAATTTCCTCTCTTGAATTCACTTAAAATTCAATAATATATACCTTTTATATTCTCAAGCACTTCAATCACCACATTCGCTTTCTCTTTTGGAAAAAGATATATATATATATATACACACACACACATATATATTTCCATCGCTTTCCGGTCAAGAAAATACTCCTTTCACCATCTTAGGCACAATCCAAAACATGGGTATGTACTAACTAATTAACAGTACTTTCGAGAGAATGCTTTTTTTTTTTTTTTTTTTTTGGATGAATTCATAAGTTTTTGTTTTTTCATATGATAAGGGGAACCAAGCGAACAGGGCCAACAAAGTTAGAAAGATGGGGTTGGGATGTCGTTTTAAGGGATTAGGGGGACGTGGCAAATTAGGAGATACACGCACACACGCGTATATATATACACACATGACAACGACAAGGGAATGGGGTCATGTGAGGCCACAAAAAGGAGAAAAGCAAAACATTATTGGATAAGAACAATATTGTACACTTATCCATCCAAATTTCACAATCACATATGTGGAGAATTCAGCGTCTTATGTTTTTCACGACCATACACAAAAGTATTAGACAAATATAAATATATATCTATATATAGAAGAAGTGTAATATAACAATTTTTATTTAATGTAACAATAATGTTAAGTGTTTTATAAAGAAATGTTAGTTATGACAGATTAATATGATACCTTTTTAATCATATTACACTTTATTATTTTTATATGTTATGGTGAAGGACGTTCCTTAACATATGTATGATATATATATATATATATTATATGAGAAAATAAGATGGATTTGGGTATCCATCGGTCTTGTTTGGACAGGTACTAACTACCACATTTGAGATTGGATAATTATAAAAGAGAATGAGTCAGCAATACATAGGTTGGTCTGGACCCCTAACCAAAAAAGGAAACAAATTAAATTCATATGAACAATGCCAATAATAAGTGATTCAAGGTTGATGGCTAGAGATGTTAACATATGGCCTGCATTAGATTCAAATGTTTTTTTATAAGCTTATAGTGATGGCAAAAACAAAAATAAAAGTAAAAGTAAAAATAAAAATGAAGGGCTATTTATTGTTATAATGTAATACTTGTAGGGGTCACTTCACAGTAAGGGAATTATAACTTAAATCAACAACTTTACTTTTGGGGTTTAGGATTTCCCCCTTTAAATTATTTGCATTTTAAGATTAACGGGCACACATTATCTGTATAGGAGCTGTCCCGAAGGCAAATTAAAAAGGATTAATCTTGATAGTTAAATGTAGTAAGCTCATATTTCAAGTGGAAGCAGATAATTAGTTTGGAGTTTGATAAGGTTAGGTGATGATTATCACTTCCAAAGTAAACAAATGGGATTCTCTTAATAATTAAATACGTATGTGTGTATATATATATATATACACGTGTTGATTTTTCTACGAACTTTCTGATTAGGAGATCTCCTAAATATAATATCACATCCGATAAATCTAAAAGATCTTTTTTGTATGTTAATACATAGAATATATGGTTTTCCATTGATGTGCTCTTTGAAGCCTTAGGGGGTTTTGATAAATGAGTTTAGTTTAAGATTTTTAAGTTTCAATAGTAATTTTTTAGAAAAGACAAAAAACTTTTTTCAGAAAAAAACAAAAACTATGATGAAAAAAGTAAAATTTAGTTTAAACTAAACTTCTTTCCAAACATGCCCTTAAATGAGTGCCTTGAGTGCAAAAGACTGTCTTGATAAGAATAAGACTTGGAAGTAAGTTTGGATATAGAAATTATAGTACTTCAGGCATACACACACACACACATATATATATATATATAGGTATAATAGATCGTGTGCTTTTCAAATCTTAAAATTTGAAGTAGTGTCTTCTTCACCTCAACCTAACAGCGTTGGGATTTGCACGTGCTTCAGAGTACGACTACCCGTTAAGTCCATGATTGAAGAGAGAAATCTTATCCAACAAAATTTTTGAAAAAAAAAAATTTGAAGAAGAAGAAGAAAGTATAATAATAATGTTCGCAACTTATATAGGAAATAGTTTAAACTACAAGTATATGGCATGCTCATTGGATAAACCCATCTAATCTATAATTTCGAATTTAAATTTACATTAAAATCTTTTAAGGAAAACATGTTCAACACATCGGGATGAATTGAATTTTCTCACAAATTAAGGAACCCATTAAAAGGGGTCTCCTCTATTAGGCCCACCCTTCATGAGATAATATTATCGTACTCAAAATATCATAAGCTAACATTTGGAGACTAGTTGAATAACTTTTTCTATTTAGAGCACACACACAAAAAAAAAAAAATTTTATATTTTTTTGTCCTTTTATTTTGCTTTTGTTTTTTGGTTAGAAAACTATTGGTTGAATGACTTGTTGCATGTACGTGTTGACATACAAAGACTGTTTGTTGTAGAGTACACCATTTTGGTAGAAAAAAATTTGTTTTCACCTTGCTAAAAAAAAAGGGTTTTTACCAAAAAGGACTGTCCAGTGTCTCCTTTTGATTTTTGGCTGTTGATTCTCTTCTCTTGGGCATTTCCAACAGGAGGAATTGGCTTTTTGTGCCTTTGTATACTTTATCTGGGTCTAGCACTCTTATCACCTAAAGTAAAACTAAAAATAGCCATAATTTTCTTTTAATACTTAATCAACAAAACTTAGCGAAAGATTAAGTGTAAACCACATGTCCATTGGCGGAAAAAAAATACAATTCGTTTAGCAATTCAATTCCTATAGTTTTAATTATTAATTTCGAACATCACAATTTATCGACACTGATAATACATCATCACACATTTAAAACCACGACAAAGAAAACATCATACGACAAAAAAGCATAATAGTTGAATCTCGTGCTACCATTTGGTAATTCTACTATGCTACTACATCTAATAGTGGTAGTATCATCAATGATAATAAATGACATTTTTCACATGCGATTTTGTTATTATCTGACTCAAGAAATACAAAAAGTTCCACGATTCCTCGACTCCGCAAAAATAATTAGGAAGTGGGCCCAACGTGGAGCCAAAGGGCTCGTGATGCACCTCTCTCCGCTCTATGCCACTGGTTGAAAAACTAGTAATGGTGATGATTTTTCAAATTAAAATGTAGCATAATTAGTACTAGTACTTAAAGGTGAGAGTCTACTAACCATAACAGAAAAAGGCAGATTCTAACCATTTTGTCAACTTAGTACCTCACGTACACACAAACCTCTTTTTTTTTTTTTTTTTTTTTTTTGCAGAGCAGTTGAAGTGGAAAAGAGCATCTACAAGAAAGGGTGTAAGTCCAGAGCACAAAATCTTCTTGATTAGCCTCCCCACCACCATGGTCCACGGGCATGGCTGGCAAAGTGAATGTCTCAGAAAAAAGCACGTTTTAGACACAGAAGTGGGTTCACTTGCCGCTATGATGTCGGACATCCATATCCCAATTGTCATCTGACCACATTTCATTGGAATCACATCCCCTTGTTAGTCCAATTACTAACCCAGTAACTTTTTTGAGGTTGAAAAGGGTAATCACTATGGTGAGTCCCATTGTCGAAGAGTGAAGACTTTAAGTGATTTTATAAATATCATAAGTTCTCTTACAGTTAATAATTATCTGAAAGTTATAATTTAGTATATCTATTTGTGAATATAGGGTGCGTTTGGTTTGTCATCTCATTTCAACTCAAACTGTATTTTTTTTTGTCTTTTTCTCAAAAAGTTTGTCTTTTTCCCAAAAAATTTTTTGTCTTTTCTGAAAATTTAAAAAAATTTACTATTACAACTAAAATATTTCAACTCAAACTAACCGACCAAACAAACCCATATTATTTTTATCTCCTAAAAACCCTTATAATCGATCTGTCTCGTAGGATTATGTGTGTCACTTGTGTGAATATCAAAATAACTTTATGAGGTCAAAAAATGCAATGGAGTGTCAATGTTGATAAACACGGTGATTAGTGGAAGGCGCATTTCACTGACGAGTCTTATGTTATTGGACTCATTCTCTGTTTGGTATACGTTGTTAAATACTACTTATGTTTTCAATGTTACTTGGGGTTTTATGACCAATGATGTTACCTCTTTTTAAGGTCATTTGACTTTAAGTGTCAGGTGGCGTTAAATGCCATGATTGGTAAAAGATTCCTTTCTCTAATAAGTCTTATATTATTGGATTCATCTTTCATTTATGTATGATATTGAATATCATTAATGATTTTTAGCATTATTCTTTTATATTTTGTGACCGAAGATCTTACCTCCTTTTAAGGTCATTTGGATCGATTTGTCAGTGTTTATAATAATGTAGCCAATGAGACCTGTACTAATTAAGAGTCTGAAGTGCTTGTCGTTTACAAGTGTTCACGAAGACTTCTTTTTGTTAAAAAAAAAAAAAACAAAACAAAAACAAAGAGAGAGAGAGAGAGAAAATAGAATCATGCTTATGCTCCTCTGGAGGACTCTTCCTCCCTAATTCCCTTTAAAATAAACTGACAGGACTATAGGATGAAGAAATCAATATATATATATATATATTTTGAACAATACTATGAAAAGCAAAGTAACCCGTTTGAGCTAAAAATTCTACTTCCGCAATTATAAATCTATTTTCCAAAGTTTTAAATGTGGGTCGAGTCGAACGCTAATATCTATTTTAATACAAAACACCAATTTAATTTTCAATGTTATGTCAATATTAATACTACATTTATTATTAAAAAAAATCAAAAATCATACTAAATAGCATATTTAAAATATAGTAGTGTATTTTCTAAAAACAAATGTACTAGTGAATATAATAGCATAATGACTTATTTGATGAAATAGTTTAACTTAAGTTAAACTGTACTTTTTGATCTCAGTTTTTGTTTTTTTTTTAGAAAGTCAACAAAAATTATAATTAATTTTTAAAAAATTAATCAACTCAAACTTAAAAATTTTAACTTAAATTGTTTCACTGAACGAACCCCAGTCTTCAAATCATGGTAAATAATAACGTATTTTTATTATTTATGTTAAAATTAATTATTCTTTTCCGTTTTTACCCATTTCTCTCTCATCTTCTTTCTCTCTCCTCTCTATCTTTCTCCATATACTCCGACCGGCGAGGTACCGCTCCAGCGGGTGGAGTTAAGCGATGATGGCAGAAGAAATTGGGCACCCCAGAAACCATCGCAATCTCAGCGACAGCAATAGAGAGGTCGCGACGGCGGCGTAGCTTTGAGATCGATCGCAAATCGCGATGGCCATGGAGGTTGCGATCGATATCGCAATTTCAAGTTGATCGTGGGCGAACCCAGGCCCTTTGTCGTCATTGGCAACGGCGAAGGATCTCCGACCATCCCCGCGGCTGCTTCTCCAACTCCGTCCTCTACGGCAATGGATTTTTTTGGTGGCTGGGTGGCTTGGAGAAAGGCAGAAAGCAGCCCAGACCTAGGCATATGGGGTTGTTTTTGAATTTTCAAATTTTTTGGGACTGATTTTAAATTAAATTAAATTAAAAAATAATTCTGAAATTGTAGACAAACAATATTATCTAAAGCAGAATAACTAGTTTTCAAAAAATATCGATAATATTAATGGGAAATACAAGATATATCAATGTTAATACAAAGATTTAAGTATTATCAATAAATCTATTACAGTAAATACAGTAAATCCAAGTACATACTAGTATAAAAATATGTTATTATTTTTGTAATTTATCGTGTGTTTATCATTATATACAGTAAATAGTATTTACTAGTAAACCTGGGTGTTTACTAGTAAATCTATTACATATTAACTACAAAAAATTTTACAACTGTTATGTGAACACAATAAATCAAAGTATATACTAGTAAATTCAAGTATTTACTAATAAATCTAGTATAAATTAATTACGTAAAATTTTATAATGTGTAAATATAGTACATCCAAATATTTTCTAATTATAATAAATGAAAGGAAAGTAAATAGTTGGATTTACTAGTAAGTATTGTATTTATTAGTATTGAATTTTTTAGTAAATACCATATTTACTAAAAAATTTAGTAAAGACAAGTGAAAAACTAGGATTAATAGATTTATCATTAAATATTTTGATTCATAACATATTATTAAAAAAAACTAGAATCCTAAAAAAATTAGGTAAATAAAGGATTTACTAAAAAAATACTAATTAATTGGTAAATATAAAGTTATTAAAATTCACTTAAATATCATTATTTACTTGTATATAATTAAATTTATCGATTTCGTATAATATTTACTCTTTTTTTTTTGCTGATTATATAATATTTACTTAGCAAACCTATTTTAGTAAATGTGTACTAAATGTTACTAGTAATACTGAATTCACTAATAAATTCTTGTATTTACTATATTTATTAATAGATATTGGAGTTACTGATAAATATTAGATTTACAAATAAGTACTAAGATTTACTTTAAAAAAATATGTGATTTATTTGATAAATTGCTAATTTTTAAAGCAACGAAAATACTCTATTCAGTAATAAATTCTCTATTTACTAGTAAATAACAAGATTTATTTTTAATAACATAATTTAATTAATATTTTCTTAAAAAGTCCCAATTTATTAAAAATCCTAAAATTATCCCAAATTGAAAAAAACCCCAAACCTAACCCAACCCACCTAAGTGACATCATCACTGTAGCCATGTCGTTGCTGGACACGAAGTCATTACCGTGGGGAGGTGGTTGCTTGTTGGTCATCGCTGCCGTGCTAAATTTCACAAAATCACAATCTGATCTCGACAAAGATTAGACCACGCACACCTTCAACTGACAACAATGACGAGGAAAGTTTTCCGATGGAGATTATTGAGTCTGTCACAGAAGATTCTCACGATCTAGGAATGTCATCGGAGGAATCGTGATATTCTTGCTCATTAAACAATCTTTCGGCCATCGCCCAAGGCCTGGTCATGATTGTCGCAATCATAATGCTTCGTCTTGGGCACCGCGATTTCACCCAAGATGATGCCAGAGTTTGTGTAGCGATGACGAGGCGACGGGAGTGAGATCTGGGAAAGAATGATGGTTAGGGGCATTTTCAAAATTTTATAAAATATGAATTCTACATATACTATAATTTCATAATTTTTTTCAAATCCTGCTATTTTTTTTAAAACTTAAACTTTTTTTTTAGGAAAATTATATCTAATCTTTGATTATGCTATTTGTATTATTCTCCCAAAAAAAAGTGTTATATTTTAATGTGTAATATTATTTTTATTTTTTGTCATCATCATTAATAAGTTAGAAAGGATTAAGTATTGATAATTATTTTGCTTTTACCTATAAAAAAAATATTATTTTGCCTATTTTTTATAATAATATATATAATTTTGCTTGAATTAGAAAGAGGGGAGGAATTTTTGGGGCAGTTGGAGAGCTGCGCTTTTTGAAGCCGGTTGACCGTTAGTAAAGTAGACGACTGATCACTGAATGGAGGAACTCTTGCCAAAAGGCAAGCTCAGAGGACGCCACGTGGACAAAAGTGAACGGTTACCGTTTAATTGGAGGTTCCGTTTTTAGGAGCGGTCACTTTTTTATTTTATTATTTTATTTTATTTTATTTAAGTTGTGACTTGGCAAACTGACGGAGTTTGCGAAGAGCCAAAGCAACCTTTCTGATTAACACAGGTTTGTCAACACCCTCTCATCATTACTCCTCTTGTCGGATTTACAATTATGCCCCCCTTACCAAGTATCAAAACTCAAAATGAAAATTTTTTCAAGTGTGGGATTTGAGTTTAAACTCAAAATTTTCATATTAAATTTTATCTTTTTTTGAAATTTTTTTTTCTTTTTTCTGATTTTTTTTTTCTAAAAAATCAACAAAAATTACTATTGAAACTTAAAATTTCCGACTCAAACTCATTCACCAAACGGATATGTAACAACTGTATTTTATGTTATCGTTAAGATACGATAATTCACAATTAAAAACAGTTTTATGTGTCAATCTATAAATTTTTAAATGATTAAAACAATCATATACGTATCAGATCCTTAAAAAAAAAAAAAAAAAAAACACTACAAGCAATATAAACGTATAGTTCCTATCATAATTTTTTTTTCCCCTTCAAATTTTATTCCTTACACACCAAATTTTGTTTTGTTTTGTTTTTTCTTCGGTTATGAAATTTACCAGATTTGATTTGATCAAATGTTATGCTGAAGGTTCTTAAAAAAAAAAAAAAAAAGTTACGCGGATTCCCCTTTTGCCTCTAAGTTGTCTATTTAAGAAATTCTCATCACTATTTTGTAAATTTCAATCCTTGAATTAATAAACTTATAAAAAAAAAAAAAGTCAATAATTGACAACTTCTTTTTGAAAAGATGGACTGTTTTTGTTTTTTATTTTTTATTTTATTTAACTAATAAATTTTTTAGAATTGATATTCACAATCTGGTGCTTTAAATTGAAGCTGCATGGCTACATCTTAAACATGCGTTAGATTAATCTGTTTGAATCGGAGAATTGAAAATTTATTTTAATTGAAATTAGGTTGATTTTTTAAAATTATACATTTGATTGATTAGAGTTATAATATTGTAAAAATTTAAACTGTATTAAAAAATATTTATGAATATTGTTTTATTTATGTCAAAATTCTTTATAATTTAAAAAAAATTTATCTCATTTAAATTTAAAATGATAAAATTATATTTTAAAGTTAATTTTCAAAAATTATAATTAGAGTTATAAAGTAGGTTAACATTTTGAAAAATAATTAAAATTATATATAATTTGAGTCGTCCAATCAAAAAAATTTTTTTTTGTATTTTTATTTTTTATGTTCTATCTTTCACAAATACACAAATAATTAAAGTGGCTCTAGAAAATCCTTCAAAAAAAAAAAAAGGTGGCTTTAGAAAAAAAAAAAATATATATATATATATATATATACATATAAATAAAGTGGCAACATAGTAATAATGCCCAAAGTACGGGTGATGGTGAAAACCGGAAACCGACTTTGAATTATCACCTGAATTTTTGTCTGCACAAAAACCAGACATTAAATACCAGACGAAGAAGACAAGAACACCGCATTCTCACACACAGGAATTAACTTTCCTCCTTCCGTAAACCTCATCATCATCACAAACACCTTCCAACACTCACTTTACCCACATATACAGTTATACACACATATAATTATAGACAGAGAAACTGAAAAAAAAAAAAAAGCAGTTATTTAGTTGATTCCTTTATGTAAATGCATCAGAAGAAGTCCGAAATTCAGATCATCAAAGAAAGCAGAGGCGTCTCCTCCGGTTTCAACCCAACCCCACATAATCTCCACCACCTCCGACTCCACAACTCCACCACCCTACACCAGCACCAAACCCACCTCACCCCACAACACCAAGAATTTTCTCCCCTTTTCTCGCCCACCAAACAGCCCCAACAACAACAACAACAACAACAACAACACAATTATCATCATCAACGTCATCATCAGCATCAACAACCCCATCACCATCACCACCACCGCCATAGCCAAATCAAAACCCACTTCCATGACGAGCCTAGGAGACGACGACCTCTCCTGATGGCCCAGACGACGACGACGCCTCTGGCTCTGAAGCTCCTCCGCCATCTCCGGTGTGCCCAGTTGCTTAGACTCCACTTCCGCCTCCTAATCCTTCTCTCTCTCCCTTCCCTCTACTTTTCTCTCTCTAACCCTCGTCGCTCTTTCCTTCTAGACTTTCTCTCTCTTCTCTTCTTCTTCTCGGCCCTCTTGATTTCCCTCAACCTCGCCCTGCCTCGCCTCCTCTCCTTCCGCCTCTTCCTCAACCGCTCCTTGCCCGCCATCAAACCCTGCTCCGAACCGGCCTCTTCGTCCAGCCCCGTCCTCTGGTCGATCGGGTCAAAGCCCAGCTCGGAGAAGCGGAAGACGAATTCGGGTTCTTGGGTGAAGGTTTATTCCAATGGGGATGTCTATGAGGGCGAGTTTCACAAGGGGAAGTGTTCGGGAAGTGGGGTTTATTACTACCGCATGAGTGGGCGGTACGAGGGGGATTGGGTTGATGAGAAGTATGACGGCTATGGCGTCGAGACGTGGGCTCGGGGAAGCCGGTATCGCGGGCAGTATCGCCGGGGATTGCGGCACGGAATCGGGGTCTACAGGTTCTACACTGGCGATGTTTATGCTGGGGAGTGGTCTAGTGGGCAGTGCCATGGGTGTGGAGTTCACACTTGTGAGGATGGGAGTAAGTATGTTGGAGAGTTCAATTTTGGTGTTAAACATGGACTTGGGCATTATCATTTCAGGTAAAATATACACACACGCACACACATATATATTTGTTCTATATAACCATCGTACAATAGATCAATTCCTTGTTCGTAGACTTTTTTTACAAATGTTTGTGTTTTGCCTTTTGCTTAAAATGTTCTTGCTGTTTAATGAAGTTGTGTGGTTTTTGGCCTGTTTGCATTAATTTGTGATGGATGATCATTAATTGTTATTGTCTTTCCTCTTTGAGTTCTTGGTTTGTGACTTTGTTCAATTTGATCTAGTGGTGGGTTTTGTCTTTTTAGTGGCCGTACTGCTTTAAATGTGGGGAAACAAAGCTCCCATCTTTATGGCATTGAACTGAGTCATTATGTATATTACAAAATTTTTTAATGGATTTGTATGGTTTTGGCCTATAATTGGTTATTTTTGTGTTTCCTTTTTGAGTTCTATACTTGTGACTTTGTTCAGTTTGATTATAAAATGTGGGGAACAAAGTTCCATCTTTTATTGCATTGAACTAGAGAAATTATATTCTTTTGAGAATTCGTTTCTTTCGATCATGAGTTCAGTTTATTAATTTCCAGGTCTGCTGATCGATACTAATCACGTATTACGATTACATCATACTGTCTATATTAGAAATTAGACCTTAATGACATGTTTGCTATTAAGATACTTCCCTGTAAAATTGGAATCCGCCCTTTATTTCATATATGCAGCGGTTTCAAAATCAAAGGTCATTACCAAATCTTCAGATTATGGATCAGGATGAATCTTTAGACTTTTCATAAACAGCGTATTTTACACACTTTATCTATATATATAGGTGTATGTCTCTGTGTATAAGAACTGTATATTCCTAACTGCGATGTTCTTATAATATTGGCATAAACAACACATATTGCAACAATCAGCGATGTTCTCCACAATTGTGTGCATGTTTATGGTGTATACTTTTTCATTGTTATCATTAAAAAAAGCCCTCGCAAGTTTGTATTGGTGTGGCTTGTGTAACTTAAATAATAAGGATTCCATTCAACTTTAGCATCGCCTTTATGAGCTTAGAAGAAAAGGACACTTTTTGTAAAGCATTGTCCTCGTTGGTCAGTTTTGAACTACAATATCTTAAAAGTTTATCTTCTATTTCTATTTTAGTATAGCTTTTTTAGTGCCAAGCAATTTAAAAAGGAGATATTAAATGTGAGTTCGGATCCTAGTGCAAAATAAAGAAATGCGAATAGCGATCGTTTTTTTCTTTTTTTAATTTCTGTAAGTGACCACTAATTCTTGTAGCCGGCCGTTTATTTTTATTCAGAAATGGGGACACCTATGCTGGGGAATATTTTGCAGACAAGATGCATGGTTTTGGGGTCTATCGGTTTGCGAATGGACATCGATATGAAGGTGCCTGGCACGAAGGAAGGAGGCAGGGGCTTGGTATGTACACTTTCAGAAATGGTGAAACGCAATCTGGCCACTGGCAAAATGGGTTCCTCAACGGTCCTAGCATGCAAAATCCACATCCCGAATCTCCTCGTGCTGTGAATCACACTAGAGTTCTTAATGCAGTTCAGGTAGCTATGTTTTGTACCTTTATGTTTGATGGAATATTTTCAATGCATGACTTATAGATGATAGACCAGAGTTGACGATTGTTATGAACATCCTCTAAGTTTTTGCCTTGCTTATGAAGTTGATTTCAGCATCACCAAACACAATGTCAACCTGCTAAATGTTTTCAAATAACTACCATTTACCTTTAGCACGCAAAATGTACCATCTTTATTTATTTATTTTTCCTTGATATGGCTTATGAAATTATCTCAGACGCCTGGAATCTGTACCTTCATTTCCTTAATTCCTGGTTTGAGCTTGTAAAACAGCTTGCGACACGGGAATTTGGAGTTTGGTTAGAATGGTCAAGAAGGTTTGTTAAATCTTGTCATCTTGTCCAAAGTGTGTTGAGTGGGGAAGTTACAACTACTTTATCATCATCAATCATTATGAATTTGGCTGCCTTTTGTTGCTCTCTTTCTGACCTTACTAAACCACAAAATTTGCCAAATCTTTACTTTTCTAGGCGAGAATTAGTCACTATACTAGACGAAATCTTTTAACCAACTTATATCTCGTGAGCAGGAAGCGCGGCGAGCAGCTGAGAGAGCACAAAACATCGCGCTGATGGATGAAAGGGTGAACAAAGCTATAGCTGCAGCTAATAAAGCGGCTATGGCAGCAAGAGTAGCAGCTGTGAAAGCTGTCCAAGATCAAATGCACCAAAATAACGGGGAAGAGTTACCAGCTCAATTTGTTTGACTTCAGGTCATGACTCAGCATCACGATATGCTTCCATGATGAAGTGGATACAACGCATCCTTTTGCACTTTCACGGGAAGCCAAGGAAGCACGAAGAATACCAATGTCAATGGATTCTTTTATTTTCCTTTCCATCATTTGCAATTGGGGTTGCAAATGCGAGATACCTGCCTGGAACCCCATTTGGTCATTTTTCGAGGATGACCGATTGAGGAGCAGGTTGGTTTCTCTCTATTTTGTCCTTTTTTTTTTTCCCCTTCTTCTGACATCAACAATATGTACATAGGATGAGCGACAGTTAACGTAAGTTATGACGGAAGTTTGGCACCAAGTGCCTGAGTTAGCCTAGCCCCAAGAGTTTGATGTTGGTGTTTTGTATCTTTTTCATGTAAATTTTATTGGCCATGTACTGGAAAAATACAATTTCTTACAGGCAGTGAAGCCCTTATATTAAAATGGAAAGGAAAAAAGAGGTCAAATCCGAAAACTCTTTTCTGTTCTCTCTTTGGTATGTATGAAAAGTGTGTATATTGTTGTCAACTTTATATTTTGAATTCTCATTCATTGAAGAGTATTTTGCACGGTTTCCACGTTTCCGAGTGGATTTTGGTAGGGCAAGACTCATTTCATGAAGCTAGCTTATCCCAAATATTTTTTCAATTTAAAAGTTGTATTATGATAGATTGTTACCATTACCACAACAATTTTCCGGAATCGAAGTAGCACAAGCGCATCTTCTGATCTTAATACAACCACTCTCATTCGATTGATGCACGGAGGCATTTCCTTAGGGTCCGTTTGGTTCGAGGGAGAGACATGAGGGAGATGCTTTTATCTCTTTGTTTGTTTGAAGGAAAAAGAGGAAGGAGAGGAGAGTTGGTGGGATGAGCAATTCATCCGGGCCCACATAAATAGCTCCTTTCAATAATGAAAGGATCCACCAAATCCATCAAAAACAAATGTAAAAGACTATTTACCTTTTAAAAATAATTTTTGGAAAAGTAGTGAGATGGACGGTAAATAATTAATGAGTTTGGTGGAGTAGTTTGAGTTGAGATTTTTAAGTTTGAATAGTAAATTTTTTTGAATTTTCAGAAAAGACAAAAAACTTTTTGGGAAAAAGACAAAAACTTTTTGAGAAAAAGACAAAAAAAAGTTTGAGTTGAGTTGGTGGAGTTGGTTTGCCAAATAGGGCAATGTCTATTATCTATTGTTTTAACTCTTCCTCTCCTCACCAAATAACATAAAGAATTCATTACAATCCTCAACATCCATTACTCTCTCTATCCTTCCAACTCTCTCTATCCTTCCTCATCTCCACCCTTCCTACCGAACATAGCCTTAAAGATGACGAGCTTAAGTTTCTTGGACAATCGATTTTCTAGCGTTTTTTCCATAAAGCCGCGTCGTGCGGAAAATGCCACTTATAAACACATTAGCTTCTCGTCGACATGCCTGAAATCCTTGTGGCTCCTTTTCTGCATGGAAGTAGTGTCTTACTATCTGGTGGAAGAGTCTGTTTATTGAGGATCTCATCTCATCGTTCTCCTCGTGTCCCTTCTCTTGTTTGAGTAAGTGATGTACTTTCCTTTTTTTGTAAAAAGGCATTACTATTGGTCACACACATAACAGGATATATAGTGACAAAGTACTACATGACATAATAAAAAAGGTTTGAATCTTATGTTGTTCTGGAGAGGTTTTCATGGGCTGCCACACCCAAAAAAAGAAAAAAAAAAAAAGAAAAAAAAAAGTTGATTAAAAAGTGCATATTCCGTTGCCGGGACTTGAACCCGGGTCTCTCGGGTGAGAGCCGAGTATCCTAACCAACTAGACTACAACGGACTTGTTGGCTCCATGTTTCCATTAATATTTAACTTAAAAGAAAATTTATTAAACTAGAATAAATGAATAAAGATTGGGCTTTGTACAAGTTTTGGGCTACAAGTCGCGTGTCTGGCCCATTAGGCCCAGTTTGGATTGGAAGCTTATATAAGAACCCAATCACGCAATCTAGGGTTTCTGTCATCGTTCTCAGACCAGAAGCTGCTACTACCTCCCTTCGCAGCCGAAGACCTTCCAAACCCTAGCTCCAATGGTACTCTCTCTCTCTCTCTCTCTCTCTCTCTCTCTCTCTCTCTCTCTG
Organism: Ficus microcarpa; assembly: GCA_025413485.1. Taxonomy (NCBI): domain Eukaryota; kingdom Viridiplantae; phylum Streptophyta; class Magnoliopsida; order Rosales; family Moraceae; genus Ficus; species Ficus microcarpa. The sequence continues at coordinate 17,703,313 of CM046386.1, read as the reverse complement.
CATTTCTGTGTCTGTATCTCAGGAATTTTTCTTTAGTGTGTTGTTTGGTTTTACAAAAATGAGCTTTGTCCATTTGGTAACAGAAACTTCAGTTATTACCTGTGTTGGGATTTTGTTACCGCGTTTAAGATCTGTTTGTTTGGTGGGAAAATCATCCTTTTGTTTATCGGAAAACTGGTCCTTATATGAACCTTATTTCTCTTCAGAATCTGTGAAAATGATTTAGGTATTTGTTCTAGTATTTCAGGTTTTGCGACAGATATTTGATTTTTTTTTTTTGTTCTTTTAATTTCTCTAAAAGGGCTATGTCTTCCACCGTTTTTTTTCATCTTTTCCTTTTTTTTAATTTTTTTTAATTTGATTGATTTTATTACAGACGAAGAGAACAAAGAAGGCGGGTATCGTTGGCAAATATGGTAAGTACCATGAAATTTTAGCTTTAGTGTTTATGATTTTAATTTTGTTGCTCATAATTATTATGTTCTCTGTTTTGATTTCGAAGTTGTGCATTGAAATTGCTTGTTAGATGTGAAAATCGTGTGATTTTTTCTCAAGATTTATGATTTCATTAGCTATTATCTCATGATTTTCTATATTAATGTATAATCTTAATGGTTTTTGCTTATGGCTTCATATACGTAATGTTGGACCAGTGTTGGTTTTTAAATCGCCCTCTGCGATTTTGCTAGTTTGTATAGCATTTTTTTCTTTCGCATTTTTGTGCTTGAACTCTAAACTAGTTTCTGAAGTTCGATTTGCACTTGAATTGCAGGCACCCGTTATGGTGCCAGTCTGCGTAAGCAGATTAAGAAAATGGAAGTCAGTCAGCATAGCAAATACTTCTGCGAGTTCTGCGGAAAGGTAATTAAATGAAGTGTGATTCTTTTCATTGATTTAATTTCCATTTTCTCTTGCTCTAGCCTCGAAGTGGAGCTGGAGATTTGAGAATCATAGTTTTCCTTGTTGATTTGGTTTATTTCATTGTTACAGTATGCCGTGAAGAGGAAGGTGGTCGGAATTTGGGGCTGCAAGGATTGTGGCAAAGTGAAGGCCGGTGGTGCCTACACCTTGAAGTAATTATCTCGTTTCTTGAAATTTCAATTCAAGTTTTTCCCTTATATTACCATTTGAAGGTACAGTACTAATTGTGTAATTGTTTTTTTTTTTAACAGCACTGCTAGTGCTGTGACGGTGAGAAGCACCATTAGGAGGTTGAGGGAACAGACTGAGAGTTAGAGCTGCCACCGTGTCCCCGCTCTAATTTGTTTGGGATATTTTACTTCGTTTGGTTATGGATAGAAGATTTAGTTGAAATTTTGAGGATATTGAGCTTTCCAAGTCAAATTTTCTTGTTGCAGAAGTCTATGGATGTTGTTATGGTTGCTAGTATCTTTTAATTGAGATATTATTTTCACTGCAATGTTTGAACAATATAACTAGTGTTTTCCAATTTCATTAAAAAAAGTCACTTTATTTTGTCTGTCTCCTTGGATTTTCATACCCCGACATGGTAACTTATTTGCTGGAGTAACAATTTTGGAGAGGAAAATCAGCAGAATGGTCTTTTTTTAATTTTTTATTCCACAGTAGTGTGAATTCCAGACGCCGAACAATTTATTTTGCCAAAATAAATTTTTGAAAGGATTTCATTGGGTCATTTTAATGACGCATTCTTTTTATATAGGAATCAATTCTACGTTTGAACAGTGCATTTTAATTGGATTCATTGCGCATCACTGTGCAACTTGCCAAAGACTGTTTACAATTTATAACGCTGCATAAACAGGCTTGCTGAGATCGGTCCCATCATTTAGAAGAGAAGCAATAGATTTGTTTTCTGGAGTGATCTGTTCTTCTCGAACGCACACAAGGCAACTCTGTTGTAATGCCTTCACCAAGTGTGTGCGTCCTTCCTCTTTTCTTGGCCATGATAAGTCTTCGGAAAAATGTTAGGAATACCAATTTCAATTTTATTTTGGATTACAAACTTGTGTGACATGTGAATTATTCTTTTATTGATAAGTGTTATTATTAAATTAATTGATTATATCTATTAATAAAAATATGACACGTGAGGTGATACTGATATTACTCAAGTCTCTCTAAAGTAATCTTGATGAGAGAGAAAAGAAGGCATTAAACACTCCAAGATTCTTTTTCAAATTAGATTAAACATGCATTTGATGTTAATTTTTGGATTATAGTATTTGAGTATAAATTAAATTGTGTTTGGTGAGGTACTTGAATCGCTAGAGTTAAGAAGTTAAACTTGAAATGTGTTAAGAAAAATATATGCATATATATATATTAATATGCAGTTTGTTTCGTTCGTCTTAAAATTTTATGCAATTAAAAAAAAAATACATCTCATCTGGACTTGTATATGTAAAGTTATAGATTTTTAAAATTTAAATTACAAAACTGTATGAATAATGAAATTGAGATTGAATTTTAGAAAAACACAAAAAATGAATTGTAATCTATGATTCAAATGTCAACATCAAACATCCTCATAGATTTTTTTTCAAACTACTCTCATTTCAAGTCAATCAACGGATAATTTCGATATGTTTGCTGCGAGGACGTGTAAAAAATCTTGGGCATCGACATTGCTTGAGTTAAAAATGTCTCCAACACATTATCAATCACGTTGACATGAAAAGAGAGAAGCATAATACAAAAGAAAAGGAAAAAAAAAAAATTTTTTTTCCCAAACAACTGTGAAATTTACACTTGAGAGTGTTATATATATATATATATATATATATATGTCATCCTATAGGTAAGCCATGTGTCTGCAAAACTTTCGTGATCGAGTCTCCAGCTCAAACTCACAAGGGACTAAAATTCACTCATCTTTTTTTTTTCCTATTCAATATTCACCTTTTCTTTCAACTTCCTATACATAATATTTGTTAACGTTTCTAGGAGCTATGCTTCTAATATTTAGTTGCTCAAAGTCAAAGCCTGTATCAGTATCCACTATCCACAGTTAGATATACCCCAAAAATGAGTCTCCACCTCTTCCAAAAAAAATCCGTGTGAACGCGTCGTCTTCAATCAAAATAATAGAGATATTTGCAGCAAACAATCTGAAACACAACAAATGAAGAGGAAAGATTTAGTAAAACCAACATTTTGACAAACTTGGTCGAAAGCTTTAAGAATGTAGATTCAACGGTTCATGGATGTTCCTTTCTTTTGTTCTCACATCCTGGCGGAACCCGGTTCGTGTAAAAGCAATACAAAATGATTCAAACTTGCTTAGCGAAAGGAACATTTTATTAAGTACGACCGCCTTCAAAATGAAGGTAAGGACAATGTTAAAGAACAGCATATCACGATGGTGGATTAGAAGCTTAAGGAAGAAAAAAGATGGAGCAGAGAAAAAATCATATGGGATTTTACTCGGTCAGTCTGTCAATTTCGACCTACCGATTGAATTCTTAACACAGAAAAACGATGTACCGACCAACTGAACCAGCGGTGGTACCAGCACTTTTGCAAGACAATTATGATACGAAGGTAAGAATGCGATAATATTGATTATTAGTAAAAGAATTAAAACATAGAATTAAAGACTAGCTGCATGAAAATAACATACCTTATGCAAAAGAATCTTCAAACACGGGTAAACTGATCCGCAATCAAATATCAGGTTCCGAGGATGACTTTGGTTGGTTATCTTTTTGTTTGAATGATATCCTTTCAAAAATGGGCTTAAGATTTTCATGTTGGACCATCAGTTCCAAGATCTTATCCTCCGGGACTCTCGGATGGGTTTTCTTCTGATGCCCGGTTGAGTCTGAAGAAGAAAACACCAACTTAGACAGCCTGTCCTTCTCGGCTTGGCGACTGTATTTATCTTCTTCCATTGTCCCAGATGCAATTAGGTGGTAGACGTACACAACTTTTTTCTGTCCAAGCCTATACGCACGTCTTGTGGCTTGCCTCTCAAGAGAAGGGTTCCAAACAACGTCAAGCAACACGACTCTTGATGCCCCTACTAAGTTTATCCCTTCTCCACAGGCTTTAATTGATGCGAGTACCACCTTTGCTTCGCTTGATGGATCGTTGAGTTTATTGATGGAGCACTGACGCTCCTTGATATCGCATTGTCCATCAATATATAAAACCTCCTTCTTCTCTGTCCAGCCGAACTTAAATACGAGAAATTCCCTAACCAAGAATAACGAAGAAAGGTATTCGCTGAAAACAAGTACTCTCTCATTCATAGCCGTGCTAAGCTTAATGAGTTCTATCAGAAACTTTGTCTTAACACCGGCATCAGGATTAGATCCGAGTCTTTGCAACTCATCTCTTTTGACACTACTCATCTCCACCTTAGACTCGAGCAGCAGTGAAGGATGGACAGAGATCAAAGACACTGCGTTCTCAAAAACGAACTGCTGCCTTTTTGTCACTTCAATTTCCCGAAGGAGGCTCTTCTGCAACTCGAATGGCTTCAATACGACAATCGATTCCCTCAACCCAGGAAGACTTTCCTCAAGCACATCACCTCTATGTAATGGACCAACGGATCAATGAACGACTTGATTTGCTTCAATCTAACCATTTGAGAATCATCAGATTTTCCAATGAACTTCGTTAAATCAGACCACTCCTTCCTCTCCTTTCCTTTTCTGCCACGCTTCATACCACACGTTTCTGGAAACTTTGGTTGCACCATACACATTGTGTTATAAAGCTCGTTGAAATTGTTCTGGAATGGAGTTCCCGAAAGTATAATGCGCTTATGAGTCCTGACTTTCGACAAGGCCTGCCAGATAAGACTTTGGTTGTTCCTTGGCCGGTGGCCTTCGTCAAGAACCATCAGATCAGGAAGGTCAACAAGGATTTTCCCAAAAGCCTCACCTTTGGCATCTTTCTGCCCTGTAACAAGCTTCTCAAACAGTGTATAACTGATTGCCAGGATGCTACCACCTTTTTTCCAGGAATACAGCTTCACAAGGCGGACTGTATCAATGTCTTCACGCCCAGAATGTCTTAGCAATTTGAGAACGTTCTTATCTTCCTTGCCAGACAAGTCGTCAATGTTGAGATTGTGAAATGGAATGTCCACCTTCCACTTTCTAAACTCCTCCTCCCAAGTCAACAGCATGCTGCGAGGAGCGATAATGAGTGGCAGGCATTTCGGGCGAAGTTTCATGTAAGTTTGAAGAAACACGATCGTGAGGCGGGATTTCCCTGTGCCAGGAGCATGGGAAATAATACAACCGTTCCCACCAGTGTAGTTTTCTATGTTCTCAAAATTCTTACGATGAATTCCTCCAGCTATATGCTTCCAGATAAACTCGAAACCTTCACGCTGATGAGGATACATGCTGTTTTTAACACCAGGAATCATGTCCCAGACAGTCTCAGCACGAGCACAGAAGTCTTCGTCAGAATGTGACTCGCAATCTGAATCTTGATACCGAGATCATCAAAGAAAGAGCAACTGCTTGCGCGGAGGTCTCTTAAGTCATATCTTCCACCACGGTTTTGTTCCTGCAGTGTGAAAAAAATAAAATAAAATAAACAGTATTAAATGTGTCCGGCATTTGAAGATCCACAGAGAAATAAATGGAAAGCATGTACAGCTACAGGCTATGCTCAAGCCATTCAACTTGATAATAGTATTTAAGGAAAAAAATAAAAAAAAAAACCCTGTAGCTTTGGATAAGCTACGAAAATTCTTTCTACTCATTCAATAAACTACCTTCATGGCTTTCAAGAGAAAGCAAAAGTTTATTCACTATTCATTGAAAAACATTCACATTCATTTCCTGGAAGGTGCATCTATCGTCAACCAATTCAAGAAAGTGTCGTCACATTAAAGACTCACGTTAACACGGCCGAATAGAAAGGCTCTTAGCAATGTAGAGCTTATTCATACAACAATACTATTATCCCGCTCATACAGTTGAGGAATCAATTCCAAATAAGATAATCAATCCTCAAGTGGGAAGTTCATTTCATGGGCATGAAAATTTTCGAAAAGTTACCACTAACAAAATCAGTCGAAATGAACACTAATTAGAAGGAATGGCTTGACTTACAAATGATGGTACAATGTAATTGATCTCCAATAGTACTTTTCCACAGTACAAGCAAATAAGCCCAATTTCTTCCTCGAGTTTTGGAGAGTGTTTCCCTTTAGGGCCTTGACTGCAACTCTCGGAAGGAAGAGTGTCTTCCTTTTCAACCTCAAGATAGACAAAAATATAAAGCATTAAGACAATCACATTTTGAAATCAAATCAGTAATCGCAAAAAAAAAAAAAAAAAAGGAAGTCAAAGAGATCTCAATACTTAAAAAATATTGTATTCAAGTGAAGCATCAAAAACACATCTGCCAACAAACAAAAGTGCCCCACCACAAAACAATTTTAACTCCAAAATCAAACAGAAGAACCAGTCCTTCAATAAACTATTGCCAATAGCTCAAGTTACAGGGAAAACTTTCTTACCAAATAAACAAGAGTTTAAGTAAGGTGTAAAAAAAAAAATAAGTAAGTCTGTTATAAACTATTTTCTTATAACAAAGTGTCCCAAAAAAAAAAAAAAAATCTATTTATTACCGGGCAAGAATTAACGAGTGAAATGATAACTTACCTTATTATCAATCGAGGAACCAATCCCATCATATGTTTGGGCAAAGTCCATTTCAGCCCAAAGCTCATCCATCTCCATGTCAAATTGTGATTTCTCCGGAAGGCCTGGCTCCTCTACTCCAAATGTGAATATCAAAGGAAGAACCGGCTGATCACCATCATCTGCGCGGGTTTTTGTATCCTCATTGGACACCAAATCTTCGACACGAACTTCTCCCTTGTCACAGATGGAATTCACAAGAATTTGGAAAACATCATAACCGTGTTCTCCACGTTCGAGCTTTCTCTTTGTGCTCCTCCTCATCAACTCTTTCTCCTTCTTCTCGCGAGCTTCTGCACATTTCCGCTTCCTTGTTGTAGGCTTCTCCAATTCCTCCTCCTCCTCCTTACTGCTGTCACTTATTTCAGCACATTCTGTTTCCTCATCCTCATCGGAATGAAGCAACCCACTCGCACTTTTAGTTTCCTTCTTTGGCCTTTGGCGGCATGAGCGGGTTCTTTGGGCCACGTAATCAGTATTCTCAGCAGAGCTAACTGAATGATCATGCTCAGATTCGTCCTCATCCTCCTCTTCAACCCCAACTGATAACCCCTCATCACTAGTACTACTGGAAATCTCAATGTCAGCAGTACTTAAGTTGCTATTTTCTTTTTCATTCTTTTTCTCCATCTCCTTCACACGAACTTCTGGTCTGTTTTCTTCATGATCAACTCCTTCCTCAGTCACCATCCAAAATCCATCATCCTCATCGCTCCAAACATCGTCATCGTCGTCACTTCTTCTAAAACCAGACCGTCCTCGCCTTTCCCGATGATTTCCCATCTCCCGACCCTCATCGCCATCTGATGAAAATACCTCCTCTACTTCCTCTTCAAGAGACGTAGCCTCATTAGTCTTCTCTCTTTCATTTTCCCTCTCAATACTCTCGCCTACTTGTTGACCGTTAACGTATTCAGCCTTGCTTATCATCCAAAATCCATCATCTGCACTATCATCGTCACTTGTTTCAAAGCCAGAAGGGCCTTCAGTTTTCATTTTCTTTTCAGTTCTGCGATCTTCGTCGGTACTGCTTTCACTGTCGCCGGATGACGGCATCCACTCCTCCTCCTCCACCTCCTCATCATCATCATCATCATCATCATCATCATCACCATCACCATCACCATCACCATCACCATCACCATCACCACCACCATCAACATCATCATCATTGCCATGTATTTCTTCGAAACCATCACTCTTATCATCATCAATAGCCTCATCAAAATCACGATCATCACAAACACTAGGATCATCATCATCATCATCATCACCATCAATACAAAAAGGGTTATCTTCCGTTCCACATTCGACATTTTCTTTTTCAACAGAAAAGCAAACATCTCTCTGTTTTCGCCCTTTTTCAACAGTAGAATCAGCAATACAACAGTTCTTCACAGGTACTTCAGAGACGCTTTTCTCTCTCCCAACAACAAAACGACCACTATTTCTACTATGCAAATCCTGTCGTTTCTCCGACGTACCTTCTTCACTAACATTATGACCATGCCTCGTCGTCTGTTTCTCATCTTCCTTCTTTTTAAGTATCTCTCTAAAACCTTCATCTCGCTGAAAACGGGTTCTTCTCGCCACAGGCAAATGACGATTCATCACTGTTGCCCAAAAAAAAAAAGTCTAACTTCGTCAAAAAAGGAAACCAAAAAAAAAAAAAACCCCAGAAAAATAAAAGTAAAAAACAACGCAAAGTTCGCAACTTTTCAGCCAAAATAAAACCCAAAAAACGCAACTTCATTCACAGGCGAACAAAAAAATAAAAACCCAGAAAAGAGTATAAAGCAATGGAAAGTTCGCATCTTTACAGTGGAAAAGAGCCCAAAGACGTAAGTACATAAGGAGAAAGAGAAAAAGAACGCAAACTTTACATTCAAGCGAACCCAAGAAAAGGAAACCCAGACAAAGAAAAGGTAATACATAAACGCTGGTAGTTTTAGAGAGAGAACGGGAGAGAAGAGAGAGAACAATAAACGTGGAGAGAAAGAAAAAGAGTTTTGAGGAATGAGAAGGGTCACCGGAAACAATGGAGTACCTCGGAGACAGAGGGAGAAGGATAAGGTTATAACGCTAGTTCTGCATGAAGAGAGGGAGAGAGAGAGTGAAGAGAGAGAAAGGGCCTTGTTCCTTTTTCTTTTTTTTTTTTTTGACGTTTTGTCTTCTGCTTTAGCGTAAGGCGAAAGAAAGATATACCCAAAAATTGCCTTTCTCTTTTGAACCTTTTGATTTTTTTTTTTTTTTTTTTTTGGGCTCTGAAGTGAATCGCCATTCCTAGCCCATCTCTCTCTCTCTCTCTTTCTCTCTCTGTCTCTGGTAGTGTCAGTACGACTTCTTCCTAATATATTGGCATTGTGTGGCTTTTTAAGGAAAATTATGTGAGTTTACACTTTTGGGTAGGATTAATCCGCAATTCAATTTTCTCAAAAAAAAAAAAAAAAAAAACCCGCAATTCAAATACTAAGAGTTTATTTACTCTATTAGTTCATTTTAACTCTAACAATATTGTTTTTATCTTTTTTTTAAAAAATTTTTGTCTACTTCTCAAAAAAATTTTTGTCTTTTTCTAAAAATTCAAAAAAATTTATTATTATAACTAAAATATTTCAATTCAAACTAACCAACCAAATACACATTAAAAAATATTTGATGAATGAGTTTAGTTTAAGATTTTTAAATTTCAATAATAATTTTTTAGAAAAGATAAAAAAGAATTTTAGAAAAGATAAAAAAAATTTTCAAAAAAAAATAAAAATCATGATAAAAAAATATAATTTAATTTAAAATAAACTTAAAAATAAACATCGTGACAAAACATTTTTATAATCTTAATAATAAGAACAATAATAATAACTATAAAAGAAGCAAAGCTCCCCCTCTTTTTTACACACGTTATTGTTTCTTTTTTTCTTTTCTTTTTTTTTTTTTTAATTCTCTTTCATTCTTTTTTTTTTTTTCTCTCTCTTTCTTCTTTCTTTTTATCGTTAAAATTCTCTTTTTCATTTAAAAAATTCTCTCAAATAAATGCATATTTATTATTATTTTTTGCCACTAGCCTAGAAACTAAACTCTTATTTTTCTTTATTTGACACTTAGTTGAATACCGATCCAAATTGTATGAAAATTTTGATAAATATAAACATTTTTTTTTCTTTTTTACTCTTTAGAATTATTGTTCACTTTTGTTCATGTGTCGATCTGTTTTTTGTTTGTTTTCTTTTATCATTTTTAATTTTTAATTTTCTTTCTTTTTTTACTCTTTAGAATTATTGTTCACTTTTGTTCATGTGTCGATCTGTTTTTTGTTTGTTTTCTTTTATCATTTTTAATTTTTATTTTTCTTTCTTTTTTTACTCATGCTGAAGTAAATTTTTCATAAAAGTATCCTTACTCAGACAATTTTTTTTAACCATCGTAACTATTATTTTCTCATAGCATTACCCAATTAATTTTCTACATGATTTGCTAACTTCTTTTCAATTTATTACTGCTTAATTATTTTTTCCTCAATATTCTATAAACAACTATTTTTTTCGTAATACCTCATAATTAATTTTTCATTTAATAAAATAATTAAATACGTACGTGGTATGTGCCTATAACTAGTAACAAATAGTAAAATGGTATCATATTGTTATGATATTTTTTTTAGTCTATAGAGGGTTTTTTTTTTTTAAATTTATTTAGAGACGAGGATTCGGACTTTTCAGAAAGATGAATCCAAGTAATCACTTGAGTTTTTCAAATTAATGATAGGTATTTGAATTTTAAATATAAATAAAGTCTGAATTTATCACTAAATTTCGTTAATAAGCATTTATTTAGCCAATTGAAGTTAACTCAATTGATATGTTAGTCTTTTGAATGGAAATTTTTAACGTCTAATGAGTCTGGATTTAAGTCATAAAAACGTTGGAGAAATATTTAATAATTATTTTTATTTTTAAAATTAAAGAAATTAATGTTCCGGTCTTTATTTTAATATCACTCATATATGTCACTAAAAAGAGGTGGGGAATTTTATTTTTAAAAATGGGGAATGCCTACCTATAAAATTAGAAATAAAAACAAAACAAAGGGTTACTGTTGAGCAACGACGAGAACAAAAATATTGAACAAGTTACAAAAATGAGGCACAATATATATATATATATATATATTTTTTTTTTTTTTTTTGGGGTAAGAGATATAAATTGCCAAACTTTAGAAAAGAAAACTTGATAGCCTTGCTCTCATCCCATAAAGTGCAAACACATTTTTTTTTTCTTATCTTTTTTTTTTTTTTTTTTTTGGAATTTATGAAACGGAAGTGAGAGTAATCCTAACAAAACTCAAAACGAAAAATTTGTTAGAATGACAGTGAAATTAAAATGATTTTTTTTTTTTTTTTACACTAAACGCCTTGCAAGATGCATACTATAAATTCTAGACACGTCAAAATCATTTTGTAAAAATATCAGTTTCGAAAAGTTATATAGATGAGATTAAAGATATTTACAAGGTATTTGGTTTCTTTTTTCCCAAAAATTTTTGTCTTTTTCCCCAAAATTTTTTTGTTTTTTCTGAAAATTTAAAAAAAAAAAATTTACTATTTAAACTTAAAAATCTCAACTCAAACTACTCCACCAAACAGGCTCTTAAACTTTACAATTTATAGTAAGATATAAACTTATCACTAAAATATGTAAGTAATCACATATATATTAAACGTAAAACCATATATATGATTTGAAGAAACATCTATATTTTCAAAAAATGATTAAGCAACTTTAGCCTTATGATTTTAAGCTTTAAAAAAAAAAAAAAAAAAAAAAAAAAAAAAAAAAACAAACAAACAAACAAACAAACAAACCTTAGCTTTGTGATCAACGAGAGTAACTACTTGGATTCGATAGAAAACCTACTCGATGCAATTTGCGGAAGAAGAGCACCAAATCCATCCATATCTTTGCATTTCAAAAAAATAAAAAATAAAAAAGAATGAAAAAAAAATACAAATAAAAATATAAGAGGAAAGATAGGGGCAAAAAGGGAAGTCTTGGCCATTAATGCCACTAGAACCGCGACTAGTTTGGGAATATGATTATTGGTTGTAACAGTCCCTTTTTTTTAGATAAAAATACAAATAAAAATATAAGAAGAAATTTTGCTTATTATTTTTACAACAGTCTTTTTTTTTTTTTTTTGGGAAATTTTTATGCCCCCTGATCACAGTATTGCTGATAATAAAAATAGGTAAAGTTCTTATCATAAAATTTCTTTATTTAATTTTCTTCGTCTTCTCTTCTTAAAAGGCTCCCCCAAATAAAAAGCCATGGTCCCAAAATAAAGAAAACCCTAACTGTAACTATTAGTCATCTCCCGGTTTCGCTGTTATCTCATTTCCACATAACCCTTGCAACTAGCAACAATAGCAACAATAACGTCGTATGAACGATGAGAAACAACGATGATTCACATACAATGACAATGATAATAACTTTTTCGTCCCAAAATTAATTGTGTATTTGGTGCATTGATTTTTTATTTTTCAAAAATTAATTAAAATTTTTATTGATTTTTCAGGAAAAAAAAAAAAACAACTAACTTGAAATTTTTATGTTTAAACCTGATGTCCACGTACAAGCTAAGAAAACCCTAGCCCTAGCTACTAACCATCCCCTTTCCCTCAACTCGTGCCCCTGCCCCCCTTCATATCAACAAGGGTTCTTGCCTTTGCCCTTGCCCCTTTACCTATAGCCACCGCGACTAGCGAGAACGCCTTGCTAGGGGATAGTCACACGAGCAATGAGCAATGGGGATGACATACGACGATGGTATTCGCATCACGATTCTTATTAAATTGGTTTTCGCAATGGAGACAACAATTGAGGTCTCATTGGCGGCTAGCTCTAGAGGACGCCTTGCTAGTGATGGTGATGATCGGCTGCACATGAGAAGAGTATGGGGATAGATTTAGATTTTTTTTTTTTTTTTGATTTTTTTCCTCTAAAGAACGGCTATCTTTAAGGGCTTCTTTGGCATATCAACTCAACCAACTCAACTCAGGGGGTGTTTGGAGAGTTGGTTCATTCCAACTCAAACCGTACTGTTTTTTGTCTTTTTTCCAAAAAGTTTTTGTCTTTTTCTCAAAAAGTTTTTTATCTTTTCTGAAAATTCAAAAAAATTTACTATTACAACTAAAATATTTCAACTCAAACTAACCAACCAAACACCTCCTCAAACTTTTTTTTGTCTTTTTCTCAAAAAATTTTTATCTTTTTTTCAAAAAATTTTTTATATTTTCTGAAAATTCAAAAAAATTTACTATTCAAACTTAAAAATCTCAACTCAAATTACTCCACCAAACTCCGCCAGAAGAAAGGAAATTGCAAAACCATATCTTTTTATATCAACATTATTTTGTGGTAGAAAATGGTTAAGCAAAGGCCATTTATTACAATTCTGTTTTCATAATTAAGAAGGTCTGCGGGGATGGATTTGAAAGGATTAAACAGCATGGCATAAATGGACATGACTATTGATGGAACTTTGCATTAGCTAATGATTATGGAAACGCAAGAGGGTAGGCAATCCGCGCCAACTATTGGGGAGAGGAATCGAGACGTGTTCTTCAGAATTTTTGTCTCATTAATTATCTTTTTAATTGCGTCATATTATATTATTTTAATTTTAAAATTTAATTTTATAAAAATGTTAAATATTAAAATTTATCGAATAACTAAATAAGCTATCAAAAATTTATTAAGAGAACAGAATTCGATACAAAAAATGAGATAACAGATTTAAACTCGAGAGTCAAGATTTATTATTTCAGATTTTATATCTAATTGACTCTCTCCTGATAATGTCATGTTATAACATCTAAATTTTAGGATTTAATCTCATAAAAAATATAAATATTAAAAATTATTGAAAATCTGATAAATTATCAAAAATCTATTAGAAAAACAGTATTTGAAACAATAAAATATGACAGCAGATCTAACCTCTAGATGAGAGACAGGGGTCTTTTGAGTAAAGATTTTTCTTCAAGGTTTTTTTTTTTTTTTTTTTTTTGAATTTTAATCTTCTTATCTGTCCTTACACTCCGTTTGATAAGAAGAAAAGAAGATGCGGAAAAAAACATATTAGAGAGAGAAAAATGCCAAAGGGAGAAAATAAATTGATTTTTCTTTTATTTATTTGTGAAGTTTAGGGCCTGTTCAGCGTTTGAGTTTAACTCAAGTTAAATTGTATTTTTTTTTTTTTTTTTTCTGAAAAAGTTTTTTATCTTTTCTAAAAAGTCAACAAAAATTACTATTGAAATTTAAAAGTCTTAACTCAAACTCATTCACCAAACACCCCTTTAATATCATTCATATTTCCTATTATTGTTCTCTCCCGCTGCCTTCCTATCAAATGTAGCATTAAAGATAAAGTAAGACAATATATATTCTTCGAATCAAATTTGAAATAAACCCAAAATCAAAGGCAAGTTTAATAAGACTTTTGTTTCCATGTAGTTTTTTTTTGGCTCGAATATGGCTTAATTAATGCAAAGAGAAGTTGGCTGCAGAGGAAAATATTGCGAGTGTACATGGTAAGCATGGTAGACGATATATAGCTGAAAATAAACAAGAGCCTAATGAGGAAACAATGCCTAGTTTTGTCTAAGTCCACTATGTACTGCTTTTGGTGTTTGGATGTACGATAGGAAAAGCATACAATCCACTTTTCTCATTCAGAACAATTCCGCTATATTTTGTTTCCTTTTACATGTAATTCTATAATGTTTGCTTGAATTCCACGTCTCAAGATTGCTCAAATCCAATACCATTTCTGTATTGTTCAAAATTTGACATTATTTTATTATATATTTTTAGGCTCAGTAAAACTGTAAATGGAGGATAATTTGTAGGATTACCTCCTTGAAAAAAGGCATCGCAAAAAAAGAGGGTAGAAATATAAATGCATCTATATTGAGAGGTTGTTTTTATAATTTTCTCGTAAATTTATCTAGTAGATGAGGTCCATGCTTATGCTATCTATTGTATGAGGGGAATTTTTTTTTTTTTTTTTTGGGTTTTCTTTGTTGTTCCTTTTACTTTGTTTTAGCCTTTTAGAAATATTTCTCAGCATGTGGTTTCACGCGATCCTTGTTACTTTCACAAAGACCTTCTATTTCATCATGGCTCTAGGGCAAAAAAATTTTTGACCTCGTTGAGGGGTTTTTTTTTTTTTTGGTGGTACAATAGGAGAATAAGATGACGGGTCGAGCGATTAAATTCAATTTCACTTAACTACTAGAGATGGAGCTCAGATATTTAGTAAAACACGAGCAAGCTTTAATAGGTTTTCCTTGCCGCATCACTAAAGTTGAAAAGAAAATATCAAAGAAATAGAAGGATCTAGTCCGAAAAATTGTACTGTACTAAAAATTTTCAGCCAAACAACATTATGCAACTATTGTTTCATGACATTCGAGCTCAACTCGATGAGCAAAGTTGCTCTACTTATTTTGATTTGATTATATCTTTGTTTCGAAGACACCCGAACTCGTCGGCATTTTCTACGTCATTCTAAGTACTCATGCACTAACTTGGTCAATTCTTTTACTTTCTTTTATTTTTAGAATAACGACTTAAGCGTTAGAGAATTCTAATATATTATTGTATAGATTTTTTTCGCTCATGAAAGCAGCTAACAATATCGAAAGCATAGGCAGCATGGATTATTCAATTTAGTCAATACGGAAACCACGTTAGTTTTGGAATTTTAACTTTTACCCTATCTTTTAAAAGAAAAATGTTACTAACTTGCCCTATGTTTGGAAGATCCTATTTTAGAAATTGGAAATTTTATCATTCTCTTGTATTGAAAAAGAAAAACTATCTCATTTTCAAACTTAGGCCTTGTTTGGGATTTGAGTTCAAACTCAAAATTTTCATATCAGTTTTTATTTTTTTCTGAAAAATTTTTTTGTCTTTTCTCAAAAAGCTTTTTGTCTTTTCTGAAAAGTCAACAAAAATTACTATTGAAACTTAAAATTTGCAACTCAAACTCATTTACCAAACGGACCCTTATTTTATATAATACCCTTTTGAAAAAAGAAAATAAATCTTTTTAAAATCTTCTTACAATGCAAAATTCCCAATACCATTTCTTCTTATTCTAAACAACCTTTTGTTTTTAAAAAGAAAAATTTTTACACATCAAATCATAATCTTATTATCAAAAAAGAAGACTTTTCTATTTAAAAATAAGAAATTTTGTCTTTTCAAAAATGGATACATGATATGAACTAAAAAATTTTTTTTGTCTTTTTCCTGAGCCTTGATCTCTCATCTCAAAATTTTTTTTGGCTTCATTTGGTACACCCACTCATCTCATCTCATCTCAAAATTTTTTTTGTCTTTTTCCTAAAAAATTTTTGTCTTTTCCCAAAAAGTTTTTTGTCTTTTCTGAAAATTCAAAAAAATTTACTATTCCAACTTAAAAATCTCAACTCAAACTACTCCACCAAACTCCCCTGAGCCTTGATCTCTCAAATTTTTTTATTTTTTTTTTAATTTTACGTCCTCTAGAATTGTTTATTGACTCACATATTTGACTTTGATCTAGACTAGATCTTTAATCCCTATTTATACCAAATGAGGAGAACTTTCCTTTACAAGAATGAACTACGGCCATTAGTATGTCGTTTTTTTTCTTTTTTCTTTTTATTTTATTTTATTTTCACGTCGTACAGCAAGCAGAATATTATGTTGCCAAAAAACGCAGACGTATTTCTGTCGTATTTACCTTAAAAACAGACGCACTCTAACGTACGCAACAAGGAAGGACCACATTAACGTCCCTAAAACGGTCCAACACTGCCAGCTGTCACGTGCCAACCCAACAACAGAAAACAGAGTCAACCCCCAAATGAAACTCAGAAGACGTGCCTGTCGTAGGCCCCACAGCTTCCCTCAAATTTTCTTTTTTTTTTTTTTTTTGGTCAGTTTATTTTCTTTCCCTTATTGAAGAAAGGGCCAAAATTATCGCCGAAAATTTTAAACCCAACAGCCGAATTCCCCTCCAAAACGGCCCAACCAAAAAATTGAAAGAAAGAAAAAAAAAAAAAAAAACATAAAAAGGAGAAAAAAAAAATAAAAAACTAAACAATTAATTCTATGTAAATCACGAGGAGATAGTTTAGTTCTTGTTTTGTTATATTGCCCTTTTTTTTTTTTTTTTTGGATTTTTCTGGATCGGAGGGAACATTGCAAACACTCGATTTTGGGGGTTCATTGATTTGGATCCCGAATCCGAACAGTTTTTTTATTTTTTATTTATTTTCTTCAGCGATTAATCTGGGCATTGGAGCTGTTTCGTGGGCGATTTCGGTTCCGCATTGTTATGATTCTTTGATTTTTCCCGAAATCGATCTGCATTGCGTGGATCTGATCGGAAATTTACTGGGAAAGTTTCGAATTTTCGAGACAAATCGGATTCGATAACTCGTTTGAAAGGCATTGTTGAATTTGTTTGAGTTTAGATATGGATCCGTTATCGTCGATTAGCGAAGAGCTTGCGGAGATTGACGGTCAAATCAGCGACATTTTCCGGGCTTTATCGTAAGAATTTATGGCATTTGGTTCACCGGGTTTTGATTTAATCTGCTGAAATTCAGTTTAATTTTTGAGATAATACGAATCTTAATGTGTGAATTTGTTGCAGAAATGGATTTCAGAAGTTGGAGAAGATTAAGGACTCCAATAGGCAGAGTAGGCAGCTGGAGGAGCTCACGGGGAAGATGCGAGAATGTAAGAGGTATTAGCAACAGCATTGATTTCGTATAGATCTGAGTTTCACACACACACACGTACATATACACATACGTGTATATGCATGTACATTTTGTGCTTATATAACATTTGAATCACGGATTGGTTACTGATATGAGGAAGTGTAATTAGCTTAACCAATCAATTAATTTTTTTTATAGGCAGAGAAAATTGAATGGTTTATCATAACTTCAGCTATATTTGTGATTTAGAGTATCAGATCTAGGTTTATAGAAAGGATCTTCGGTGTTTGACTTTTCGTTTCATACTTTAATAGATCCATCTCGGTTGTTATCCCAATCCATATGACTTGCCCAGCGACTGGCCATGCCTTTATCTTGAGTTCAGAACTCATGGTAGCCTAAATATGTTACTTTTTTGCCGTTTTACTCGCAAGGAATCTTCATCTGATTTATTCCTGCTCAGTTGCCTTCTTCGCTACAGGGCTTGTCCCTTTAGCACTACATATCCACATGCTTCACTGCCTTCCTGCTTTCATAGTCCCCTTGTTCCTCTTGCTAAGCCGATTCTTACCATATTCCGAAGGCTCTAATGGAATTCTGACTACTATACTACTCTAGGAGATAGCTTGAATAGTGTGCAAATCAGTCCCCGCAGTGTCACCTTAGAATAAAGATTGAAAGCTATAGTTAATAAGATTGGAATAGAGATATGCTGTTATTTAATCTAGTGGGAGACATATTAATTACGATACTGGCTGCAGTAGAAATATGCGGGTACTAGATCTACTAGGAGTCATGGATTAGCTGAAAGTACCTCAAAATATGGAGAGTTTTGCCTTCCCTGGAATTGGGCGTTATTTATTTATTACCATTTGCTTTTTCATTTCTTCTCTGACCATTTTTATGGTTTGAGGACAGATATTATAGATGGTTATAATATCCAAGTTAACGCATAATGTATTAGCATTAGAATACATGCGATAAAGTCTTAAATATTACTTCCTATTGTTCTCTTTCAACCCTGTTTTGACTTTGCAAAAAACTGATAAGATTGTGTTGTCTTTCAGGCTTATTAAGGAGTTTGATAGAGAGGTCAAGGATATGGAAAGTAGAAATGATCCGAACACCAACAAGATGCTTAATGAGAAAAAGCAGTCTTTGGTCTGTTGTCAATTCTTTCTTATATGACATCCCACATTCTAAATTTTTCTTTTTCGGGACTTTTCTTTTTATTGCATGAATTTTGTTTCATGTGTTCCAAATATATTGAACTGTATTTGTCTTTCCCATGCAGATCAAGGAGTTGAATTCATACGTGGCTTTAAAGAAACAGTAAGTTAATCCATCTATAGTAAATTATTTTTCAAATTACAGTTTGAAGCTCAATTCTATCGTGACCCATGATCGCAATATTATGATTAATATGACTTAAAATAGGACTTTTTCCGTCACAGGAAAAGCTATATGCAAAATTTTGTCTCCACTAACATGTATTTATCCATCGTCATATTATTGTTTATTGTTACAGATACACAGCAAATCTAGATAACAAAAGGATTGACCTTTTTGATGGGCCAGCAGAAGAACACGGAGAAGAAAATGTCTTGCTAGCCTCGAGTGAGTGTTAATTTACAGTCTTACTGATATTCTGAAACATGCTTGGTAGTACTACGAGAATTAAGATGGGTATAAGTTTGAACATAAATGTCATATTTAACGGTCAAGACTCTTGCTTTTGTTCCGTAGAATGAACTTGTAATTCAAATTTTAGTTGATTGTGAAACATAGAATGATGAGATGTATATATGTTATTTGGAAGTAGGGCTTCTTTTTTTGTAGCATTTTCACCACTGTAACCCATGAAAATGGTGTTAGCTGCAGAGCTTATATTCAGCGACATTGAGTTGTTGTAAGAGGTTATGTTATTGCAGATATGACAAACCAACAGCTTATGGATAATGGACACCGAATGATGGATGAGACAGACCAAGCCATTGAGAGGTCAAAAAAGGTTGGTCCTTTAATTTCAGCTTCAGCTTCTAACATTTCCCAGAAAAAAAGGAGGAATGATGCCTACTTCTCTTTCCCATGTTTCAAAATTTACGTTGGCATGCAAAATGACTGGGGTCGGAGGTGATTGAGTTTATAGTTTATGTGGTCTTCTTTGGTCACCTTTTGCGGTCTGCAACTTCAGGGTGATTTAGTTCTTAAACAGACAGAGATTTGATTGAGTAATTTCTATTTACTTGTTGAACTGAAAACGTGTATGCTTCTCTCCGCTGTCCAAAGACCAAAAAGGAAAGAACACCATGGGCGAATTCGTTTCCTGTTTCAGTTTATAAGCCTTGACTTTAACAAGAATTTGTCTTGTAGGTTGTTCAAGACACTGTAAATGTTGGAACAGAGACAGCAGCAGCTCTCAAGGCTCAAGTATGTAACTAGATATTAATTTATGATGTCTAAAGATTCAACCGTTGTCTTTCTCTGGTTTTTCAAAATTTTAAATCGGTATGTCGTACTGAACTCTTACTTGCATTACTCGTTTAGACTGAGCAAATGAGTCGGATTGTTAATGAACTGGACTCTATCCACTTCTCAATAAAGAAGGCATCTCAACTGGTCAAGGAAATTGGCAGGCAGGTCGATTTCTGAAATGTCCACTCTTTTTGTTTGTCATATATCTATTGTTTGTTACTTCCTTTGTACATGGTGAACCCTTATTATTTTATCCTTTTTTTTTTTTTTTTTCCAAATTAGGTTGCAACTGACAAGTGTATCATGGCCTTACTTTTCCTAATTGTCGTTGGAGTGATAGCCATCATTATCGTGAAGGTATTATCACATACGCCTGCTTAAAATAATACTACGAATCTCTGATACTTTTCTTTTTCTATGTAAATTTAGCATTAGAATCTCAGGTAACTGAAAAACCACTTGTTTTTCGTTTTCTATTTTCTTTATGGTGCATTTTTTCTCCTGTTGTAATTCAGATAGAGCAATAAAAGCATTAGAAACTAGAGAGACCAACGATGAGCCAGAGAGAATTCTACAGAGAACTTGAACTCATGACAAGGCTATCTGAAATGTCAAAATCCACTTATCAACTAAGTTACTGTCGAAAATACAATCATCATTGACCAACCCATTATAGAGAAAAGAAAAAAAACAATATAATTAGATAAACTTGACCTAATTTAAACAATGCCAGCAGATGAACATAATCTTAAGTCCAAAACATATTCTTATCCTCATCACATATGTATTGTTGTTTTTGAGGGTAAAATTATTATCGAAAGATGTAAATCGTCTTTGATCTGTTAATATCGTTTCAATAGCCCTAAACTGGTATCTGAATGGCAAGAAGTTGGGCACTATGATTGTGATTTTTCATTTCATTCAAATTGGTGGAACGAAAGGTCTAATCTTTCATGGCATTTGCTTACAGGCCTTTCCTTGATGCCCACACCATTCCTTACTTCCTTGACTGGAATTTGGAGCCAATAATATTAAGAACACCGTCTTTAGCTGAACAAACTTTTTGGAAAGCGTCTTCTGTGTTCTCTTTCTTAATGCATGTCTTTTTTCCATATTTTTTGGGTTGCTCCAAGTGAAATTATACCAAAAATCCTGTCACCTATCCGACAATGTGTGCCTTTTCTTGTGATAGAGCACCTCTCTTGCCTTTCGGAAAATTTGCTTTTTGACTACTTCATGTGTATGGTTTATCCTGTACGAGTAACATAGTATAACTCTTATGGATATTACCATTGTTAGTGGAGTGGATGTGTGCTTATTCATTCTTCTTTTTCAATTTTGCAGCTAGTGAATCCGAACAACAAGGCCATCCGGGATATTCCTGGATTGGCTCCTCCTGCAATGAGCCGTAAGTTACTTTGGGACCCTATCTAGGAGAGCAAGAAAAACGATCCATTTCATGCTGTTCTGAGGACAACGTGCACCGAGTTTCGATGATGTTTCGAGCCCTCGGTTTTATAGAAGGGATAAAAGTTGGGGTAATGGAATTGTTTCTTGGTAGGTTGTGATTTAGAGACTGGCCGACGTGCTGAAATGCTTGTCTCTTACTGTTATTGATCCTAGCTGATTAGCTTCAATTGGGTGAGATCTGTATGTTCATCTTTTTATTTTTTCCTTCCGGGTGATAAAGCTAAATCTCCATTTAAGGGACACCTACGATGTCTCCTTGAGGTTGTAATGTTTCAAATCTTGTATTTGTAAAATAGCAGTTGCTTCATTTATTTTTGTTATGGAATTATTTTTGTTGTTCACTTATTTAAAGTTTATTATTGTTTTGAAAACTGTATTTGTTCACTACCAACATCTTTGCCATCTAAATCACTTAACGTAGCTGAGTAGCTTTTATATCACTTCTGTTCCTGCTTCTCTTTCGGTTTTTTTTTTTTTTTTTAATCGAGAAAATTTAGTAGGCATGTGAAGTAGAATAAGTATATATTAAATGAGAAAATTTACAAGTGTGTTTATATATTTGTTTATGTTTACGTGTATATGCAAGGGACTCCAAATCAAATCAGAAACGTTAGAAATAATCATTGCAAGCAATTGCCATGCTTGTGCCCCTAACAATGGTTAGCACATCGTTTTCAATTTTCTTGCCGTTTTCCTCATTTAGTGTCGTTTTCACTTCCTTGAGGATGTCGTCAGTTTCAAACTAGTAGGCATGTCGTTTTTGTTTTCACTGAGTTAAAATATTGTTTTTTCCTTTGGTATGTCATTTGAACTTGCCGGTTTTGTGAAGCTGTCATTTTTTCATTTTGGTCATACATTTTGTGTCGTTTCAGTTCATTCTGTATCGTTTGTCATTTCTTCATTTTTTGTGTCATGTACCATTCCTTTTAGATTTGTTGTTTTGTTGTCGTTATCTATTTTTTTGGTCGTTAACATCATTGTTGTTTTTTCGGAGTAACGTGTTTTTTCGGATGTCGTTACTCCTGTCGTTCACCGCATCGAGTGTTCTTTTTCTTGTTTTTTTCTACGTTGTTGTCGTTTTCACCGCCCATGGCTCTCATTCTGTCGTTTTTCACTTTTTTTTTGCTGTTTTTTTGGGTGTCCATTGTTACATAAACGATTGTCGTTTTGCCTTTAGACAGAGTTGTTATTTTCTCCATCGGGATCTTTTCATTTTTTCCGCTGTTGTTTTTCATTTTGTTGTATATTTTTAGGTGTGTCGTTTTTGAGTTGTGAACTTGTTTTTTCGATTGTGATTATTCACTCTCTTGCCATTTCCTTTTCTTTTAACGTTAAACATTTTTTGTCATTTTCTGTTGCAATTGTTCACTTCCTACCCGTGTCTATAATCTTCTTGGCGGCGTCGTTGTTTTTCTACTTACTTGTTTCCTTTCCGTGTCGTTTTTCTATTCTCCTTGTCGTTCAATCTGTTGATTGTCGTTTTATTTTTCCTGTCTTCTACACATCGTTCGTTTTCTTTTCTCGGACCTTGTCTCTCATTTTGTCGTTTTCGATTGGTTGTTCTTCGTTTTGCGTCGTTTTCTAATTTCTTGTCGTTTTTTAGATTTCAGTCGGTCGTCTTATTCGTTTTTGTTTTTCCTTTTTCAAGAAAAGGAAAGTACCGCAGCTCTAAGAAGGAAACAAAGAAACTACAAGGAAGTATTTCTCCAGTTCTAGACTAGCTTCTTCATGAAATAAAACAACTTTTAAAAAGAAAAAAGAAATTTAAAAAAGAGAAGAAAAACAGTATCGTTGTTGTCAAAAGGTTTATTCAAAGTGGTTTTCTCATCCCCAACTCTCAAATACATTCCACAACTTGGGCCACTAATAAATGTTTCCATTTGCATGACGCAATAAAGAAGTGGTTGGGAAATGGGATCAAGGAAAGATTTCCAAATGCAATGGGATCATGTGGTACCAAATCTAGCAAAACTTGAACTTCGCATTAAGATTTTCAAGATTTGCCAAGGTTTAACTTAGGACCCCATTACTCATCGTATTTGGTTTGGTATTACTACCGCACATGATTTCGAGAGTTATGATGATATTACTTAAAAACCTCTTTGTCAGAATATTTTTGCCTCTCCTGGAATTTGAAGTGGAATGGATCTAATGAGTTATTTCTCGCATCTCCTCCTTTAAAAAAAACAATAAAAATAAGATAATTGTCCACTAATCCTTTAGTCAATCGTAGATTGTTCATTTGATAATAATCTAGATTGATCATTTAACACTAATCATCAAGTAGCATTTAATTAACATTAATCAACTATTTGTTGGTCGAATATTAATTGAATTGATAAAACCGACAATCAATTGTTTTAATGATCATTGCATATATTTTTATTAAAAAAAAAAATCGTTCATTTCTAAAAAATGTGGTCCTAATTTCTCTTTCTTTTTTTGAAGGCGTTACTTATTCACTCTATTGTGCTCGTGTCCCGAACAAACAAAAGATCAAAAGTAAAAGATTTGGAGACAAGCTTGTAATTAGTCAAACGGTAATTAGTCAAACGTAACAGAAAAATGATTGATCAGTCCAACTACTTTATTCTCTCAAATGAGCTTTTTCCGAGTTTTTCAAGAGCACTATACTTTCTACCTCCACTAACATTGTTTTGTATCCACAAATATGGTAAGACAGAGATAAATGGAAGGAGTTGAACGGGGAAAAAAAAAGGAAATATTTATGGTAATTTTATTATATTGATAATTATTATTATTTTAATTAAAATTAACTTTAGTAATGTTTGATTTGTGATTGCCTATCGTTAAACTAACTGTTTTTAATCACGGATCATACTATTGAAATGATTACAATAACATCTTCGGATAACATAAAAATAGATTTCTTACACTAAGTTTTTCATGATATATATATATATATATATATATATAAAATAAAGTTAGGTTCAGTAAAAGGGCTTGAAGGGGTAAGACTAGGATGATATTTATTATTTAATTGAGACGGTGAGTTTCAAATAGAGGTGAAAAGTGAAGACAACTAATTATTAGAACACATGGTTTGGTCAGCAGTGACAAAGGTGAAAAATCACTTTCCAATCTTTTAACCTTTTTTGGCTTTTGTTTTTTGTTTTTTTTTTTTGGGTGGCTGTCAAAATTGAAAATTACTTTTAAGAAATACTAAATTTGTAAATTGTGAAATTACGTGGACTAGCAGTCTAGATAGCAAGAAAGAAACATTGGTACAAGGCCGGGATTCTTAATGAAGAACATATAATCTTTAGGAATAAAGTTTCAAATGTTTTTTAAATTTGAATTAGGGATTTGAATTCTGAAGCTTTTTAATATTATAATATTACTATTAGATTATGTTTGTAATCATATAAAGTTTCAAATTTTATTACTTGCTCGAAAATAAAATGCCAAGAAACTAAGTTTGGTGTACCGGTTTAAAATGAAATTTGAGGTTAAAATTGGTTGATTTTCAAAATTTAATTGTAATTTTTGTTGAATTTCAAAAAAAAGATAAAAATCGAGGTAAAAAATTTAGATCCAAACCAGTTGGCCAAATGCATGCTAAATAATAATATAAAAGGTTGACAATAATTATTAGACGTGAAATTGAGAAGTAAAACTTTGTTTATTGTCTTTAATCTCTTTTAATTAGAGTAAAAGCGTTGCTAATTAATTACTTTACCTTTCTACTTGAATTACTTGGTGGTAATGATTCATTTCCTCTTCTTTTCAAGATATCATATGGATTCATATGATTGGGAATAGGAGCATCTCCATTCTTCAATCTCTACAAATATTGACGTCAGATTTCATACCTCATTTCTCACCAAACATATGTCAATAGATATGTCGTCGGAGAGTGCCAAACGACTTACATGTGAATAGCCTTCAGGACCCAAAAACGAGTCATCAATCGACAGTAGAACGACTGGCGAGCGACCAATAATTCACTTGAGGCCAAATAAGGAAAGTTGATGCCAAGATCGGCAAAAAGGAGACCATATCAAGCATATCAAGGAAGAATCTCAGTTAATGACCACATAGTTCACTAAAATGGTGATAGTTTCTCAATATCTTCCGGTTAATCATGAATTGAAAAATCAACCAATGCAAGAAAAAGGCAACTAGATTTTATCAAAATCCGGCTGCTTATTCCGCAAGCCTAGGGGGGCACCCAATTTATCATCCAATTTCTGCGATCTACTTTGTACATATACTATATTCCCTTACTCTCTTTGTCTTACCATTAATTCCCCTCTTTCATCTCTCCCATTCTAAAGCGGAAAAAAAAAATTGTAATGTTCATTTTTACTTAGTGTAAGCTCTCGAATGCCTACACAGGACGTAATCTACAAATTACAAGTGAACCTCTGTGAAAATTACGGTATCTTTATCTTTATTTACTTTTTCTTCTATTTTACTTTATGGTTATAACTTATGAATGACTCACCGTCGACTCATCAGTCGTGCTATTTTAGTCACTAACCTTAATTTTATTCAATGATAGATGTTACCCTCTACAATAGAAAAAACAAATAAATAGATAAATCAATAACATGGATTAAGATTTAAAAAAAAAAAACAATTTATAAATAATTTATAATAAATTTACGTGTAAAATTGTCGTTAATCTTTAGTGACATAAATATATGTATAATTATATGTTTTATTAACAACGTATATTTATGTGTTTTTAGTATAGAAGGAAAGGATATACAAGTCGGTTAAGTTAAGAAGACGGAGAAAAAGGCAAAAAGGGGACGAATAATAATAATGAGAATGCTTAAGTTGGCGTTGGTCAGAGAGATTGGGCACGTGTGAAGAAGGGCAAAAAAAAAAAAAAAAAAAAATAAAAATAAAAAAATAAAAAAAAAAAAGAGGAAGAAAAAAGAAGATTTCTCACGAAACGTCAAAGACTCTTTCTTTCTCTGTCTATTATTATACCATGTGAAAGCATCATGTGAAGCTTTACGGTACAACGTAAGTGAAACGAAAGGCTTGCATCATCATTTATGGTAGTCTTAAAAATGCATACCAGCTAGTCGGGAAAAACAAAAAAGACGTCCTTTTTTATGCTTAGAACTAGCGTCCAGCTTAGAACTTGCTGGACCTTGTTGCTTTGCTTACTTGGTCGAATCTATTTCTCGTGTTCACAACAGCTTTCCTCTTAAAAAAAAAAAAGAAATGTAAATTATGAAAGGTTAACAAAATTTAACGTAAAACTTGTAGTTCAAAATAGAAACCTAATTTTTAATATTTTCATAATCATGCCTTGTCATAAAGTTCTCATTCTTTATATCTTCTGCTTCTTCTTCTTCTTCTTCTTTTAAAAGAGTAGTACTAGAAACATCAATTTAATTCCTATTATTAAGTACAAATTCTTATTGTGGTGAGTTGTCATTTTTCACTAGTAGATAAAATCTTTAGTTTAAGGCCCCATTTGCGGATATGTTTGAAAATGGTGTTTTAGAGGTCGGAAATGATTTGAATTTTGAAAATATACGTTTGGTGAAAATAAATTGTTTAGAGTGAAAAAAATATAAAAACTTAAAATGCATTTAGAAAAAAATTAGCAATATGAATATTATTTCGTTCATCTCAAAATTCTATGTAATTTAAAAAAAAATCATCTTATTTAGATTTAAAATGAAAAAATTATGGACTTTTAAGGTTTGAGTTTTTTAAAAATATTTGGACAAGTAAATAGGTAAATTGGAGGAAAAAGACAAAAATATGTTTGGAAAAAACTTTTGAAAGGGCGTCCCAAACGGAGCCTTAGTCTATGTGACCTATCAATTGAAAAATAACAACTCATATATCATATAGGTTGGTACGCAAAGATTAGAATTAGAATTGTTTTCCCAAACTTCATTCTTTTGAATGTTATGTTGTTTTACACCAAAATCAACCCCCTAAACATGTTAATTTATATACTTCTCCTCCGAATAAATTATAATGAGTAATGCTAAAGACATTAACTTTAATATCAACTTTCGAATATTAATTTATATTGGTGAATTGTCATTTTTTTATTATACATATCAATGAAAGAAACGACAACTCATGTATTATATATATTAGTATACTTGAAAAATTGAGAATGAAATTAACGTCCGTGATATTTTTTAATTATAATTATCAAGATATACATATAATTTTTTTGAACTTGAAGGATAAATGAATTCTAATTTTATATTTTATTGATAAAATCAGGTATAGAATTACATGCCGTGTTTACAATCACATTTATCAAGAAGGAATGAAGCATCGAATACAAACCACATACAATTGCCTGGAAAAGGGGGTGGGGGACAAACGACTAGATGGTATTAAGCCAAATTGAATTCCATTTTGACCTTTCCTTAGTCCAAGAGTCCTACAGGTCAAATAGACCCCCCGGAAAAAAATGACAAGAGACCGTGTCAATCTGTTCTTAGTTAGTCTTCAATGCGACAATTTAATATTTCATATTACATCACATCACATCACATTATATTATATTATATTGTTTTGATCGTATATTAGGGATAGTGTTTGAACCCCTTGAAAACTTGCCCTTTGTTATCTTCTATAAAATATTCACTGAGAGCAACCGGAGTGAATTAACAAAACAATATTCTTCTTGCTGAAGTAATTATATAAATTTATATACTTCTAAACAAGTAGCAAACTTTGTTTTTCCGTAATTAATTAAATTTTTCGTTTGATTTGTCTGTTAAAGATGAAAATTTTAAATTAAAATTAATTAACTTTTTAAAAGTTAATTATAAATTGTATTAATTTTTTTAAAAAAATAAAAATTGAGAAAAAAATATAATTTAATCAGAATTATACTAAAATGTAAAATAAAGTCAGTTAAACATGAAGCATGCAACTTTGTTTTGGAGGCCAACTGTATTTAAAGCGGCCCACTAGTGGGAGGTGTTGGAATAAAATATTGGGCATGTGAGAAAAGAAAGAAACAGTTATTTTTAGATTTTTTTTTTCTCTTTATAATGATTATCATTATCAAAAAAAGTTTTCTTTTACAAAAATCGTAAGGAACCAATGGAAAGTGTTAAAAGGGACAGAAAAGAGAGAGAGAGAGAGAGTGAGAGTGAGAGAGAAAGAGAGGTCGGCACCAAATCACCTTCATTTTTTCTATTTCAAATCATTACTTTGGAGCCACAACTCAGCAAAGTGTATTCCCATCTTATGTGTGCTTTTTTTTTTTTTTTTTTTTTTCTTTTAATGGAAACTTTATGTGCATTTTGCTTTGTGAAAATGAGAATTCTATGTAGTTTATGAAAAAAAAAACAAATATTTACTTTCTATTAAATATTGTTAATTTTGTATAATCATAAACACAATTAAGCAATAATTTCAAATTAAACTTTATAATACGAGATTAAAAGTTCAAAAAAAAAAAGAAGTATTGCTAGTTTAGTACATAAATATTTTATGTACAAACACTGTTACTAAATATATAACCGAATGTAAAAACGCCTGCTTTGCCGTTTAAAAAAAAAAAAAACTAACGAAAAAACTCCGAAATTGCTGTTCCTTTTAGGTACAAGAGCAAATGTGTGGCCATTTTTTTTTTTTTTTTGAAACAAATTTTTTGAGGGATTCTCTTAGCTTGCACACACACACACACACACAAAATAATGGTTGCTGTGCTTTACAAAGTAACTCATACGTTCTCTATTTCATTCTTACTTCATCGTGCAAATCGTGGAGTTTTACATTAACAGTCTTCCAAGTTCTTACCTCAACACATGAAACTTACATATAACATTATTTATATAATGCGACGTGATAGAAATGGATCTCTGTACTTACACATGCATGCGATATATATATATATATACACATACATATATGTTATATTTGTATACATTTATTGGGACTAAGGGAAATGCACTACCTTAGTTGATAATTGTACCAAGTGAAAACAGCAAAAGCTGTTGAAAAAGAGTTTCCACCAAAATGTTTCCAAATCTTAGATTAGTGATACTACGCGACTTCGTCGACATTACTCCTGGACACGCACAACAATATTTGGTGTCAAAATTTCTTACTATTGACCATGCAGTCAAACATTTTACCTTTTCACTATTTTTATTTTTATTTTTATTTTTTTTCTGTATTACCTTTTAACTATTTAGCTACGTGTTCTTTAAGTTACAATATGTAATTCGTCAACACTAGTAAGTTTTCATAACATGGTTCCTACAATATTATAAACACAAGTTTATTGGTTAAATGTTTAACTAATTGCTAGGTAATAGAGGACTTTTATTATTGCATATTCTTATTAGTAACGTGTGTACGACCTATTTTATAATGAGAAAGTACATAAATATTTTGGTACTTAATGAAAAAAAAAAAAAAGGGAGTATTCTAGAGAAGTGAGAGAGAAAAATAAAAAATAGTGTTTTGGTCGGCGCCTTGGCACCACGTCCAGGCGCATCGTTAGGCCCCCGGCCTTGTGCTTTCATCCATAAGCTCGCAGTTATGAGGCTGAGATGGTGGCGGGGTGGTTTCGTTGCTTCGAGGTATGAGTGTTGAATATGAGGTGGAATGGGGTAGGGGTTGGTTATTTTTGGACGACGTTCGAGGCCGTTGCCTCTTCGATATTTCTGCTCTCTTTAGGTCTCATCTTGAATGATACGTCACACATCTAATGAAGTGGAAAGTGTCAATGCTAATACTATATCTATTCCAAATGACATATTAAATATGCTCCTATCATAATTTATGATCTAATTTTATATGCTATTTCAAATGTTATATTTATTTTTTTTATCATAATTATTAAGTTTTGAAACTTGTAACAGTAAACATTTTACTATTCTTTCGATCGAAGTTCCAATTCAATCCAAAACCAAACAATTCAATTTATTTTTATCGGTCTTTTTCTGAAAATTTAGGGGGTGTTTGGTTCGCTAGTTTGAGTTGAAATATTTTAGTTGTAATAGTAAATTTTTTTGAATTTTCAGAAAAGACAAAAAACTTTTTGGGAAAAAGATAAAAACTTTTTGGGAAAAGACAAAAAAAATTTGAGTTGGAACGGAGATGAACTCGCGAACCAAACACCCCCTTAGACTCAGTTTTATTATTCACAATTTTTATAATTCAAATTTCAAAAGTCCATAACTTTATATATACAAGTCTAAATATGAAGAAATTTTTTTTAATTATAAATTACATAAAATTTCGAGACTAACAAAACAAGCACCATAATAAAATTTTTTTCAAACAGATTTCAAGTTTTTACACTTTTTAATTTCGACAGTTCAAACGCCTCACGAAATATATATTCAATTCAACTCAATTCCAACATAAAAAATTCAATTTCAACCCCTGCACAAAACACATGTTAATCTAAGATACTTTAAAAATAAAAACATTTTAATAATTAAATGAAAAATCAATATATCAACAAACGTAAATTTGACAATCACTATGGAAGAATTTGCCACCAAATACGATAGTCGTTAATTGACAAATTTAGTATTGTAATTAAGTTTTCTATCCAATATTAAAAATTAGCTTTACGTATGAATTTGGTATATTGTTCCTTAGAAAACAAAAAAAAGATCCACGATCTTATTTTCTTGTCTTATAAACTATTTCTCAAATTAAATTTTACAACTCAACAAATTGCTTACATATTAATGTTTAGTTTCCATTCAAGTTATTAATTGAGACGATAATGGGGACAACATTTTTAAAAAGTAAAATCTTTATTAAGAACTAGATTTTGAGACCCCCTTTTTTTTTTTTTCCCCTCCCCTTTGAGATAAAGAAAAATCCAGAAAGGAGACAATGGACATTAGTTTACAGATCTTTTTAGATGAACTTTTTATCACTAAACTTATCGAATATAATCTATTACGAAAATTTGAGGTTGTTTTCCAAACGCGGCCGAGGGATAGGACTGCATTTTAACTGCATGCATGCGTCAACGTTTTGGTGAACGGATATATATATATATACACACACACACACACACACACACACACACATACTTTTTTCACTCGTCATCCTCTCCGAACCCATGTGAAGACCAAAGACTAATCTACAACCTTTGATTTGTTTGTTTCGTTTGTAGGAGATAAAAATTTTAAATTAGAGTTAATTTATTTTTTTAAAATTAAGTATAAATTTTATTAATTTTTAAATAAAAAAAATAAAAAAAAATATAATTTAATTAAAATTAAATTCAATATATCAAACAAAACATAACACAATTAATAACGCCGAAAGCTCTTAAAATTCAATAAAACTAATTAAAAACTCTCTTTGGAAAAAAATCTCTTTGCCAAATCCATCGTATTGAAAGTCGTCTTGGTCTTTGCCTCTCTTATATTAAATACACAGTCCTCGTCTCTCTCTCTCATCTTCTCTCCTGTCTCTCTCATCTCTTACACAATTTTCGTTTCATACACGCCATCATCAAACCAAACCACCTCAGCCTCTCTCTCTCTCTCTCTCTCTCTCTCTATATCTATCTGTTTCTCTCTCTACACATGGATCTCTGTTGCTTTTCCACATCCTGCCCTCCTTTTCCCACTTGGAAAATTTTGTTGTTTTTCTTCTTCTTTTGTCCTCCCATTCTGAACACGGTTATTTGAATCTTTTCCTCAATCCTTCAACTCAATACCATCTGGGATTTTGTCCTTTTATTCCCATTTTTTCATCTCATTAATCATATCCTCACCTGGTTTTCCTTCTCTTCTTAAACTTTTTTCCAAGTTCCTAAGTTCTTCATTTCTCCACTGGGTCTTGGTCTTTTTGAGCTTGTCTCTCTGTTTGGTCTCCTTTTATATTTGCCTTATTTTTCTTCAAAGCCAGTTTTCTCTCTAGCCTTGTTTGAGTTTTCTCTCTAGCCTTGTTTGTTTGGTGCTGAAGAAAAGGAAAATATGAAGTGCTTTTTTCCCTTTAAGGAGAAATCCAAGAGCAAGCCAAAAGCAGAATCTGCCCCGGAATTGAGAAAGAAAAACAGGTCCGAAAATAGCAAATTAGATCGGGAAACAAAATCTTCTAGTTCATTACCATCTCCGAGAAGCATACCGGAATTGTACAAAGAAAAAGAGCACAATTTGAGAGTCTTCTCCTTGCACGAGCTGAAAGAGGCCACAAATGGCTTCAACCGGTTGCTTAAGATCGGCGAAGGCGGGTTCGGGAGCGTTTATAAGGGCACAATTCAGCCTGCAAATGGTGTTGCCAATCCTTCTGTGGTCGCCATTAAAAGGCTAAACCAGCACAGTTTACAGGTTAGTTTCACTGATTCGTTTATCTTTGTCATTATTAGAATTTTATATACAAGTTGAATTTTTATTGCTTGATCATTTTGAAGGACTTGAAAGATACAATTTTTTTTTGTGGGAAAAAGAGTAAAAAAAAACTTGATCAATAATTGATGACAAATTCTGATTTTGGGTTCATATGATTTATGATAGACATGAATTTGGAATAGATCAAGAGATCGAGGGGGGCGAAAGAATTTTCGCTGTTTTTGTTTGGTTAATCAGAAATAGTTGTGGATTAGGCACATTTTTTCCGACTTAATTTTCCACAGACGAAAATTTGGTTTCAAAATAAAAATAAAAAAAGGCCACATAATCAAAATTTGGTCGTCTAGAAATTGTAAATGACCAAAACTGCTCACCAAAATTGACCAAGAACTGAGAAGAATTAATCCTTT
The DNA here is from genome assembly GCA_025413485.1 of Ficus microcarpa. Classification (NCBI taxonomy): domain Eukaryota; kingdom Viridiplantae; phylum Streptophyta; class Magnoliopsida; order Rosales; family Moraceae; genus Ficus; species Ficus microcarpa. The sequence continues at coordinate 17,670,222 of CM046386.1, read as the reverse complement.
CTGTAAAATGGTCCATTTCATTTCTTTCATTTTCTCTTTCTTTTTATTTTCATTTTCAATTTTTTTTATGACCAAGGATTAACGATTTGACTAGATTTTGCTTTCACTATCATTAGGACTTGATTTTTTTTTTCTGCTATTTTGTGATTTTTGTTATTTTTTTTTCTTTGGTTATGAATATTAGGTATTTTCTGAGTAAAGAATGCTGCTTTAAAATTTTTTTTTAATCACACGTTTTCTTAGATAAACTATGCTTAGGAAGTTCCATCTATTAAACTACAATTTATGCTTATATTAAAGCATTTTTTGATGGAACCAAATTTAATATTAAAACTAAAATGTGTTTTATTTATTTCATATTTCCAATGGCAGAATCTTTTGTTTGTTGGAATCCAATTATCGCTCCAAAATGGTACCATAATGGGAAAAAAAAATATAGTAGGACCAAATGTTTCACATTTATGGAATACAATTAGTACTTTAAACATTACAATTTGGAATTTTTTTCGCATGATTACGTTTAAATGTTTCATTTTTTTTTCTCTCCTTAGGGTCATAAAGAATGGCTTGCGGAGGTTCAATTCCTAGGCGTTCTCAGCCATCCAAACCTAGTAAAACTTATAGGATATTGCTCGGTAGATGGGGAAAGGGGGATTCAGCGGCTATTGGTATACGAATTCATGCCGAATCGGAGCTTAGAAGATCATCTATTCAGTAGGGCTTTGCCTACTCTACCTTGGATCAAAAGGTTGCAGATTATCCTCGGTGCTGCTGAGGGGTTGGCTTATTTACATGAGGGACTTGAACTCCAGGTATAAAATTGAAATACGCTTTAGTCTCAGTTGAGCAAAAACTAGTAATTTGTTCAAAGAACAAACTCACTTTTTGTATAGATAAGTTAACCATTTTGTTATTTCATTTTCTTTGAAGGTAATATATAGAGATTTCAAATCCTCAAATGTACTACTGGATGAGGAGTTCAAGCCAAAGCTCTCAGATTTTGGACTCGCTAGAGAAGGGCCAACAGGTGACCGGACTCATGTATCCACTGCGGTAAGTAGGGGACAATATGAAAACTGTAATGGCATTTTAGAGTTTGCATAAGATTATAAGCAGAAAATAGTTCGATTTTGTGTACCAAAAACATGCACAAAATTATTGCTAATTACGCACCTTACCTAGGAATACGGTTTGTTGAAGCACTTAACTGCGCCACAAACAGCAAGCCATTTTTATCTGAGCATAAAACTAGCCATGATTTTAGCAACATTTCTGCAGGTTATCTAGCTTTCTTGGTACATTTGTTAGCTTATGGAGGGTCTAGCTCCTCTTGATTCCACCTACATAGATAAAGATGCAGGATGTGCGAGAACTAGCCTGAGTTCAGATCTGCTATCTCATTTTTCTATCCCATTAGTTGTCTCTCTGATTAAATCTTGACACCTAACTGAATGGCTTAAGTATTTTGAGTATTTAACTCCTATTTATGTGGTCATATTGTTAAATTTAGATGACATGAAAAATAAAGAACAGATGGACAGCCAAAGGACAGAAAAATGAGTACAACAGATTTGGACGGCAGGCCCATGACGTTTATCAGGCTGGCCATGCTGGTCTGTCTATGGGATTATGCCGGGCCGGGCTGGCTTGTATGTTTTTCAAGATGGCTCTAGACCGCCATGGGCCTAGGCTCACTCTTGCACCTCTATGTGTTGATTTCTCATTATTATCATCAATTTTCATTCATCCAAAACACCACCTTTTGTTCATCACATTGTGTTTATGTATGTCTTCTGCTATGCCTAAACTAATGGGTGTGTTTTTTTTTTGCTAATAGGTGGTTGGAACATACGGATATGCTGCACCAGAATACATTGAGACCGGCCATCTCTCGGTGCATAGTGACATATGGAGCTTTGGGGTTGTCCTCTATGAGATCCTCACAGGAAGGCGCGCCTTGGAGAGAAACCGCCCTACCGCGGAGCAGAAGCTTCTAGACTGGGTGAGACAGTTCCCAGCTGACGGCAAAAGGTTCAGCATGATCATGGATCCCCGCCTGCGAGGCGAGTTTTCTCCTAGCGCGGCACGGAGAGTTGCCAAGTTGGCAGAGAGCTGCTTGAACAAGAATGCAAAAGACAGGCCAACAATGAGCCAAATTGTGGAGAGCTTGAAGGAGGCTATACAAGAATCAGAAAGCAAATCCTCTCCTGGGAATGGAAAGTCTCCGTCTCCTCGACCGAAATTAGTTAAGGGAAAATCTAAGTAGAGTTGGTATGACTTAGATTTTCGTTGTGATATGGAAAGGTGAAAGAAAAAAAAAAAAAAAATCAATTTTTGACAACTGAGTGAGTTTTTTTATAGAGTTGTGAAAGGCATTTGTGAAGGTGGCGTTTATCGACATTCATAAATATTTTTTTAAGCATAATGTGTTTGTATGTGTATATATATTGTTTTCATCTTTGAACTTTTCAAATCCCCTTGTAATGTGCACTTGTGTTGTATGAGCAACAAATTTAAATTTGAAACGACATCATTGCCAACGTTTTAGCTTCAATTTTCAAAAAATAAACGACAATGCGTTTAAGGACGCGAGGAATATATATTTATATATATATTTGTTTTGTTTTTTTGTTTTAACTAGGATCAGTCATTGCATGCTCATTTGGGTCCAAAAATCAATAGAATTTTAGTCTCTGTTTACTTCACAAGTTTAAATTCAAATTTTTTCATCTCAGTATTTATCTTTTTTTAAAAGTCAACAAAAATTATAACTAATTTTTAAAAAGTCAACCAATTCAAATTTAAAAATTTTAACTCAACTGTTTTATCAAAAACACACTTGCTAAAATGGCCAATTGTGTAATATTATTATAGTTCGGGTTATAGCCTAATGCGAAAAAAGTGAAACTCAAGGGGCAAAACTAAGACAAATGCTAAAGTGCAGGGGTCATCTGTGAAAAAACCTTAAATCATAAACCTTTGCAAACCCCGTCCTAAAAGCTGAAGGATCTCTGAGCTGTCTGTCAGAAGAAAAAATGGAGAAGAGCTTCACTCTGCTTCACACAGTTCTCACTGCTGGTGTCTTCTCTGCCGTTTCCTTCTGGTACTACTTCCCTTCTCTCTCTACCTTTCCGTCACTTTCTCGGGAATCTGGGTCCTTCGTTAAATCCCAAGTTAAATTCTCGTATCATAACCTCTAACCTTCCCAGGTACGGATTCATGTTCGGAAGAGAATCTGCTCGGAAAGAGCTCGGCGACTTGATTGAAGATCTTCGCCATGCGAATCCTGATTCCGATTCTCCACCATCTCATTCTTGAACTCGAAGGTAACGACTTTCTCTCGCTTGTTGATTTGGAATTCCAAGTGTTCTCAAATTAGCTCATTTGTTTTTATCGTAAAGTTTGTTTTTTGTTTTCTTAAAGATATTTATTTAACTTTATCGTACTCGATGAATTCTGGTGGGGGAATCAATTAAGGTTTTAGTGTTGTAGATGAATTCACGCTCTGAAATTTGTGTTCTAGGTTTCCCAAATGAGCGGCCTTGTTTTACAGATTAAAGCCCTAACCTTTAACGAGAGCATGAAAGAACAAGGAAACAATAACACATGAAAAACTTTCACTTGTATTTAACAAGAGCATGAAAGAACAGGCATGAAAGAATTTCACTACAATGAGAAAAAAGATTTCAAGAGAAGCACACACCTCATACATTTCAGACTCACTTGATTTTTTTTTCTCTAAGCCTCTCTAGTCCAAAATCGGAACTACGTGAGCCTCCAACATATTTTCAAGTTAGTGCAACTGAAAATCATTCGTGTGCTGACTTTGTGTCGGGGTAAAATTTCAAGCTCTGCACGCTCAAGAGTACCTTGGATTTTCAATTCTTATTATCTTGGGTCTCATATTTAAGCCCTTTTGATGGTTACTAGTTGTATGGCTTTACCTGATTATTCACATGTGAACAACTTTGAGTCGGCTGTCATGGCCTGAACCATTGATTAACGACTATTTAATGTAGTTGCTACAAAAATCTTGCTGGATTAGTTGCAAAGGTAAAATTTTTCTTGCTCACCTGTAGGAAAGGCTTCTTGTTGGTAGCGCACAACTGCTTCGTGCGTAATTTTCTTTTAGCTCCTCATTTATAGTTCTAAACATAGTAATCATGTTGTCCCACTTTTGCAAACGGATGTAAATTTGTTATTTTGGTTCTGTTTCATGATTTTCGGTGTGTATTTGTTCTTGAGAAATGGTCAAAATGCACATGGTCGCAGAAGACTAATTCATGTTTGTCCTAAATCTTCTTGCGTGTCTTGCTGATATGGATTTTGTCTTAGAATGCAGCGTATTCAGGTGGTTGGATGCATTTGAGGCCCGTAGGAATCAAGTGGCAATAAACGGACTTCATATTTTAAAGCTTTGAGATTAAGTCATGAGAAAGTGGTGTTCAGACCCTCATTGAAAGCAGTCCCTGGCCCATCGTTAGTGGTGCCTTTATGTCTTCTTACACTGTCCTTGACCATGGATATGCTCTCCTAGATAATTACTTAATTTTTCCAAGTTGACCTTGATTTGAGGATTGAGATCTATCATTGCATGATTCATGAGACAGTTTTTTCGGTATCAATTGTTCATATGAGTTAATTTGATCAAGAAATTTTAAATAGAAATATGTGCATCCCTGTCCAAATAACAGATTATTTGTATTTTGTGAACGACCTTAGTTGAATTTTCATGTAGTGTTCTTATCGAGTTTCTGGCAAGCTTCATCTTTCGTTTAATAAATTTTCTTCTCTAAGGGTTTTGTATAAACTTCTTCGAATTAGTTATATCATAAACAGCGAATATGCTCAAGATGGCGGTTTCTTGTGTTTTTAATGCACAATCAAGTTAAACAGAGCAAATCTTTCCTCCTAAACTGTCTTTCTGATATGATCACGGAGACGTAGCAGGGGAGTTTTCAACTAGTAATATATGAGAAACATTTCGTCTCCCATGTTGGTCATTAGACACTTGGAACACTTGGAACAAACACAATATATCCGACATCTATTTTTAAATGATCAATGTACAAAGTCACGAAAAGAACATAATCAGAGAGTTATGATAAGGCTGAATGAGCTTAATAACGTCCATTCAAGTAATGGTGATATAGAATTATAGATACGAAGTTCTAATTCCTTTCTTCAACTGTCTCTAGCTTTTAGCATATTTGCCAAATTGCTGTGTATGTTATACTTCAGTATTTTCTCTCTCTCTATCTTTCTTACATTTTTCCCCTTTATGAAATAATACACTGTGCACTAAACTATGCTCTTTTATTCGTGGACTTTTACATGTACAATTTCTCTACACAAGAGCTGCTTCCTTTGTTTTCTTCAGATTCTTCTCTCTGATAAATCCAACATAAAGGTCAGTCCGGTAGAGTCACGTTCAGAAAGTCTTCTGTTACGGCCACCTTCTGACATGCTCTTCACAAACTCCACCAAGTTCCTCCAGTTATCCCCTTCAAACAGCCTCTTGTTCATCCTTAGGTATGTAAATGCACACAACCCGTTACCTGAATCTGACCGACTTGTCGCCAAAACTTGTCCATATGCACTTGCATCATACCTTTCCAATGCATTCTCTCCTGCAAGCTCAATTCTAGCTGATCTAGTTGTCATCTTTACTTGCTGCACTAACCCCTCCGGTGAGGAATGTTCAGGTTGTTCGCTGTCTTTCATTTCCATGCAGGTGAAGTTGAATACAACATCGTGTTTGGCAAACATCTGTGCCAGTGGAAGGTAACCGTTCCGATCTCTCGTGTTGTAGTACCCTGCGGTTAATTCAGCTGCATGAGATCTTGTTCTGTAATGCCAATGAATCCCAGCAATTTTTCCAGATAGTTTTGCTCCAGTTCCATGGAAAACTCCTTTTGCAGCTGCCAGAATTCTATCACCATGTGCCAATAGCTTCATGGAGTACCATTCAAGGAAGAACCGTCCATACTCCGTCTTCCAAGTTCCATCATTCCGGAAAAACCCAGTTTCTGCAGGAAATTGTTTGTATTGGCCAGCGTCATGAGGTCCACTTTGTCCCCAGTCTCTCTTTCCGATTGCTTCAGCTGATGCTTCCAACGAAGCTCTCATATACTGCAGAACGCAAACAGCTTGTTTAAGAATAGCACGAAAAACAGGATTGTTTGGCTCCGGAATTGTGCAAACTAGTGAATTTCTAAGTACGGAAAGATTCTTTGGTTGCAAACAATTACCTTGTCATAGCATTGGAATTCTCCAATCCCGGGAAACTTCCAAGTTCCGTTGCTCTCGGGGTAAGATGGGTATCTAAGCTCCCCACAAGGACCCATTCCTACTTGAATTTCCTGTAAAAGTTGAATTTTGAGCTTTTTAAGCTTAGGAGAACTTTTTTTTTTTTTGTACACCTATTATATTAGCTGGTTTATCCAAGTCTTTCCAAAACATGACTCTTTGTATAAGATAAGTACAGGGATTCACAACCAATTAAAACGTAATAAGTTGGTTTATATGATTATGTTTTGGTATCCTAATGCTGGATTCAAATTTCTCATTTTTTTAATGTCCTTTTATCTTTATTCGTTTTGTCTCCTAGCAAATTCGAATACGTCCTTAAAAAGTTTTTCCAAAATTCATTTGATTTTCGAAGTCCTATATCGGATTCATGATTCTCTATTTGGCAAGCACAAAAAGTAAAAAGAGACGTATTTCGGGTCCCCCAAACTTCGGATTAACACAGCTTTGGGGTAACATATCTCAACATCCATCTTTCAAAATTCCCTTTTCTTTCTACACTTTCCTCTTTTGAAAGAAGAAAACGACATCCGAACCCTACACGCATGACACTAGGATTTTTCTGACTTTATTGAAATTTCAATAGTTAAAGTGGATCCTTACAAATAGTTCCTGATAAATAGTTCCCTACTAAACAAGAAATGTAGAACAGTATCAAACGGGTGTTAACATGGATTAAGAAAGCACTTACCACAATAACATCTCCCAAGTAATCTCTGAATCTCTCACAGAAGCTACTCATGTAATCGGTGTAGATCTGAATCGGAGTTCTTCCTCTTAGAACAGGCAACGAATCACATCCCAAGGAGATGTATTCCGGGTTCCTCCTTCCCGACCTGTCGGTGTACACAAGGTCCGGGTTCTTGCTGATTTCTTCGAGCACCCATGGAGGTAGAGGAATGCTGAAAATTTGGAATACAAATATGTTTCAATAAAATATTTTAACACCATCGTACCCTTTTAACTAATTTTCATGTTTAAGTAAATTGACCGCCAAAAAACTGTTACCAATACTGCAAAGTATGTCAAGCAAAAAAAATCAACCATTTGTGCTAAACACTTTCTAATCCAAACACACGGTTATCTAACCGCGCTGCCCTTTTAACCAAATTCCGCGTTTAATCTGATTGTCTAGTCTTACATATAAGAAATTGAAATTGCGAATTTTGCAAACTGTTTGAGATTACCTGCAAGAGTCTCCGACATTCCCTCCACACTGATGGAAGGACATGACAACTTGGAGCTTCAAGCCGTGCTTTTCAACCATTTCTGAACAAGCTCGGCGTAGCCTTCCCAGTTGTACTTTAGAGGTCCGTCTTTCTCCACCAAACCCCACCAAGCGTCAACCATAACTCCCTCGACTCCAGCGCTTTTCAGGGCCATCAAACTAGCATTCATGGCTCTTGGCTTGTTCAAGTTGCCCCCGAGAGTCACCGTGTCAAGTGGCAGCATCACAAAAACTGGCACTCTCGAGTCATTTTTCGGAGCGTGAGCACTAGGAAGTGCATGGAGTTTCTCTCTCCACTCACTTCCTCTCACTCCTTCAGACGCGACGTTCTTCTCATGGAAGATCTGCGCTTCTTGCACCGAACTCTTCGTTGCTCGGACATGACATGAAGGCTTGATTTGCGCGAAGCAAACCGTTCCTGATAAGTCATCAGGAGTTTTCAGGCCCTTGATGTCCTTCAGATTGAGGAAAGAAGCAGACGAGCGTAACGTTAAAGTCATTTTCTTTTCTTTGTTTTCGGGGACCGGAGGGGAAAAAAAAAGAGATGAGAATTGGGAAATGGATGAAGTTGCAATGTGTTTATTTATAGAAAGAAGCTCTACTTCAGGTTTTTGAAGGAGACAAGATTGGTGGGCTCTGGTTTAAAAGTGAAAAAGTGCAAAAGATCAAACTTAGTTAGCTCACCTTTTCATTGTCGTTATCAACCACGCGGGTAGACCTTTACCGTTCTTTCTTCTTATCATAGTCTTCTAACTCATAATTTTTTCCTTGCTTATTTTTAAATATTTATTTTTGGTTGAGCAAAAAGTAAATTGAAGAATCTTGACAGAGTTTGTGGGGTGAGAACCTAACATCTTCATCAATTTAGTAAACATTTCATGATTCAGATGTAACTCGAACCGATTCGGCGTACAATTTAATCATAAAAAAATAATAAATATCTTGAGCTGATGCATACCCTTATGATATTTTGAATGTGTATTTCGTGTTAACTGAACCTGTCCTAATCAAAGGTTCTAAGTTTGTGTTATTTTAATACGTAAAAGTCGAGTTCCTTAATTTGGTTTTTTTTTTTCTTTTCTTTTTGGATGAATATATAAATATTTGCTGAAACAAAATTTATTGAAGAATCTGAATAATCTGCTCCAAACTATGTGTGAGTTCTACAACTTGTATAGGTGAAAATTTTCAAAGACTTCAACTAAAATAAGACATTAATTTGGAGCAATTCAAGATGATGAAATGAAATTTACAAAACTGTAAAAACTAAGCTCCTTGTCTTAAATTCCTTTCGTAGTATGTACCGATCCGTCTTGGTGTGATAACTAATGGGTGGTTTTGTTTATCCACCAAACCCCACCAAAGTAATCTCGATTCTCTTTGGAATATGCTCTTTCTTGCTCGTTGTCTTTATGTGGACGATAAAAGTCCCGGAATTTTTTGAAAATTTTCTTGGTTTCGGTTGTTTTAGGATAAGAAAGACTGGAGGCTCTTCCCCTTTTGGGAAAATCATGTGGTTGTAACCAAGTCTTTGCTTTCAATTTTCTCGGATTTCACTTTCTCTATGACTTGATCAAACTTAACCCTTGCATGCCATATTGATTCAGCATATCGCTCGTTTTCTGCGTTAATAGCACGTTGCTATTTGGCGATCTGAATGGTATTGATCTAGACAAATGCCATTATTTAGTCTGCTCTAGGATCAAATAAGTCATAATTTTCACACATTGAGCAGCCTAAATTTTCCTACCTCTATTGTCTGTCATTGTTTTGGAAGCATGTGATCCGATTGCTATAGAAGTCTTGGTTGAACGAAATTCCCTCACAAGAAAGCTTTTGTAGCTTATCTTTGTGTCAAATGTTCAATTAGCGCGCAACTAATTTCTTCCCCTTGAAATTGTAACGCAAGTTTCATATACTAGATTACATGTTTGCCAAAGTCGAAAGTCAAGATTTTATAGTTCCTAAAATTAGCATCGCTTCGCAATCTTTTTGCGTCACTTAACTTGCCTGCTACAGGTTTTCCCTTTGTTTAGACGCTAGAAGTGGAAGAACTCGTAAAAAATGTGGAATCTCTGTTCTTTCGTCATAAATCGCCTTCTCATCGGCCTTTGGAGCATATAAACTCCTCCATTAAGAATAAACAAATTATCATTTGGCCTTTACTATTCAAGAAACTTAGTGTATTTAAGTCCGGTCATACTAAGGACAATCGCGAGTGTCACATGTCCAAATTGTTCATTAATTCAAGATCCCAATAGCCGGCCTAAATCTACGTATGTATATACACCTTCCATACAAATATGCAACCTATGGTGATCGATTGAAATACTCATGCCGGTTTTCACTTATTCGTCACCACGAAACTTCTGGTTCGAGGTCTAGGTAGTTCTTAATATGCATAAAAAAGTTTTGAAAATATGTAGTTATTCGGAGTTTTGAAAGCGAGTTAATCAAAGGTGGGGTCGTTGGTGTATGAAAAGATAATTCCGAATCTCTGGCCGGTTGATGGTGATGCTTTGGTTTTTATTCATGAGAGAGTTGTTCAACTTGGCTGTGCCATGTAATTGTAAGCCCTACCACTTAAAATTTTTTTGTGGTGGTTATCTGACCTTATCTATTCGAATCTCTCTTTAAAGAAACAACAAAATGAAACCTACACAAGAAAAGGAAAGAAAAAATAAAAGGGTGAAAAAGGGACATGCATTGAAATGGCAAATGATATGGCATTACTAATAATTGCGTACAATATCGAACGAAAATCGAAGTACACTGTAGGAGTAGATTTCTCAACATCAATATTCCTTGTTTGATATGATTGTTTTAGTTTTCTTCTCGTTAATGATATGAGCCTCATTTGATGTGATATTTATTTGACATTAACGTTCCTCTACCTACTCCGTCATCGCCCATGATCCTTAGCTATCGTTCCGGTGGAAGAGCTCAGGAACTTCACCAGTAGAAGGCATTCCGCCTCTTAGAAAGTATTACAGAAGTGCTCTATTCATAGATGAGGTGGTCAGTCAGAAGAATCTCAAAAATATGTTTCCCTTAAGGTTTTAAGAGTGCCGTGAGATTTCCCTTCTCAAAAAAGACAAAGGAAATTTTCTGATATTATCCACGGAACAATGACATTTAACATCGTTACATTTAATGACACGCAATTAGAAAGTAAAGAAGAAAGAAGAGTTCTGAGTAACTTGAACTTAAAAAATAATAAAATCATAGAAGGGGACCATTCACTCCCAAAAAATAAAGGTGGAATCACTAGCATAATGTTTACGGTTTGTTTAGATCATACGTTCATTTTTTATTGTATTCTAATGTAATATATGAAATACAATATGCGCTTGGATATCTCCTTTGTATACTGTATTTCAAATGTAATGTCTGCTGTGAATTGTTTACATTTGCATACATTACAATGTGTATTGATGAGAAAGAGACTATGCGATATGATTGACAAAAATAGATAGAAAAAGTAAATTGATGAATAATAACATGAATTGATGTATTGTTCAAATTAATTGAGGTGTATTCAAATAAAATATATGAGGAACCAAATATATATTAATATATTGTATTGCAAGATGATATACAATGACCGTGTGATCCAAACATAGCCTCACTCTCACCAAAGAAGATACATATTAAAATTCAAAATGTGACTAAGGTGGGATCTACTTTCTTTGGTAGAAATTGGTCACTATCTCTATCTCTTGTGCTAGAGAATCTCAGTTTCATAAAATTTGAAAATCATCTTCCAAATTGTAGCAAATATTGGAAGGTGTTTGGGGAAGTAGCATGTCGACAAATGCAAAGAGGGGAGGCACTGGGCCCCATTTGCTATCTACATTTTTGGACTTGCAAGTTGCAACACCAAAAATAAATATATAAATAAAAATAACAAGTGAATAAAGGTGTTACTGTCTTCTGATTGTGAAATGCTGAGGTCCCCCCACTAGGATACAAGCATTTTCCCTTCTCTATTTTGCTTGTGGCTCTCCATTGCTCAGACTTTGTCTTTTCGAAGCCCCACCTACACAAATCTACTTCACCACATTTTTCTTTTCTTTTCTTTTTCTTTTTCCTTTTCTTTTTCAAATGGGGATATTCCTCCTTCCTTAGCAAACAAGAAACATGTTGCATACTGGGATTCAGCCAAAAAAAACAAATCCCTTGGATACGGTGCTTGAGAAAATTTTGTTCGAAAAAATTCATAGCAAAGTAAAAATGGCCAAGCAATCATTTTCATAAAGTTGAGATGTTGCGTAATGAAAAAAGAAAAGAAAAGGAAAAAAAGAAGTATAAGAAGTTATTTGTAAGCCTTCAAAAAAGCCGGTTATACATTCTTATATGTGGAAAATGGCTTTTTTTTCTTACAAGTATTTTCATACATGTTCTAAGTTTTGTTAAATTAAAAAAATGACTGCTCTCAATTATGTTTAACTAATGTCAAGAAATAATCTAATAGTCAATTTTTGATTGACCGTATTTGATTAATCAATACATCAATCATTCTATGTTCACCGGCCTTTTCTTTCAAAAAAAAAAAAAAAAAAAAAAGCCTTTTTTTCAAAGTAGGTGTTCAAAAACTGCTACCTATCCTAATTTCTCAAAAATTTAACACATCTTAAGAGATATAGATGTACGTGCCAACCTCTTCTCTCGGAAATATCTAAAACATATTTTAGGGTAGCCAATTTTTAGGAAAACAATAAGAGAAACTATCCTCTTCAAAAATTAGATATTTTAAAAAAAAAAAAAAAAAAACTGGTTGTCGTTTGTTTGCTTGGTAGGATTCAAAGTTCAAACATTGCCCAGCCAGCAGTCTGGTTGCCGTTCCGGCACTTGATATTTTACAAAGGCTTGTGTACCTGTCTTTTTCACGTCTATTTTTTTTTAAAGAGAAAAATAGAAAATCTCATGCAAAGAAAGATGCTGAAGATATGCAATCTAAGGGTGTTTAGTGAATGAGTTGAGTTTGAGTTGAGTTGAAATTTTTAAGTTTGAGTTGAGTTGACTTTTTATAAACTTTGTTGACTTTTCAGAAAAAGACAAAAATTGATATGAAAAAGTACAGTTTAGTTGAAGTTGAACTTGGTTACCAAATAAACCATAAAAAAATAACTATCTGATATTTGAAAACTTCCCTATAACTTTTACCACTTTAATTGACACAAGGAAAGGCTAATTCCCGCGTGCATATCCCACAAACGACACTAGTGATAAGGAAGAATGATAAGGATAAACCGACAACCAATATTTTGTGGGATAAGGCGATAAGAAGCAGATAAGCCAGCAAGAATAACAAAGAAAAAATATGAAAAAAAAAAAAAAAAAAGAGCATAGAGAGAAACAGTTCTATGTTGGGATAAGTTTATGGAGTTCAGTTACATACGGAAAAGTTTTAAACACATTGTGATTTGATAAATATATCACACTCCCAAAAGTATTATTTCGGGTATCTACATTTACGTTAAACAATTGGGTACCCCAGCGCCGTCAGCAGAGTTATCATAGGACAAATCTGGATTACCTGAGGTTAACACTCTGATACAGGAAATACGGACCCAATATTGTCCCTGAGGCGATAGCATTTGATATTTACAGTGTATGGACCCAACTGAACATAGTTGTCCTCTCCACCAACATAGAAACACAGAGTGTACAATGCAACTTCAAATTCCGGGCTTACTCCAACCAAGGTGCTGGACACGGATTTCAGGATACCATTCCATTCAAACTGGATAGTGAGCAACTGGGTTTCTGAGTCTGGCTGCAGATTAGTGAAGAAATCAATATTAGGAAATCTGCAAATAACCATTCTCAAGCTCGATAGGAAAAATAAGTAAAGAATGGAAAACAAACTACACTCTTGTTAGAATCATACACATGTGTGCGTACAGGGATCTATGTTATCATACAAAATGCATAAGCTGAAGGACAAGTCAAAGTCACTTACAGTTTGCCCACGTCGTCGAGGGAAAATATAACCTTGATAGTCGACTCTTCCTTTAGCTTCTTCAAGGTAAAACTGGGAAGAAAAGTAACAAGAACACATACAATTAGTCTCATGTCATTAAGACATAAGAAGAATGTAAATTTCCAATTGCCTCCGAAAGAAAAGAAATGACACATCTTTCCCTTTGATTAATTTTGAAATAAAGCTTCTAAACTGCATGGCCAGACAACCTAGAAGTTTCTAAAGAAGCAAAAATGAACTGATAGTTAAGCATCCAATCAGATGTTAACAGATGATCAGTAATGACACAACAAGATTTGATCCGAATAATATTATATTTTTGGGGCTCTTTGTATGCGTGTCTATTGGTTTGGGTACTGGGGATGGGGAGCAAACTTCATGCTTCAGAAAACTGCATGCATAATTGTTAGGAAGTGAAAAGATATACCTGAAGCCAATTATGGAAGCCGGAGATCTCTTGTTCATCACGTTGCTTGACTTCTCCAACGAAAACATGTTCAAAAGCAGACGAAGAACCGGATGTACCACCACGGCCATAGAGGTCAAACCAAAGACTTGTTCAGCATTCGCTTAAAGTCTTGAAAGTCATTAGACACAATGCCTTTTGATGAGAGGTACTTGTGAAGATATTTAATCGGTGCAGTTCTGCTGATTTCTTCCATAAATGCAGCTTGCTCTTGCTTCTCTTCAGAAGTGACAACTTCTTTGCAACCTGCATTTGGATTGTAATTATCTAGAAGAGAACAAAAACGAGCAAATGTAGGCTTCCTGAATACGTCTTCATTCACCCAACTAAATAAGCTTCCCCCCGCCATGTCTTCCTTCTGGAAGACCTTCTTTCCTTCACCACAGTCGATTTCATAGTCCTTGCCAGGTACCAGACGGTTTGTGTCAAGTTCCCATAGTTTGTTGCATGCTTGTGAGAGGTCGCCAAGCTCTTCTTCTGTTGGCTCTACACTAGAACCAACATTCAACCTCATCAGAGTATTCTTGCTCACTAGCTGGCCGTTTGTATCCATTCCAGTTATCCTTCTTGAACCTGCTATTTGTCATTTACAGTGCATGCTTAGTATAAGTTACACAATGCCAACTGCACAAAATCTGCATTTCAATATTTTTCTCATTGAAGGAGAAACTTCATGACAAGTCCATGTGGACACTTTTTTTTTTTTTTTTTTTTTAAATATTAAAAACCCTTATTATTGATCCTGAAATTAATTATAAGGAAAGGCGATGAGATATCCTCAGGAAAACGGGGAAAAAAAAAAAAACAAAACAATACATATAACCATCTATGCCGATTTCATCCATCCAATTCAAAACCAGTAACAAGAAAGGTATTTCCTTAAAAGGCTGTGGACACAGAGAATGGGTATTGACATAACTGTGTTACTGGCGGATCTACTAAATGAATGAGGGATAGAGTTTATTTGGCCAATTATATATACATACATACGTACATATATTTCCTCTATTTTGATAGGCAATATGGCCAATTATCAAACCAACTAAGACCTGCAACTAGGTTGCGTTATTCATTATCCAATAACAAGAAACGTAGCTTCAAGAAAATATCCAACCAGAATGATTAAGGTAGAGATCATGCCATCACCAAATCATATGACTGGATGCATTTACATAGGCTTTTCAATTTATGACATGGTGGAAGAACAAACCTTGTGTTGTCGCCTTGGGGGCTTTTGGCCAACAGTCTCCCAACCATCATTGTTGTTTTCCTCATCCTCCTATATGAATCGTTGAGAGAATAGAAATATGATTAAAAAGTTCAAAATGGACTCCACTAAATCAATCTACATCAGTCACTGGTGAAAAATAAACCCTTCTACTCCATTGGCTTTGTTCATAACTATCTCCACCCTGTTGGTACTCCTCATGTTGAATCTGCATAGTGAGAACCAAAAAAAAAAAAAAAAAACAGAAAACAATGAAACAACATAGAAAAAAACGTTGGAATTCTTGTCAAGACACTAACGATAATCTATCTTTTTGTGACTATGAAACCATCGAAAAACATAATAGCTCCTTTGATGTAAAACCACAAATTCAATTTTCTTTTAGTTCCAAAATATCTCTTCGAAAAACAAGAGTTTCCATGACTGATATTAAAACTCCAACGTCAGATAATTGAAATATCAAATGAATTCTCCTCATGGCACCCTGTCTGTTCTGATCATAAGAGTCTGAGAAAATTATGATCACGACATTCTATATTGTCATAAGAATTCTAACAACTAGTTCTGGAAAATTCTAATAACTATTTTGTCCTCGTGGCTTTTTCCGGTTTTTCTGTATCTCTCCTCCCCAAAAGTTTTCATTTTTAAAAACGCTTCTTTTCCTTTGTGAAATTCTTCAGAAATACACTATAGCAAACAGGATCCAAAATTCAAGAAATTGGTACAATAAACTAAAGATCACGAATCCGATAATTAAAAAAGACCAAACTAATTACACAGGAAAAAAAAAAAAAAAAAAAAGCCAAGAGCACAATACACAATTTCTAACCCTTTGATTTCTCCTTGACGGTCTCGAATCTGCATTCTGCCATTCCTCGCGCCCGAAATGACTCTCTTCCTGCAAACCAAAAAACAACCACGATTCTCTTAGATTCCGATAAAATCTCTTCATTTTACTCAAAATTAATCAAATCAAATCAAAACCAGAGCAGACCAGACCTCGGCATTCCACTGGTTCCGGCCATGGCCGTGCGAGCGACGGTCACTGCTCTGCTCATCATTGTCCTGTTCACCTGACACCACCTGCGCACACGACAGCCGATCAGCTCACAATCAAAGCTACAAAAATCGGAGAAGAGAAGAAAGAGCAAGAAAATCACAAAATCACAGATCAAAGGAGACCAACCTCCGCCCAACTGGATCTGGACCGTTCATCACGAGACTGTGGCCCCGGTTCATTGCGCTGATCGTCGCCATGACCGAGCGCGACGTCGATCAAGCCCTTGATCAGACCGTCCATTTTCTCTGGTTCTAGAAAGAGAAAGAGAGAGACAGAGAGAGAGAGAAAGTGAAGATCTTTTTTGGGTGTTGAGAATGTGAAGATCGCAATTATTGATGGAAGATGAAAGTGGTTGAATGAATATAAAAGGGGAGCGAGTGGATGGAGGCAATGGCGGGTAAGTGGCACTTTCGTAAATTACAAAAATTATGAATGCCGACATGTTTTTACGAATCATATTTCGGCACGTGTCCGTTGACAAAAGACATGCCGTTGGCCCGTACGTGTTTTGACCTTTATTTCGTTCGAGATTTTTTTTTTTTTTTTGTCTGACGTGGCATGATTGCTCCAATCTCCACATCACAATTTGTATTTTCTTTTCTTTTCTTATCATTTTGATCTTGATTTTTTTGGGACAAATGTATTAAACATTTGTTTAATTAAGGGATGATTGTAGATATGCGCATCAAAATACATGAATCCGTCCGAATCAATGCAGTTCGCAAAATTAATGTGGATTTAAAAACACTTTATTTGACAAATTAGTTAAATTTTAATTAAATTATATTTTTTTAATTAAATTTTTTTTCCTAAAAAATCAACAAAAATTATATTTAATTTTTAAAAAGTCAATCAATTTTAATTTATAAATTTTAATTATAACCAACTATCTAAATGGATGCTAAGCATGTGTTTGGATCTTGGACCTAAGGTCCAATTCAATCTAAATCCAAAAAATTCAAATTACTTTTGTTCTTTTTTTTTTTTTTTTTTTGAAAAGTCAACATCTGTTTTATTATGCACAGTTTTTATAATTCAAATTTTAAAGGTTTATAATTTGCATGTACAAGTTCAAATGAGATGGTTTTTTTTAACTGTATAGAATTTCAAGACAAACGAAACAAGCTCTATAGTAATTTTTTTTTTTTCCAAACACATTTCAAGTTTTTCACTTTTTAATTTCGATAGTTTAAACTCCTTACCAAACGCATATTCAATTCAACTTAATTCCAACCTAAAAAATTCAGTTTCAACCCGCACACAAAACGCATACTAAGTAATCAAGCTTTTTTCATCATGAATGTTGTAAATTGGATTGATGAGTTTTCAATTTGTGAAATTTGCATATTTGAAACATTCATGCATGAATGTAAAATTTATATAAAGTGATATTGAGGAATATGAACACTTTATTTTTGAGTTTGTAGTTGATATTTGTTTATGAAATGGATTGTGGTGTTATAATCTAATTTATTATTGAAAACTTGAATTTAATTGTGTTATGACAGTTTATATTTGTTGAATTCTTTAATATTTTAATATGTTTATTTTAATTATTTTATGGATTGAATTACGTTTAAGATATAATCCATATAATTCGATTTGTGAATATCCTATTATATATATACATATATAGCTTTTGAAAACAAATAGGAACAGGGGATCTAAATTTTTAATATTTTTAAGAAACGTTTATTTTTTGTGCCTTGCAACTTTCAACTTTAGTTTAGCAATAAGAAATATATATATATATATATATATTTTAAGGATAAATTGCTAAGATGGTCTCGAACTCTAAACTGAGTATGCCCATGGACCCCTATATCTTTTTCTTTAATTTTAAATTTTTAAAAAGGTCATCAAAATCGTAAAAGAGAAGCAAAATATCCTTTTTGTCAAAGAACAAAAAAAGGATGTTGTTGTTGGAACTTTGTTATTTGTGAGAGTAACAATGCGGTTGCTATTTTCTCTTTGAAGCACTCCATTTCCAGCTCTCATTGGAGTTGTCAGTTTGATTAGCGATTACTCTGTATTCGCCTCCTAGTTTGCTGGTTTCGACTTCAGCTGGATCTCTAGAAAATTTTAATTTTGCGGCTCATAATTTAGCAAGTCGGTCTCGTTTTTCTTCCTCTTTTGGAGTGCTTGATATATTCCTAGCTCGGTGTTTGTTGATTGTGTTTGATTGGTTCCCTTATTTGTGACGGGGTTCCTTGTGTTTTGGGTGGTTATTGCTTTTTCAGTTTTTGTTTGGCTGTTTGTCTCGCCGGTGTCTCTGTGCTTGGTCAGTAGCCCTTGTGGCCCGTGTGGGTTGTTTTAATGAATTTCCAAATTTATCAACAAAAATAAATAATAAATAATAAATAAAATCTAAATTTGAACGGATTTTCATCCTGTGCTAACAAGATTAAAATACCCAGGAACATTTCAAAATAGAATTAAAAGAATAATATTTTTTTTAAAAATAATCCTTGGTCTTCTTCAACATGAGTATTTGTCAAAATGACAATCTCAAGTATTAAAATTAGCAAAATACCCTTCTTTTATTATAATATAAGAGCCATCGTCTAAAAACCTGATCGTTCCTCATAGTTTCTACTCGTTCTAAAATTATTTTTCTAAAAGAAAGTTTTGAAAGACTATTTAATTTTTTTTTAAATAAAGTGTTTAAGTCATTTTATTAATAAAAGATTATAAAACTTTGAGGTAGGATTTTTCTCTCTCGAAAGATTTTTGATTCTAAAGTAGTTTGTTTTAGTGTGAAAGTGTGTAGCAAGACTTGAATGAGACAAATGTATTGCATCAATATGATATAAAAAATTAACATTAGACTGATATGATATAAAATTAAATTAAAATTAATTAAAATTTGTGTCATGTTTATTACGAGTGGGAAATTTGTATCATGTTAATTAATAGATTAAAAAAATATGATTATTTAGGTAATTTTCTCATTGCAAATGGGCTGAATCTGAAACTGGGCTTAGAGACGGCCCATCTACCCATTTTGAAAATCAGTCGGCCCAAAGCCCATTTTCCACCCTCACACTTTGGAACTTCGTCTTCTTCATCGTCGCCGGTGGCTTTGTCAGTCACTCACAGAGGACCAAAAAAAAAAGAAAAGAAAAAGAGAAAAAGAAAAAGAAAAAAAGATGAAGAAGCTCTTCACCAGGGCCAATCAGAGCCCACTTAGTGTCTCTCTGCTTCTATTCAACCAAAAGGTTCTTTCCCAGAAATCCGACTTTCCCATCAGACACCTTTTATCTTGAAATCATATTTCAATTTTTTTTTTTTTTTTTTTTTTTGGCAGAGAGAAATCCATAGCAGGAACAAGAAGGCCATGGAATTTGTAGCTAAAGGATGGAGTGCTCTCAAGGAAGTTGATCGAGTCATTGACTACGCCGAGCTCCATGATAAACGCCTTATTCCTCTTCTCAGAGTATGATTAATTATTTTAGCATTTGTTTTTATTTTTTTTAGATGAAGTTTTTTTTTTAGATTAAGTTTATATATGTATGTATGTATATATGTAGAAATGAAATGTGTAAATGTTATACTATATATTTCTTCAATGTCATTGTTATACTGAATAAATTTCATGTTATGTTTTTTCTTCTGTATGTTATGATCCTCGAAGGACCGTAGCCGCTGTCTACAATAGAATTAACTGTCATTGTTTTCTTAGAATCGTTGCAGAACTTGATTCAGTTTAAGTTGTAAAATCTTCAAAAAGAAACTGGCTTTCAATTCGTGTGATTGCTGATTGATCTGGTATTGACGAAAAGAACTGATTTGAATGTATTATAATAGTTTAACACTACGATTTCGTTTTTTTTCGACTGAGTATCAGGCGGCGAAGGAGAATTTTGAGTTGGCTCTTGAGGCAGACAACTTGAATACACATGCCAGATATTGGTTGTCGAGATTGCATTTGAAATATCATGTACCCGGGGCTTGTAAAGCAGTGTAAGTAGTAGTACTTACAAGTGTTTATTATTATTATTATTTAAAAAATTTGTGTAGCTCTGGTTTTTCTCTGACACTGGTAATGATCATTTGCCTGGATCAGCCCAATAAACCCCCCACCACGACCAAAAGAGAGAGAGAGAGAGAGAGAGAAAAAAAAAAAAAGAAAGAAAGAAAGAAAAAGGGAAAACGGATTACAGGGATTACAGGGATTCTCTTTATGTTACATTAGGAGGAAAAAGAACGATGAGTGGTAATTTAGTTTGGTTTTAATGGGATCTGATCAAATGGATTAGAAAAGCTGCTGATGACAAATACCAGTTTGGAGGTTAAATCATTGTTCCGAGTCCATGAAATCCAAGGGGGGAAAACGGTTCCTATTTGCTGGATCATGGCTTCTTGTTTGCAATGTTTAGCCAGATCAAGAAAACAAAATTTTGAGTTCCGTTTTTAGTTTGTTGTGAGCCACAGTTGGTTATTTAGATGATCTCGAAAGTGTGCCGGTGTGTTCTGATCTGTGGTTGAGTACATGCTTATTGTTGCAGATGAGCGATCTTTGTCAGACTTCTTTCATCTATGTGCTTCTAATTGTTTGTCTTCTTCGTTGTTCTAGGGGAGCTGCATTGCTAGTAGAGGCTGCAAATATGGGCGATAAAGAGGCACAATATGAACTAGGTTGCCGAATGAGAGTTGAGGTGGGGTTCCTCCTTCATGTCATATTTGTTGGTGCATATGAAGTAATTGTATTCCTTTTTGGCCCGTTAAAAGTCGTGAGCTGTTTTCATGCAGTAGCAATGATAGTTAGAACATAATTAACTTCATTGAACGCAACTTCAGACTGTCGGACCATGCACTTTGTTGTAAGCATCATTTCTTTATCTAACCGTTCAACAAAGTTTTCCAAAAATCAATTTACCATTTTCTGTTCGAATCAAGAAAGGTTCGACAAATGTTCTCATACTTCTGCCTTAGAGACATTATGGTTTAATGCTTATGATTTCCACAATTTGATCATCTCTTTTTTTGGTCAATTTTAAAACTTATGTCTTAAAGATGGTTTGTAATGCTTGCTCACTTGGTTTTTGGAATAGAATCCATATGTCCAATCTGATCAACAAGCGTTCTATTATCTGGAGAAGGCTGCTGACCAGGTATGTTTCTCCAATGGCAATATATTGTGATTTTTCCTTCGTTCTTTTTAGTTTATCTTTTTCTATATTTTTTTATTTTGCTGGAATCCTTCGTTCTTCTTCTTATTTATTTATCAAGGGTGCTCTCTCTCTCTCTCTCTCTTTAAAGTAATGATGCTTTGAAAACGTGCTAAAAACTTACTAGAGCTCGCTCTGTTTAGTTTCATCCAGGTGCCCTTTACCTTCTGGGTGCCGTATACTTGACCGGAGATTGCGTGAGGAGAGATATAAACTCAGCACTATGGTGTTTTCACAAGGCGTCTGAAAAGGTAGATCGCTTCAATTTCATTTACAAAGGGCAATAGATTGGATATAGATGTGAATGGTAACTTTGTATTAGTTATTAAGAGAGAGTGTTTCTTTCCCAAAAAAAAGAAAAAAGAAAAAAGAAAAGAGAGAGAGGGAAAGAGAGAGAGAGAGCTTATCGAACATGAAATGGAGCATTGTTTCAAGGACATCTTCTCGAAACTGGTCTTTGAAATGACCTGGACGGGGTCGCATTATTAATATCGATATTCTAAGGTTAAAAAAATCAGTAGGAGTACGTTTAGTGAGCATGTGAATTGGGGACAAAATGAAATGAAAGTTTTCCGCAATGTTTCTGACCCATCTTTGTAACTGCTAGCTATAAGTTATATAGTTGTAAAGTCATATCACCGAGAATAATTCTCAAACCACAAGTTAGAAAAAGGAATTAAGCTTTGACATTTGGTTCAACGCTAATTTTTCTTTCCTTAATTGAAAAAAAAAAAAGAAAGAAAGAAAACTAGAACAAATTATTTATTGTCACTTCAAATATATGCAGGGACACGCTGGCGCAGCTATAGCATGCGGATCTCTTCTTCTTAAAGGTTAGTTCTTTGTGCTTATATATATATATATATATATGCGTTATATTATATTATGATACTCAACTCGAGTTTTCAAGAATATTAGCTATGGTCCCTTTAAAAAAAGATAGAAATTAGCTATGGATGTCCAGCATCGAATTTTTTTTTTGTTTTTCCATGCTGTTTCTATCAGAACATGAACTAATTAGTAATTCTCAGGTGTGGAACTCCCAGAGTGTCTAACAAAATTAAGCTCAAAGAGGATACCTTTATCCAAAAGAGCAATTATGAAGGACGAAGAAAACCATCCGATGGGTCGAGTAGAGATGGCAAAAGAACAGTTTGAGATTGCAGCCAAAGCTGGATGTGATCTGGGACTTAAATGGTTGGAGAGACTCGAAGAGGAAGAGAAGCCGTTACTGACTAGCTAATGCATATAGAATACAACAGCTACTGGGGGTTCGAGTTGAAACTACCAAAGAATTCAACTTACTTTTCTGAAACGCTTTGAAAATAAACAAAAAACACCATGATTCCCTTCCTCCAAAGAAGCAAGAAAAGTACGCATTTTTACCAAATTGTAGCCCTTTTCTTGTTCATTTCATCAAAGGAAACAAAAAAACTCGGGATTACAGATAAATGTTTTGCAGCGCCCCAAAAAAGAGAGAGAGAGAGAGGAAAAAAATAAAATCACTTTTACTCTGCTCAAAATATTGTCTATACATTCCTGTGTGCAAAATCTAAAGACGGTACTCTCAGAAGAACTGCAAGTTATCTATGTGGCTCGTAACTCACAAGCCATAGTTGAGGTCCAAAGATTTTCTACTCCAAAACATATCTGAAAACAACAAAAAAAGGTCCTATAGACGCTGTACAAATTAAAGAAAGCATCAGACAACACATTTGGCAAAGGTCTTTCATCATCAATCAAAGCGAACTGGTTGGTCCTTGCAAAAAATAGAAGACAAAGTCGGCGGAAAAGAAATGGGGTGTTCATTCATTGAGCTTTCAATGATTCCTATTGAGGCAGAGGGTCATCAAGAACCCTCGTAGGTTTCCAGTTGGAATCTTCCTTGCTTTGCCTTAGAGCAACAAAGTGAAGAGCACCGCTTTTAACTTGATAGATATGGCATGCCCATGGATAAGATTCCGGAGCAGACCATATCTTTTGCTCCTCGAATTCTGTTACCTCTGCAAGTGATTCAGCTACACAGTGGACTGCATCGGGTTCCGGCTCTTCAAAACTTGCCACAGCAACGCAACCAGGAGACACGTATCCCTCTGGAGCCCGAGGATACCATATCGATACGGGGGTAATGTAGTCATCCAAGCAGTTTCGCCACACCTGCTCATTCCCAATGTTTAGCATCCAATTTTGTAAAGGAAAAGAATGGCTATTTAAAACTTGAAGGACACACTTCCATTATGCTCAATCTGATCATACTCGTTCATTAACATCATCATATCAGAACCCTGTTGGGGCTAGCTCAACAAGTAGGAAGAGGAATTCAAAGTAGGAAGAGGAATTCAAGGTCTTCGGTCCCAAGTTTTGAACCTGAGAGGTTTTCTTTCAAATCATTTAAGTGGGTTGCCAGAAGGCCACATACCAAATAATAAATATATATATATATATATATATATGTAGATCACATCATGGAAAGATACGTAGTCTGTTTGATGGGATGAAATGATGGCATAAGTACTCTCTGCGCATCCTAGACAACTTCTATAGCGAGCGAAAAATGAACTCAACATGTAAACCCTGTAACTGTGTGGACAAATGAAATCTAATTAGCAGGATGGTCTGTCGACGTTTTGTTTTACTACTGTAGTCCTAAGGCTGTCAATTTGAAGCTATTACAACATAAAGGTAGTGTCGAAAATAATTGTCGAGAATAGAAGAAAGACCCAAAAGAGAGAGAACTGATCTGTGGGTGTGTGTATCGTTTGCATTTCAGGGGTACATTAGGGAAGCAACCAAATATAATATGACTCGGGACTTCGTGTCTCTCCAAGTGATGAGATTTTTCTTACCAGGTCGTAACCTACAGGAAGTGCAAACAATCTGTCAACGTTGTGATAAACAGCAGCCACATTTGGAGGATGGCTGCCAACACGAGCAATATCCCCTATAGAGACGTATCTGAAAGTAAAGAAACCACGTTTGAGTGTTAAAAATGATGTTCTCATAGCAGTATCTTGGCATAAAACATAAGTTCAAAAATGGTAAAATTCATTTATAAGCCGTACAAAGATGCTGCAGAGGAAAAACAAGTTGTGCATTACTGTATTGGACTAGTGTTACAGGAAAAACAGCACAACGATGAATTTCATATTTGTTTAGAAGAGGGATTTATACATATAGCAGTTTATTTAAAAAAAAATGATAATAAATAAAGGGAAAAAGGGAAATCAAACAGTTCTTTCTTTGTTTTTCTTCTCTTCTTTGTGGGAGAGGAGGGTTGGAGTAAAACCAAGAGCCAACTCCCTTTCAGTAAGCGAAAGGTCATTAAGAGCTTTTATTAACTTAACATTCACGCACCGAAAAGCTACTACTTGAAGAAGATATTATCAATATCATTCAAGTTAGATTGCATATACAAGGCAATAAGAACCCACCTTCCTTACCTTAATCAATAGATAGGTTTAGTTCAAGCCAACCGTTGAGTTGGTTTGGTTATTACGTATGGTGAGTAAAGTGAGATAGAGGAAGAGTTTGATACAGATATCAAAAGTCAAAAATTTTCATATGAAGAACCTGACACTAAATTTTAAGGTAATTCAGCTCACAAAAAGAAGTCTAAACCAAAAAATCATTTGATAAGTGCAAGGTAATTACTCTAGCATGGCAACTAACAAGAAAATAATAAAGTTCTGTACAATCTTAAAGAATTAAAAGATATAAAACTTTGAAATTACCCCTCTGGACAAATTGGTCTCCAAATGCTACACATTGCATCGTCTTCCAAAACCTAAACGTAAAATAATTTCAAAATTATTACCACAACTGAAGTATAATCGCAAGAAGAACTTAATTGAGGTAATTGAAGCACCTTTCTTTTAGATAACGTGCATCGACCTCTCGACTCTTGTTCGCTGCTCCAAATCTTTGTGAAGTTAATACTGTGTTTAACAAATCTTCTCTCATCGGATGAATTGCTGGGTGAGGAGAGTTCTCTCGACCTAACAATTGACTTATTTGATCTCCGCAGTTCTCTCCCATCAGCTTCATTCCAAGCAAAATGCACATGTCTCTGGCTTGACGGAACCTGAGGAAGGAAAATCATGCCACAACTATAGTTTCAAAGAAAATGATTTATTATATATGAAACTAGCATCCGTACAAAGTTTACCTTCAAAGTTAAGCTTTTCATGTCAGCCTGATATGCTTTCCACATCTTACGGACAACCAAACAGATCCTAACAGCTTGGGGTTCACTTCCTTCTGATTCTTCACCATTGCACTTTATAATTCGGACAAAATTTTCCGATCTCCTAAAATTTTTAAGATGGAGGATCAAGCTTGATGGCTGATTGCGGCCTGCTTTTGTCAACTCCAAAGCCATAAGATCTTCCCAAGGCACGTCCCACAAAATTTTGGAAGGTTTCTTATCCATCTTGTCTGGAGCTTGGCACTAAGAAGTAAAACGTACATGAGTGAAGAGTGAATTTCCAACACAGAAAAACTTGATTAAACATCTATGGCTGAGACTCCCTGACAAACCTGAAGCAGCATGACTCGTTTATTTGTCACCAGAACAATCTTTTGGTATGGCACAATAAAGTGCTCTTCATAATAATCAGACCATGCAAATTTTGAGGGATCTTTGAATATCTCCGTACAGCCAAAGTGTCGACTTACTTCTGCTATGTAAAGTACCATCTAGGAACACAGTACACAAACGAAGAAACAAAAATGAGAGATGTAGAGAAGTTAGGAACGCACTCTAGGAATCATAGTAGATCTTGCAGCATGATAAGAGCATGCTCATACTAAATACCATGGGAATAATTATTTTAATCCCCCAAAGCTTTTAAAAAGAAAAATAGATTCCCCTACCTGCCATGGTGAAAACTAACTCTACGTTACTGCAGTTAGACACAACTGCTTTAAAGTTCACATAACAAAGCACTTTCCTTTTACTGTCAGTTTGATTATAGCATTCCCACTCCTTGTTTTTTCTTTTTTTTTTTTTTTTTAAATTTCCCTTTTTAGTTTCTTTTTGCTAAGATCCAGCATTTCCTCCGAAATGTACTACGTATGATGTAAAAGTACCTGGCCAAGAGCTTCTCTCTCGGAATAGTCTCTCAGTATACCATCAGCATGAATAGCCCTAGGGTTTCTGACTCTTTCAAACATGGTCTTGCTACTCAAAACCTCCAAGCATTTGGAACAACTCGCACCAATCCCATCAACGGTCATTGAGAAGAAATCCAAAGCCCCACTCATTGGTTGTGCAATAACTCCCAAAAAAGCTTGCCCGAGTCCATGAGCGAGTCCTATCAAACCATACTGTTTGAGGCTCTCTATGGGCTTTTTTACTACTCCAGTCACCCCAAAAGCAACACCTTGTGCAAAAGCCTCCGTTCCTTGAATAATCCCGTCTCCCACTCCAGTAATTCTCCTTGACCACACCTGATTTCAACTTGAACTTAGATTTGGGATTCAAACTACATATGTTGACAAAACCGTAGTAGAGATCAAGAGAAAAATGTACCTGCTTGGAACGTAACTGCAAAAATTGTCCATCAGTTGAAAGCTCTGCAAAACCTTTACTAAGAGAAGCTAACGTTGAACTTGTCATACCAAGTACATCAACTGAAAATATTAAATGCAGAGGATTGTGGATCAGATCCCTCGAAACACGGTTAACAATAGCAGAAGAAATAGAACTTCTCCGCATAAATCTGTCCTTATGCATCACCCTTCTCAGATGCACCTGAAATAGAGAGATTGGAGTGTCATTTGTGGTGGTAAGCTTGAATGAATGGCAAGCACTTGAAACAAGAGGGAGCTGAATCTTAGTTCTAACGTACACTTGTATCAGTGTCTGTAATAAGGAATACAGAGTATCCCTGTTTGATTGTTTGTTCAGTCCTATCTATTTCCCAGATTCTGTTCTACATGCCTTCGGCGACGGAAAATGTTGCCATATTCTACATGTCTTTTGGTAACATGAAATGTTGCAATTAAACCTGACTCCGTCACAAGCTGTAGAGTTCAAATTGCTCCACACCCAAGTTTTTAAAAAAGTTGCAATTGTACGAAAATGACTTTTACAACTTTCCAGGCTGTGCAAGAATCATGTTGAAAGTAGGGATGAAAGAATCACGTAGGTTGTGTGTAAGCTAAATGAGAAACATTGGGTGTTCAAACTGTCAAAATGGCTCATTCTCAAAATTTCATTTGTCGATAGCGCGCCGCGGCCCCCCCCCCCCCCCCCCAAAAAAAAAAATAGTGCTAATAATAATAATAAAACCTGCATCTAGAGGGAACTACTTGAATTTGCACAAATATATCATCAGATGACAAACCTAGCACTAGAAATGTAAAATTGAGACCGACCTGGATCTTGAATGCATTTCCAACAGCAGATAGTATAGGGCTCCACACTCCTAGAACTCCATGAGGTCTCTGGGCTGGTGCTGTCTCCAGTGACAACTTCATCCTTATTTCCGAAATATCTATTAAACTGAATGAAAAGGTAACATACTATCATCAGTCCACAAATTATTTCACTAAAAAGTACAATATCACATTGGCGGTAGTCAGCAATTCAACAGACTGCATAGGACATCTATAAATCGAAACGCCTATTTTTCCTCCCCTATTTTATAAACATCCTATTTGTGCACGTAGCTGGCAACTTAGGCTTTAGCATATTCTAACCAAAGCACCATAAGCTTTTAATGAAATCAACGTCAAGAAGGAATGATTTAACTAGAACTTTGATAGCGTAACAAATATGACTACGTGATCACTGTCAGAAAAACAAAAAAAAAGGGATTTCGAAGATGGAAAATGCTCAAAAATTATTTGCATAAATCTAGGGACACAATATACATCTATTCAGATTAATTTGCAAATGAAAATTATTACTTCCAAAATTATTTTCCTAGATGACTTTCAACTGACAAAGAAGGGGCAAGATACTTACCCAATATGTATTTCTGGATCAACTTCTTTGACGCTAGAACTTTTGGGAAGACGGTCAAAATGGAGATTATTGTAGAAATCCACAAAAGCCCAAATTATTGGTTCGTGAATGTTGAGCCTCCAAGTATTCTCGGTTACCTATGATGTCAAACATAGCTTTTAAATCCTTTCGATGCAAGTTACCCTAAGAAGGTGCATCTTTTCTGTATATACATACTTTTAAAACCTTACAATTTCAATAAAATATGTAAAAATAATGTATTTATATAGCCTTACCCTTATATACACATATGGGAAGACTTGGATCCCATCGGTATTCTCATTACGCATTGTGATGGTCATCTTGAAAACTTGTTGGTGCATGCGAGAGGTGGCTTCAGGTGCCAACATCACAGGCATCAAAGTCAGAGGAAGCTGGTTGTCCAGCTGCAAGTGGCCCAATATGAGCTTGAATCTGAAGCAAATGAAAACATCCAGAAGTTGTTTTTATAAAAGCATTATATATAGTAATAATAGTAAGAGAAAAGAAAATGAGGGAATAACATTAGAGCATGCTAGATTATGAATTCTCCTAAAAGGCTAAAGCTGTCGGGCGGTGGTATCTTCCAGTAGGATACGCAACTTCGAAAACATGTCATAAATTGATTTCATATTTAGTTTCAAAGCACATCCATTATTTTATTTGTAATTTTATTTACAATGCATTTAAACGAGAACTAAACATACAGTAGAACAAAGGTTCATAGACTATAAAAATATTATGCCTTGCCTGCTTGTTGTCCCATCATCGGAGCCAGTTGAATAAGATGCGAAGACTCTCTCCAAATAGAAGTAAGAGAGCTCTTTCGGTCTGTGGTCTATAATAGAAACTCCTATTACTCCCAACTCAACTATGACTTCAAAAGGCAAAGTATCGTTCTGTATCTTTGTCTGCGTAAAAGCATGTTCCCAATTAATATCAAGTGGAAAACACCTGATTTCTTCAGCTGAATTTGACGCAGAGGTCTTCTCATCCGTGAACCAAGCAACCTTGGCATCACCAATCTCCATAACATGGAACTGCAATCGTAATTCTGCATTCTTTGAAGCATGAAATCCAGCCCTCTCCAAATCAAGTTTCCAAACACCAGTATCAGATCCGTCATCAACCTTAGCATCCATATATTTTTGGCCATACGGATCCTCCCACGCAAAATCTGTTGTTGAATGAGGCTCTAGGTGAATCCAGGAATCTTCATCAAAACCAGACTGGCGAAAACTGATTTTTCTGTTGGCTGTTCTGTTCTCAATTCTGCTCAAGCAAAGCTTTGATAAGTTACCAACAATGAACATCTATGTCATGCAATCTACTTTCAGAAAAGGC
This sequence comes from Ficus microcarpa, assembly GCA_025413485.1. NCBI lineage: Eukaryota > Viridiplantae > Streptophyta > Magnoliopsida > Rosales > Moraceae > Ficus > Ficus microcarpa. Next base: position 17,640,442 of record CM046386.1, on the reverse strand, counting down.
AATGTTTGACGAACATGAATTTAAAAACATATGAAAATGCACACACACAAAACATAATTTTATTTTAGCATAAAGGTACCTGACGGGACCAGTGGTTGATCCCAGGCGGAATACAACAATGAAGCGAGATCCTTCCTCATAACCCCGAATTTCTGTCCTAACAAAAATCCTAGAACCATCATGCCTCCTTAAAACAAGAAAAGTTGTATCCTGTTTTACAATTTGAACAGGATGTGACCAACTGGTTCCTTCCAACCGGACCTGGAAACAGAACAAATGGTTTCTTCAATATTCAACCAGAACTCCAGATCTTTTCAAGTCATTATAGAGAAAGAGGCTAATTTCACAAACAGGAGGAGGCCTTATTTGGTTGGAAGGAAAACAGACCTTTTTTTTTTTTTCTTTTTGGCTAGAAAAAGAAACGGACTTTTACTTGATATAAAATTCAAGGAAAACGTTTAATCAGCCATGATTCCAAAACATAGGATGGATAATGTTATTTTCAACTTCATATGTTGATAAAATTTGGTGACTGACACATTCACCATTCTCAACGAGCATACTTCATAAACTTGTACAGATATGCTTATTTTTGAAGTAGCTATACTTCTTGCTGCAACTTGTTAGTTTTTAGGCACCTCAAATCTCTAACAAACTTTTTTACGATATGAAAAAGAAAGAAGATCTACGAGAATTAATAGAAAAATGGTTGATGACTCATTACCTTAATTCCTTCAGATAGAAAAAAGGAAAACATGTAAGATTATCATACAACATCAACAAGTTAAGAAGTACATGGCATCCTCCGGAATTAGGGGTCATTTGGAACATGGGTTTGAGATGAAATTTTTAGGTTGAAGTTGGTTGACTTTTCAAAAACGAGTTATAATTTTTGTTGACTTTTCAAAAAAAGACAATTGATATGAAAAACTTAGGTTTGAACTTGCAATCCAAATGCATGCTCAGTTGTGGTTCAACTCACAATTAATAAATTAAAGGTATTAAAAATAATTGTGCATGTGAGCCACTCGAACATTTTTTTTTTTCAACTAACTTATGAATCCGTATGTTCCAAGTTGAAGACATGGATCATATCTCTTGTTGGAAAAGAGGAGATTTCGGTATTACTGAAATCAAGGACTCTTATTAGCTGTAAATAGGCATTATATTTGTATTTAGGCCATTAGTCTATTATGTAAATTAGAAAACTTCTTAGGACAGCTAGTGGTTGTAAATCAGTTTCCTATTCTTTGTTCTTTCCTTTTTTGTTAGTCTTGTATTCTCTTCTATAAAAGAGAATCCGTGTATGCTTGTAATAATTGAGGAAATACAGAAAATATTTTCACCATTCTCTGTCTTTTATCTCTCAACTAAGACAATATAATTCGATTCACCAAAAAAAAAAAAAGAGGACATTATAACTAAACTTTACACATGGCAGAAAAAGATATATTGCATATATTATGATAATGCGATATACAGCAGTATACTTTGAGAATTTGGTACTTAATGCATCTCTTCATATGTAAGAGAGAATTCGTTTCAGTATGAAATGAAAAGGAACCTGAAAAACAGGACTCTAATACCAACATTACAGTAACACAATAATCAATAAAGATGTCATGACAAGATAAGATAAGATGGAAAAAAGTAACGACCAAAAATAAGCATCAAATTTTATTACATAACAAGCCAAGTAACTAATGCCTTCCTTTGGAAAATGAACATGTGCTAAACTAGCACGGCAGAAAATGAACAAGAAGTAGTTTGCTAACCTGAAGTTTGTCAGGTCCATCTGATTGACGACATACAAAGGAGACTCTTGAATCTGATGCACGAAGAACCTTTGGTTCATCTTCAGTACGTAATTTAATCAGCATGTCTCGACCAATTCTGTTGGTAAAAGTCATATATGGCCGGATGGATATAACCTAAACAGAAGGGCAATAAGTCAAGCACCTTTGGTTGAAATTCACAGGAATTTAATTATTGAAGAACTACCTTTGTGGGTACAGATGGAAAAGAGCATGATTTTGTGGTAACAGAAAGCTGCATGCAATTTTCTCCTTCATCATAAGCATAGAGATCCACCGCTCCATCCTGCAAACAAGAGAACAATTTCTTAAACAAATTATCCTCTTTTTATTCAATGGTAGAACGGGAACATAAATGCATATTTGACATCTACCATATCACCCAGGGGAGAAAGATCTTTAACAGGTCCAAACTGCTCCTTTCCAGATCGAGCAATAGAAACTGCAAGACCCAATGATTTAAAATTCAAATCCGAAGCAATTGTATGGCCTTCATACAATTCCTCCTCAGTTATTTCCCCTACAACAACTTCATTATCCTTTTTAGAACGAAAAACACTGAACTTCCGCTTCTGTCCTTTTCCAGTAACATCTACAAGTCTACAAGTGAGCGGGGGGCATCGAGCAACTGTAAACCAATAGGGAGCATAAACTCTAACAGTCTTGGCCTGCAGGGGTCGCTCTTTATCAAAAGTTTGTTCAAGAATAATTTGAGCAATCCTGCAAAAACCATAATAATTGCACACATCAAAACAACACAAGAAATAAAGTTGAATAACACCATAAATGAAGCTAAGAGCATAAAAGATTCAAAAATTTTTGTGGGTGATGAGTTAGAACCTTCCAGTTATAGAGCTTCTCAAACTTATTGTGCTCGATGGAACTTCATGAGGATGGGATAAAAGAACAACTTCCTGCATAATCAAAAGGTTAAAGGGTCAAATGCAAAAACATTTAGTAGCAAAAGAAAATTTCCATATAAATATATTAGCGTCGAAATCTCACATTCACAGGGAGCCATCCTCTATTTGGAAGCAAAGAAAAGAATAAAGGATTTTGAATATCAGCATTATGAATATTCACAGTCTCTCCAGGATAGAATACACTTCTTGAGCAGGAAACAAAATTTCCATTTGTGTGCATCTCCATCACAGAATATTCAGCCATAAGAGGAAGAAAATTGGTGATAGATAACGGGGACTTGACCACAAGTTTCCAATCCTGTATTGGGTCAGAACAAATATCTTTTGCTATCTCTGTTGCTTGTATGCTTACAGAAAACCACATTTTTGTGCAATTGCTTGAAGATGTCCCACTTATCTCGGTACAGGACAAAAGTTCCTCAGACTCGGTGAGAGATGATACACTTATTCCAGAAGGCAGGGATAGTTTACTCGAATCCTCTGATTGATCAAGTCTATCGACCACAGAACTCCAAGAATATTGCACAGGATCACTAAGGTTAGAGGGCCTTAATTGCAACATGAACACTCCAGTCTGTGTCAAAGCAAACAAAGGAAGGGGTACAGTTTCGCCAGGTCTCAACGTTCCAACGTAAATTTCTTTCTTCTGATCAATTTGTAAGCCTTCAGGGTCACTTGCAACATCCAGTGACTCCATGCTTTCCCTCGATATTCGGGATACAAGACACAATTCAAGTATGAACTCTGTAGCGTTATGTACTGAGACCAAAGATCTAATATTCACGTTTTTGTTTCCATCTTTGACACTAACTTCACTGGCAACAACATAATTCCCCAATCGCCAACAAGCAGCATGTGCAGCATAGTTCAGCCTTACGGTCGTCCAAGGCCCTTCCCTGCTTGGACTTATCTGAATAAATCCAGATCTTCTGTTGCTAATAGACAATTGATCACTGTTCTCAATTTCAGATCTTGGTAACAAAAGTATACAACACCTCACTCTTCCACTCGACTTTTTACTGTCATTTCCCTGAATTGTTTTCTGCACAAATATCGCCAAGTAAAGGCTAAACGTTTTATTCTATAAAGCAGACATGATCTAAAAAGGAAATACTAAAATATGGAGTTTACCTTAGTTTCTGACGAGGATAATTCTATCCAGGTCCATTTATTTGCCAGGTCAGATGTATGTGGATTCACTTCAAAGTTCCCTGCAATCTCATTTAGAGGGGCTGAAAAGTATCCAACAGCAGAACCTATAAACGAAACATAAGCTCTCAGCACTTCTGACCTAAAGTTGATGCAAGCTAACCAAAATGATGAAATTAATAACTTGAGGAGAAACAATCATATCAAAGAGTTTATAAGAGCAGAACACATGAATTCAAGAGTACAATGGAGCAAAAGCTGCAAGCTAAAAGTGATGGGGAAAGAGATAATTAGGAATTTATAGTTATCAGCTATTTAGGACTTGGTAAGTTTATCTCGCTATTATGCTGAGTTTATGTTATTATTGAGATATATTTCACCATTTATTAAATAAATAAATAAATAAATAAATAACTTGGAGAATTATTGTTACTGAATACTCAGATTTCCAGCCTAAAATTAAAAAAAAAAAAATTATCTACATATTGCCATTTTAAATCATGTTACTCGTGTACCTCATCTCTTTGTGATGGATTTTAAAGCTAATTCTCTTTTTTTTTTTTCAAAAAATTTAAAAAAAAAAAAAAGAGAGGACTTCCAACTCTTTTGTACACGGATCACAGAAATAGAGCCATCTTGCCCGCCCAAAAAAAAAAAATCAAAGCCTAGTATCTGTTTTTTTTTTTTTTTTTTCTCTCTTGGGCCAACCTTCACATAGGTAATGAAGGATTTGAGAAAAACTATACAAGCATCAATTTATGACTTACAGCATGGTTATTAAATGTTTCAAATATAGTTGATTATGGAGAAAGTAACCCAAACCCGAAGCCCATCTAATCCATGTATTATGTTGGAGTGACTACAAAAACCAATTAAAATGAAGGGGAAACTACTTCTACTGCTCTTCCAATATTCACTTTTGGTAGAACCGTGCAGTATCTATATTAGTGCATGCTACATACGTAGCCTGGTATAATTCATACGCATAAACATAAAATGGTAAGCTGCAATATTTGCGCAGGTCAATTTCTTTTGCAGGCAGGGGAGAAGCAGCATTTTATAACGAAAAGAACATTATTCATTGAATGTAATCTTAGAAACAAGTGCCCTACAGCCTCCTCACGCTTCTCAGAAAAAGATAGAATAAAGACCAAAAAGGAAAAGAAGAAACTGAGTGAAAGAAAGAAAGACCTTTCCCCATGTCTGTCACGACTAATTCCACCATGTACTGCTCCTGTGCAAAATTGCAACGGAAGAATTTTAGGTGGTTACAAAGGGTACTTGAGTAGACAAGGAATAAAGGAAATATAAAATTATTACTAAAAAAGGCTGATTCACAAAGATTATGCCAAAGTTAAAGTAAACATTGTATTTAACATCGTATCAGTTGCATCACTAATCTCCAGGAAAAAATAGATGGACAAGTACCAACAGACAAGGAAACTAAGAAAGCGTTAACCAACAAATAAAGTGTAAATATCAATTTGTAATAGAAACACGGAATCAGAGACAGCAGGCAAATGCACTAAACACTACCGTGGCTGGTAAAGGACTCATGCCAACAACACAAAAACACGTTCGCTTTCATTGTAACAATTGTTGTTTTTCCAAAACTTGAGAAGAGCATCCTTTCATGTTTAAGGAATAAGTGTGAGAAGTAGAAACTTAATTACAAAGGTGTGTATTTTTCCTTCTTTTCTTTACCGAGGACAGCTTATCGTTTCTTTTATAGTTTTATAATTAAAAATGCTGAATAGACTATAATAACTGTACACAAAAATAGCGGAATCTGCACTGGGACTAAAGAAATTTTCCTGGTAGTATATTTATCCAATTGTGTTGATATCCAAACCCCTTTACTTATGGAAGTGAACTCATAAGGACGAATTTGTCAAAACAAGGTAGTAAAAGGTGTGACCTTAATGTAGAAAATATTGAATATAAAAAGAAAAGGTCCTAAATTACGTACCGGAGAATCAACTTTAAAGAAGAATACTTCATTCCAATTAATCAACTCAAGCTCAGAGGACGAGTGATCCGAACAGTTTCCACAAGTGTGCGCACTCTGTTGAGGAAGCAGAGACTCACTAGGTAAACTTCTGTCTGGAGCGAGACGGATTGCTACACTATACTGCCGGAAACTCAACCCTCCAACTCTAGGGAACTGCATGACAGGAATATTCAAGTAAAGAATGCAAGAAAAGCCATTCTCACAAGGTTAAAACAAAAAAGGAACACGGAAATTATAATCAGCTCTCCAGCTGAAATACCTCTCCATCAGCTATCATAACAATCATCATTCTTCTAACTTTCTTGAAAAGTTTGCCTTTCAAGTGAGAGTCTAACATGTTCTTAGAAACAGGAACTTTCACAGGCTTCATATCCCCAGAGGGCATTCTAATAATATTTGTGAGTCCTGTTAATTCAGTAGCTCTTATATATATATCCTGCCCAAGTTTGTTTGTAGGGATAATATCATAGTTCCTTTTATGATGAATGCCGATTATAGATCTTCCACCGACTGCTGGAGAAAACTTCTCCTGTTCAATGGTATATATTCAAAGGAAAGAGAAATGTTAAATATAAGTTATAAGCAAACTAAAGGACTGAGGAAAGAGGATAAGTCAAACGTAGAAAAATAACTGGAATTAAACAATTTATTGAGAAGGATAAAAAGAAACTTACTCTTGTTGCATCATATTCATGGACATAACTAAGATTGTTCCAGCTTGCATAAGCCTGAATTAGCATATTAGCATTTGAAACGGAAACATTCATGTTAAGATCCCTTGTAGACGTCAGACGTATCTGAGAAGCTGCACGTGGAGCACTTAGATCATACTGATACCTGAAAGTAACAATAAATCAGCAAAGTACTAAACATAAACGACAACGAAATTAGTTGAAATCCATTAAGTTAAAGATGCAATTTACAATCAAGTTTTACACAACTAAATAATATAATTGCAGCAAGACCTAACGTGAAAGTATAAAATCCTTTGGTAATGCTCGGACTTCTGCAAAAGGTGCAAAAATGTGATATAACGTTTGTCAATCAAGATTTTAAAAGACTTGATTACTAGTAACCGGTACCATGAAACTATTTTCAACAAAGTTCACCAAGTATAAGCTGCATCATTTAAGGAAGTTGCTAAAAAGTACTAAATTTAATTCATGCTTGATGAAATAGAATAAACACGTGAATAAACAGAAATAATGCCATATGCTAATAAATGAGGAAAGCAAGTTTGCAAACACAGAATTTGTGCGTATCAAATCCCCAAGTAGATGACCTTCTTTCGATTGAATTGGAAATAAATGCTGCCTAAATGTGTTAGGTTCTAAAGGGGAAATTACCTTAAGACTCCATCCACTGGCTCAACAAGAGGCTCCCAGGCTTCATACTTATCATTGTATGATCTAGCTGCCAAAGAAAAGCCGACAGTAGAATTCATGTAGTCCCTTCGTCCGTGTAAACTGAAACCTACTCCACTTAAAGACACATTGAACAAGGGAACCATCTGCCAAACTCAAGGATGCAAACATTAGGGAAACAACTTGTCACATGGTTCACAAGTGTAGCACCGGTATAAAGATATATCTCATACACATACATATATATTATTTGATATTTATCTTAGGCATGTTCATGTGCTTGACTTGTATCATTTCATTAGCTTTCAGAGTTACAGCATTAAAAAGTTTCATACATGAGAATTAGAGCTTGAATCCCAATAGGGAAAATGGAAGTTTCCAAAAGAAGATAAGATACAAGAGTAGGATGAACCCAAAGTCAAGCAAACAAGGAGCTAAAGGCACAATTTTGATCTATTCTAGAGTCAACTTTCTGCCCAATATTCCTCGCAATCACAGTAATCCATGTCAGAGAAGTGTTACTTGTTTAATTAATATATAACAAATTTATTATTGTGACTTGGATGCTAATTACAGAACATTCCCACGCGAGGGATGTGTTTCAAAAAATTTCTCAATGACGTCACAAAATGTTTTCAGAATAAGAATTCTTACCAAGCCACCATAGTCATCGAAAAGTGCAGCAGAGAAAGTCCTAATTTCTGCATCAATCACAGTGTCATCTGAACCACTGGGTAAACTGGTATCCACAAGCTTTAAAGCAAATCTTCTTGGAGGTTTCTTAATGCCGCTCCGTATAATAAAGGTCCCCAAGTCATTACCAACTGCCCAAATACTAAATGTCTCTGTCTCAACCTTAGAATCAGATGAATCCCAAAGACTCTCATCCGAAAATTGATCACCAGTGACCAAATCACTGCGTATGCATCTCAATGTGTTGAACTCATCTTGCTTAGGCTTTCCCATACATGCAATACAGCCCAAGGAAAAAAAGCCAGGAGGAGCTTGAGGTAGCCAGAAAGAAATACTTTCCATTCCTCTCTGTTTCTTGATTTTCCCAACAAGCTGGAAGTCCAGAGGGGTTCTGAAAAGCTCATCATCTTCAGTATCACGAAGAACAATACAACTATTTGGCCGCTCATACCTATGTCCATTAATGTCCAAATATTAGAATTCTGGAACGATGAAAAATAGATGCAAGTAAATAGACAATTGTTTCCAGATAGATCTAAGTTAAGGGGTCAGAAAATTATAACATCTGCAAAATAGAACAAAGAAACAAAACAAAACAAAAGGAGTCAAAGAAGATTTTAAAAAAAAAAAATTCACAAGCATCATATACCCTTTGACAGCAATATCACCAAAATATACTGTGCCCTGCAGGACTTCTGGACGCCAAATAGACAGTTTTTTCCTTGAGTTTGAACCCTGATTGCACCATATCAATCGAAAACTAGTAATAGTTTCAAAGCGCAAAGCAGAGTTCAAGAGTGATCCTTCTGATTGGAGGTTGTGACCGTGGCTAGATGGAGAAGCTTGGACGTTCGAACCCTTCAATGATTTTGAAGAGCTTTCTGAAGAGCCAAACATTATGTGACGCAAATCATATGCTCTACCAGCTAAGTTGAAAGAAGTTGGATCTGCCGGCAGGAAACTTCCAAGAGCATTATCTACACGCCAAAATGCCAAACATGGCATGTTCCTGAAATGTAACATTAATGATACTCAAAAAAATGTCCTTACCAACAGGACAGGAAGAAGATAAACGAGGTCAACAGCAGCAAAGCATGTATCTGGTAAATAGAACTCTCAAAATTTACGAATTTTTAAAGTTAATGAAGCCATTACACATTGAATCTGGCAAGCAAAAGTTTCATACAACTGATGACTGAATACTCTGATTAAGAGGCCATTTAATCAAGAAAACGACACTAGAGCAAAACATGCGTATATTAAGGCAGTCAGGATTGACCATAGTTCCAATTACTGAAGATACATGATAGAATATGTAAAACCTAAATCAGATCTCAAAAGATGCATCAAGATTGATCACGAATAATGAGATTCATACCTTACTTGAACAAACCTACCCAATTTTGTATTTTAGTAACAGTAAAGGATCTGACAGTAATTCATTCAAATTTGGATGAGCTTAAGCTACTGACAGATCTAGTACCACAAATCTTTAACATGTATTTGTGCGTGAAAAAATCAAAGTAACACATACAAATTGGTAGTGTTGATGGCAATGAGGTCTCTCAAGGAACATGAGCAAACTAACGAAGCTGAGATACAGAAGGCAGAAGACAGTGGTGGTTGTGTTCTTCCAGCAGAAACCACGCAGCCTAATGCAACATAGCCTTTGGGAGCTTCAGGAAACCAAATTGAACAACTTTCTCCAGCAAAAGCACCATTTGGCAACGAATCAACACTCTTTATATCATGATCAGAAACGTTCCCAGAATCTAGACGCGGCCAGATCAATTTAAAAGATACAGGTCTCTTAATTCTTGTATAGGTTGAATTAACAACAATAACTCCTTTTTTAGGTGGCTTATCCCTGTTACATGGAGACCAATATATCAATAAAAAAAATGTGAAACAAGATACCAAGAACTAGAGGAAGAACATTGTTAAAAGATTACTGACAATGGAGTCAGATAGTCGCCAAGACTTGCAAAACCAGGAGGTGCATGAGGTCTCCAAAAGGCATATATTTGGTCAGTATTTGGATCTGAGACATTTAAAACAAAAAAACAAAAAACAAAAAACCCATCAGAATGCAAATACATATGGTATATTCTGCTCTAATACAAAGAGAGTAATATATTATGCTTACATACTTTTTATCGTTCCCACTTTGTCGAACTGGGAGCAGATCACTGTCATTTTCTTTCCCGTCATCCTTAAAAATGCCAAAATGTCCTCTTCGACGGCTAAAAACAGTTTCAAAATGCTGAAAGAAAAATTCATGAATATATCTGAAACAGATAAATGTATATTGGTCTTTCCCGAAGCATTTGAATAGCTCATAGAGGTGTCAAAAGGCTCCAAAATTCTGATTCCACTACTCTCCATGGTCAAACCAAGTGCATTTGCATTCATCTCAATGGTCTCACCCTTCAAAACAAGTCTGTAACAGCATTAAAAAAGTTAAAGGGTCATATTCAGTTTAATAATAGAGAGCACATTTTAGTTAGGAGAATTCTGCTTTCATACAGACTTTATAGATCAAAAGAGTTATTGAACACATAAAAAGGAAGCAATTTTTATGGGAGCGTTCATGAATATGATTCACGCATCTGCAAGTTTAAAGTGAAGTTTTGCTCCAACCAGAAATGGAAAGCTGTATTTACATAGGAGAAACATGATTAACAAAGTTATGTGGATTGATTCTTTATCCTAATATAGGTGCCAAGCTGTAAACATGTGTAGAATTATATATGGGAAGTTAGGTGTATATTAGCTGTATTTATTTGTATAGCTGGGTTGTAGGAATTTGTTTCTAGTTTCTTTTTTTTTTTTTTTATGGTCGTTTCCTTTTATGTAGGAGTTAGTTTCCTGATTTGTGACTAACCCTATGTGACCCTCTATGTATATAAATCCGTGTATAGTGATGAATGATATATCAGAAAATTCCAAAACTCACATGGTATCAGAGCCAAACCCTAGCTAACCACCCTGCCGACCCCAGCAAACCCAGCTCTCCCTCGGCCAACCTGTTAGCTACACTCTCGGCCATCTCCAGTAAGTCAGCCAGATTCTCCAATCATGACCGAATCAGACCGATCCCTCTCCGCCACCTCTTCTCTCTCGGGACCCGCCACCTCACAGGCCATCCCTCCTACCTTTGCCGAAACCAGTCCTCTTGTGACACCCCACAGACTCAATGGCCACAACTACCTACAGTGGTCACAGTCCGTCATGATGTTCATCAGTGGCAAGGGTCGTGATGACTACCTCACCGGCGCTGCTCAACCACGAGAGAAGACCGATCCTCTATATCGGACTTGGAGGACAGAAAATAACATGGTCATGTCCTGGCTCATCAATTCCATGACCCCCGAAATAGGAGAGAACTTCCTATTGTATACGACTGCTACAGAAATATGGGAGGCTGCACGAGAAACGTTCTCTAGCAGTGAAAACACATCCGAACTTTTCCATGTTGAGACTCGGCTACAGGAGTTGAAGCAAGGGGAAGGTCCAGTCACAAGGTATTTTTCGAATCTCACTAGCCTTTGGCAACAACTCGATCTCTTTGAATCTCATGAATGGAAATGTCCGGAAGATGGGGCCAAATTTCGGAAGTTTGTGGAAACTAAACGGATATTCAAGTTTCTCATGGGATTAGATAAATCTCTCGATGAGGTTAGGGGCAGAATTTTGGCTACAAAACCTCTTCCAAGTCTGCGCGAAGCGTTCTCAGAAGTTCGTCGGGAAGAAAGTCGAAGGAAAGTGATGCTCGGACAGCCGGAATCAGTCCCAATTACAGAAGGATCAGCCCTCGTTTCTCGCTGCCATTCCCAGGAAGAGAGTACCCCAGCCCAAGCCTATAGTTCTCGGGGTCCACCACAACACCCGAATGACAACCGAAGTAAGAAGAACCGGCCCTGGTGTGAACACTGTCAGAAACTCGGACATGTCAAGGATACATGCTGGAAAATCCATGGCAAACCAGCGGATTGGAAGCCGAATAGGAGACAACCTGACCGAGAATCCCGCGGACACACCGCAGCTACCGACACTAGTTCAACTCCGACTCCGACTCCTTTCCTTACACAAGAACAAATGGATGTCCTCCACAAACTCCTTGCCCAAGCCACAACTGTCCAATCCGGCCCTAACACTATCGGCACAGGAAACACGGTTTTCAGAGGTAAGCTAACCTTGACCTTTGGTGCGTTTAAAACCTTCTCACACACATGGATTGTTGACTCCGGGGCATCCGACCACATGACTGGAAATAAAGCTCTCCTCTCCTCTTTTGAACCATGCCACAAATCAATTACAGTCCGAGTTGCCGATGGTTCTTGCTCGAGAGTCGCTGGACTTGGAACCGTTTATCTGTCTCCTTCCCTAGTGCTCCACTCTGTCCTATTTGTTCCTAATCTTGAATGCAATTTATTATCTGTGAGCAAACTTACCGAAGGATCAAAGTGCATAACTAAATTTTCTGCTAATTCTTGTGTTTTTCAGGACTTGGAATCGGGGAAGATGATTGGCAATGCTGAAATTTGTGACGGCTTGTACCTGCTCCCACATACCACACCTTCAAGCCAACCACGCCTCAATCCTAAAAGTCCATGTAATAGCGTGTCCTTAGTATCTAGTTTGTCCAATAAAGAGTGTGAAGTTATGAAGTGGCACTACCGTTTAGGTCACCCAAATTTTATGTATCAAGAGAAAATTTTTCCCTTTCAATTCCGTAATAAAAATTCCAAAGATTTTCAGTGTGATATATGTCAATTATCCAAACACACTCGCACTATTTATCCATCCCGTCCATATACACCTTCTCATCCCTTTTCTCTCATCCATAGTGATATATGGGGTCCCTCACGGATTCCAACTATTACCGGGGCTCGATGGTTTCTCTTATTTGTTGATGATCACACACGTCTAAGTTGGGTATATCTTATGAAGGATAAAACTGAAACATCCCCGATCTTCAAAAACTTTCATGCCATGATTAAGACACAATTTCATACCAATATTCAGATCTTTAGATCCGACAATGCTCGAGATTTCTTTAATTCCATCCTTGGCCCATATCTTCAAACCCAAGGAATTATCCATCAAAGTTCATGTGTTGACACCCCACAGCAAAATGGGATTGCCGAACGGAAAAATCGCCATCTTCTTGAGGTTGCCCGATCATTGTTGTTTGCTTCCAATGTTCCAAAACGGTTTTGGGGTGAAGCCGTTCTCACTGCCACTTATCTCATTAATAGAATGCCTTCCCGCGTTTTGAAATTCCAAACACCCTGCCAACGCTTCCTTAGTACCTTTCCCAAGTCTTCCCATCTCCTTAGTAATATTCCTCTCAAAATCTTTGGTAGTGTTGCGTTTGTCCATATTCACACTCCTCATAGGGGCAAGCTAGATCCACGGGCCACTAAATGCATCTTTCTCGGGTATTCTTCCAACAAAAAGGGGTATAAATGCTATTGTCCTAGTACCAAAAAGTTCTTCCACTCCATGGATGTCACCTTCTTTGAGGACCAGCCATTTTATCCCACTTCCGAGATTCAGGGGGAGAATAGCCAAGAATCTCCGAATTGGGATATGATGTGTCTTATAGGAGCCGAACCTTCCACACCGCCAGTTCTTGAAACACCACCTACTCTTCCCTTTGATACAGCCGAACCAAACCCAAACCCTACAGCCGAACCACCCTCTAATTCCGTGGAACAAAGAAAAACAAGTAAGGAAATGCAGGTGTATGTCAGGAGAAACCGGGTTCCACCTCAGCCTCAGCCCCAGTTCATATCCGAACCTCAGCCACAGATACAGCCTGAACAAGCGCGGTATGACCAATCATCTGGCTCGATTTCAAACTCCAAAGAAAACTCAGAAGGTAAGGAAATTTCAGTTCCTGTACTTCCTCCTTCATCTTCTCCTGATAATATTGCAGATTTGGATGTCCCGATAGCGATAAGGAAAGGAGTCAGAACTTGCACCCAACATCCGATTCACAACCATGTGTCATATGCCAGGTTATCCCCAAATTTCAAAGCCTTTGTCTCAAAGATTGATCAAGTCCATGTTCCCTCATCGATCCATGAAGCTCTCAGGATACCGGAATGGAAGATGGCTGTGTTGGATGAAATCAGGGCTCTTGAGAAAAATGGGACATGGAATGTCAGATCTCTTCCACCAGGAAAAAAGGCAGTTGGATGTAAGTGGATTTTTTCTGTAAAATACAAGGCAGATGGAAGTGTAGAGAGATTCAAAGCTCGATTAGTAGCTAAGGGGTATACACAGTCTCATGGGATTGATTATCAGGAGACATTCGCCCCAGTTGCTAAGTTAAACACCATCAGGGTTCTTCTGTCCATTGCAGTCAACTTGGATTGGCCTCTCTTCCAGCTTGATGTCAAGAATGCATTCTTGAATGGCGACCTCAAGGAAGAAGTCTACATGGACATACCGCCGGGTTTCGAAGACAACACTACGAGCAACAAGGTGTGCCAACTAAGGAAATCTCTTTATGGACTTAAGCAGTCTCCTCGGGCTTGGTTTGACCGATTCACGGGTGTTCTCAAGAGACATGGATATACTCAATGCCAGGCAGATCATACACTGTTTGTCAAACACTCTCCAGGTGACAAACTAACTGCCCTTATAGTATATGTTGATGACATTGTTCTCACAGGGAATTACGAGGAAGAAATAAGTCAACTGAAGCAGCTATTGTCACGAGAATTTGAGATTAAGGACTTAGGCCACCTGAAGTATTTTCTGGGAATGGAGGTTGCGAGATCGAGCAGAGGGATCTCAGTATCTCAACGGAAGTACGTGTTAGATCTTCTCAATGAGACTGGTATGGCAGGATGCAAACCAGTTAACACCCCAATGGATCCCAATGTTAAGTTGGAGACTCGGACCGGTAGCACTATAGTGGATAAAGGTAGGTATCAACGACTTGTGGGAAAACTCATTTATTTAGCTCACACTCGACCAGATATTGGGTTCTCTGTGAGTGTGGTCAGCCAATTCATGAATAATCCGTGTGAAGAACACTTGGAAGCAGTATTCAGAATCCTTCGCTATCTCAAAAATGATCCTGGAAAAGGACTCTTCTTTGGGAAAACTACAACTAGATCGATTGATGTTTTTACAGATGCTGATTGGGCTGGATCAGTAACTGATAGAAGATCTACGTCTGGATATTGCTCATTCGTTTGGGGAAACCTGGTGACTTGGCGAAGTAAGAAACAATCCGTAGTGGCTCGGAGTAGTGCCGAAGCGGAATTTCGGTCTCTTGCACATGGAATATGTGAGGGAATGTGGCTGAAAAGATTGCTTGAAGAGCTAAGAATGAAGAGTAATGGTCCTATCAACATGAAGAGTGATAGTCAGTCTGCCATAGCCATTGCTAAGAACCCTGTCCATCATGATAGGACCAAACATATTGAGATTGATCGGCATTTCATTAGTGAGAAGGTTGAGAAGCAGGTCATCACGCTTCATCATGTTCCGACTCAGCAACAAACCGCAGACATTCTTACCAAACCTCTCCATCGTCCTAACTTCCACGACTTGTGTTCCAAGCTCGGCATGTAAGTATATACAGCCCAGCTTGAGGGGGAGTGTATAATTATATATGGGAAGTTAGGTGTATATTAGCTGTATTTATTTGTATAGCTGGGTTGTAGGAATTTGTTTCTAGTTTCTTTTTTTTTTTTTTTATGGTCGTTTCCTTTTATGTAGGAGTTAGTTTCCTGATTTGTGACTAACCCTATGTGACCCTCTATGTATATAAATCCGTGTATAGTGATGAATGATATATCAGAAAATTCCAAAACTCACAACATGAATACCAAGGTCAACTAGTAATACATGTAACTCAAGGAAAACAAAACAATTGAAAGATATACCTGCAGAATGCATCCAGATTTGCATGCAGGAGTTGGTTAGTGAGAAGAAGTGATTTCCCAACGTCTTTTGACGTGTTATAAAAAGTCAGCTCCGGGCCAATAGCCTGCAAAGAAACAATTAGTCACAAGATAATTTGCAACCCGATATCAAAACACTGTTTTGAAAAGAAAACATACATTGAAGTATGAAACCAAAGACTGAATTCAATAGACAAATAAATATTTGTTAAACCATCAAGAAGACAATGAACTGATTGTTGAAGAATGACTTCATAGGAGACTAGAATTTGATGCCAACTAAACTATCACGAGAATACAATAACTTTTGTGGGGTTCATCCTTGTTCAAGTATGCCTATATGTCGCTTCTTGATCTTCCCCCTTGCCATCAATCAACCAGAGAAAAAAAAAATGCTTCTAGTTTACCATTGCTCCTAAAAGCTCAAGCCTTTAGTACAAGGGCGAACATTACTTTCTATACTCTTAACACTCCTCCTCGCATGAGGGCTGGACAATGGGAGACCATTTAGGCAAGTAATAAATGTTTGAGAACATAAAACTAACCTCGGCCCACCTCCTAATAGCTAAAGCTCTCGGGATAAATAGTAAACTAATATGGTAGGTCCCAAGTTCAAAATCTTATCTACCGTCAATATATTCCAGGCTTGTAATTAAAATTTCACATTTAGGCCTTCCAATTAATATTTTAATCGCCCATTATCCAGCCCACAATTAATTTTTTAACTGCTTAAAGCCTTAAACTTTTGGGAGAAATAGTAAACTGACATCACAGTCAGGCTCAACACGTGAATATTTAGTTACAATCTTGAAACAATATTTGAAGGCCCAACACATGACGCCAAGAGAGTGTAATTATAATACCAAGTTAGTTTGCCCCCTGTTCCAAAAGCTTAAGCTGGCTTAGGACCGTACAAGGGAGGGAGGGAGGACACATAAAAGGAGGTGCCAAGCAAAGAAAACCCAAGTCAAGTTGGCATCAGCTCATACTCAAATCTTCCTTGCTTCACCATTTTTCTCCTCTTCTCTTTGAGCTGGAAAAATGTAGTGTGATTTGCGTTGTCTTTTAAATCTCATTACAAATACTAATATCTTATGACCTATCATCCATGTAAACACTAAACAAATAATTCAAGAGGAAACCGATCGGCGGCTATAACTTCTCCAAAGTGCAAATACTAAAAGAGAACCTCACTATCTTGAAAGATAAAAATAGGACTTATACCTGTATTGTAACATTCCAAGACGTGTTCTGGTTCATTCTAGAAGTCAGTGTTTCTTCTAACAATCTGGTACAACCAGTCACCTCACTCTCGCTAATATATCGTAAATAATATACATACCTCAAATGACTAAAAGCAAATAACAGCTGTAACTAAGGAACTAAGGAACTCTCCTTAACCCTGGACTCTAGAATCAAGCACAGAATGCACGCACAGATTCTAATAAAAGAATATAAAGTCTAATTAATCAACACTGAACCTGCAACTCAAGTATAAGCTCTGCCGATCTCTGAAGTGAAGCACTCTGGGACGGTACATTATTGATGCATTCCCTTGATGAGTCATGAGAAGAACCTTCATCACCACCTTCCAAGTGGACATTATCATCTCTTGAAGCCGAATAGCTACTGTTGCTTCCAAGAGATATACATGAATCCAAATACAATCCATTCTACACCAACAAAAATTTTAGAGATGAAATAAAACTCAGTGAAACAGACCATGAAAAATAAAAGGGCAGAAAAAATCTTGTACTGATAAATACCTTGATAACAACATTCTTGAATTGCAACTTCTTCCCACTGCCTACAAATATTATAGCCTCTGCGCTAGGTGATGTAAGATTGACCCCATTCCTATCTTTCAAATATATCATTCCACCACCACCATCGTAAACAAAATGGTCATATCTCTCATCATCAGCTATTAAAGGTCTTTGTGGAGAGAGTGAGACTTCAGCAGATGGTTGTTTACAAATTGGCTCATCTAGAATCAATGCATCAATTACTTGAAAAGATTTTGTGTCTTCGTCATTTGACAACACATTGCCAACTGTTGGAACAAAAAACTCAGCCACAGCAAGCAGGAAATCAAGTGCAACAAGCAGTCTTGGCCTTTGGATGCATAATGAAACAAAAGTCGAAAGCTGACTAAATTTCACATCAAGAATAAGCATTGTAGGAACTGGTTTGGCATCATTGTCTCTCACAATATTCTGATGATCGTTTTGCTGTGGCTCATCATCAACAGTTGCAGAATGTAAAGGACTAGAACCAATGTTCTCTGGACCTCCTATTGCCAACCTGAATTCTTGTTCAGTTCCTTCACGATCATCACACACGGTGAAACCCTTTAATGTTGCTGATAGAAAACCTTCTTCAAGTGAAGTAGACTTGTAGAGTAGCCATGCACCAGTAACCTGAATGATAGAGCGGTAAATTTATAAGCTGAAATATTAAGCATTGCATCGTACTTCAGAAGAAGAAAAAAATGAAAAAGTTACTTTTTTAGATTTTAGCTTGGAGAATCGAAGACTAGAAAAGCTCAAGAATAATTTACAGAACAGTCATCAGGTTAAAGACAAAAGAGCACACTTTCAAACATGCTCAACTTAAAATCAAACCTTGTTCCCCTGCGTCAGAGAAAAAATAAAAGAAAGGAAAAAGTTCTACCGAAGTAGGACATAAGTGAAAAAGAAAACAAATTTTACTTCAAGAATAACATTATTTCAGGTCAATAGCGACCAATCAATTGGTATCCATCTATTTACTTTCTTTTCTATTTGTATAATGCAGACAACAATGTACGCCAAAAAATAAAAGGGCTGATAATGCTTTAGACAAAATAGACATTGTTCCTAAATGGAAAAAAAAATGGTCGATTTCAGAAAAAGCAGAAAGAGATTTCAATTGATAAAAGGAAGCATCATAAAAATCAAAGATCATGTTCCTTAGATATGGTGCTCAAAAACCAATGAATTATTAAACGCCAGAAAAAAATTCTGTGTGTCAAATTGTAGATCTGATCAATTCCATAACTCCAATAAAAACAAATAATGAAAATAACGTTCTAATCAAAATCTCATAATTTTTGGAAAAACAATACCTGCACAGTGGCAAGAGATGCATCTCTTGCCAGTGTTGTATATAACCGCAATTCAACCAAGCCAATGATTACAGATACTTTTGTCATGATCCAAGCTTCTCGATTTGCAATTTGAGATTCAAGACCATCCGCATCCTGAGAAATGTTACCTTCTGATTCTACTACGTCAGCAGAAGTATTCGTAGAACCATGATTCAATTGAGGAATAGCTCGTGGAGTCTCAGAGATATTGGTCATTGCACATTCAGTGATAATCTGATATTCTTTGTTTGATAGAGCTGCTTTCAGTTCTAATATCTGGGAAGCATAGGTTCAACAAAAGAGCAAAATCCATCATTGCATTATCGGAAGGATTTAATATAAACTAAATTCTGTTTTCTCTTTTATAGACTTGGACCGTATCATGTACATGTTTTAAGGTTCGAAATTTTTTTATTTTTTTATTTTTAGTTTATTTTTTATTTTTTATTTTTAAACTTATCAGTTAGGGTTGTTTTCCTAATGATTTTACGTCATAATTTTTCCCCCTTTTTTTCTTTCTTTTTTAAATATCTTTGTAGAGCTTACTACAAAGAACTAGTTGTTCTACTTTGCGATACTTTATTTGTCAGACGTAATTATCTCTAACAAAGAAAATCATAGAGAAGGAACAAAGCGCTTTCCTTTGCCTCACAAATCAGCTCAATGAATGTGGAAAGTACAATGAACTACCTGGATTTTAATTTCAGTGCTTGATATTTGATGAAACAAATCTCGGAGTGATCTCTGAATCACAATAGAGACCCCCTTCACGTCTTGAATTATGCTTTCACCTAAATCTGTACCAGTGCCAACATTCAGATGGATGTCTTCAACCTACATCCCCGAAACGAAGAAGATTAACAAGCATACAGACAAAGACTAGAAGATTCGTATAGTTGCAGCAGAAGCCAGTCGATTGCAGCATGCCAAGGATATAGAGAATTTATATACAAAAATATCGAATAATTCAAACGAAGAATAACCGCTAACGTCAGAAGCAGTTATCACAATTAAGCCTTTCACAACATCCTTACATTGGAAGAAAATCGTAATAATTGTAGATAATCTTACCTGAACTGTTAATATATCCAAATGCACAGCATTGATTTCACTTTTACTTCCGAAACACCATTCAAAAGTATTCCGGACAGTTATATGAACGATGTCCAGCTGCAAGTAGCTGCAATTCAGAAATGCAAAGCACTATCACAACGATGATACAGAAAATTCTCCATGCAACAAGAAGAAAAGGATGATAATAACGGAATGATAATATATGGACTTTAAGTTTCTAGCATGAACTTACTCTAGGCTGTCAGTTCTTCTGGGCATTACAATTATGGGCTTTCTAAGAGAAACATCCAACTTCACTGCAGGTGATCCTTCAATTTCACTAGTTGTAAACCACTTCTCTAAATTTGTTTGTTGATCTTTTAGTTTGACTGCTCCTTTCGAATTGTTTGGAACAAGGCCCATAAAGTAAGTAACAACCTACATAGCATTTTGAATCCATGATAACCAACAACCCAACCAACCCGAATATGACTAGTTTAAGAGTATATATGTGATAAGAAAATCAATGATTGTTTTACCTCCTGTATAAACCGATTCAGATATACAATGCGTACTTCTGAAAGCTGTCCAAAGAGGCTATAGTCATAACCTTTGTAGTCTTCATCATCAATGCTGAATGAAGTAAAAACCAACTGCAAGAAAATGAACAAACGAAAAACTACCATGAAAAACTGTAAAAATAACCATTAACAAAAATTACAAGAAAACAAAATAAAAGATAAGCTAAGAAACACCTTATCTTATACGACACATTTGCTATGCTATGTATAAAAGTCAAATAACAAGAAATAATAAGAAATGTGTCAAAAGGAGCTTAAAATGAAATAACTACTTGATAAGGTGTTGCTAAGAACACTGTTACAATTGTTGCTAAGAACACTGTTACAATTGTAGCATATTTTCCAACCTTACCTTTAACCTCCACTTTCTTTCTCAAAATCTGAGCTTTCAGATCACGTCATTTTGAATGTGGTTCGTCAAAAGTACCAATATTTTGAGAAGCCAAGATGTTGGACAACTCATATCTCAAGTAATAAATACACAACTTAAGTTGTGCGCTTCAAAGTACTCTTGCTCACAGTAGAGCAATAACCAGAGTTTATACTTCAACTTAAACTTTAGTCTTTCAAGTTTAGTCTAACGTCAGCAACTCTGTCACAGAAATGGATAGACTGTGGCGAAAGGATCTTTTTGCACGTACTAAGGTTCACGGGGTGTGATGTGTGTTTGAAGTTTGGGGGCAAGGTGAAATAAGTAATGGGGACGTAAAAATTTATCCTTGCAAACTTCAGGACACTTCCAGAAATTCTTACTTCTGTGTGTGTGTGTGTGAGAGAGAGAGAGAGAGAGAGAGTACCTCAACAAATGAACTGCCCCCGGGATTTCTCATGTCACAAGCCCAAAAATACATATGATTGCTTGGAAGACTGTCATCACTAATTCTAAGATTACCCAGGGCTGCTTTAATACTGAAAGAGGATGGGAACACCTGGAACACAAAAAAACGCAATAAAAATCAGCAGAATAAATTCTATAACAAGAGGAAAATAGTGAAAAATTACAAGAGAACTTTTGTTGTGCATACCTTGATATCTGTGAGCAAACTATCTTGTGAAAGACTTGCAAGTTTGGTTCCATCTTCATTCATCAACAAAATCTGAGCACGCTTCATTTTCAGTGTAATATTAAATATAACTCTAGACTTCCCTTTCCCTAGCAAACCTTTAACAACATCCTCCTGAGTAGTTGTTGTTGACTGAAGATCGTCAACCACATTGTCTTTAGAGATGCCACGTTTGACAACTACTCCAGAAGAATCGTCACTGAAAGATTCACAGCCTTCATCATCTATGTTAATGGCATTCACAAATTCCATAATGGCAAGAACCATGGGTCTACGACAAAAAAATGACAAGGTAGCTAGGGTGATAGTGACCTGAAATGACAATTGATGAAATAACTAGTCAGACAGCCATGTGTTAAACGAAACACAGAATTAAGCTTTAGCTAAAAATAAGTAAATAAATTAACAGTAAGAAACACGCATACCTGTGTATCTATATTATTATATCTGGGGGAGTTTTGGTTGCAGATGACTATCTGAGCTTTCACAAAACTGTCCAGTGTATAAGTGAGCTCAACATCCTCCTTGGTCGTTTGAAGGACATCTCTCGGGAGTAGACCAGGAATATGGGTAAAGCTAGGGAGCTTAAAAAATAAACTTTCAGATCTGAGCAACTTCTGGTCACTAAGATTCCCTGAAGAGGTTCTTGGTGATTGCATTGAATAATCAACAGAATCAGCCAAATTCTCTGGTGCCTCATAGAACTTATCATCTCCCTCACTTGTCTCTACATCATTGTTGCCAAAACTCTGATTTCTAGTATCATCAAAGATCGAATAGGCATCTGTCTCACCAATAAATGATCTCGCAACATAACATGGTCGAGATGCACCGCTACAGGAAACCAAATCTTCGATCTCCAAAGATTTCAAGACAGTGCCAATGAACATGTCATTTTCTCTTAGTGATACCTCAACCTGTTATTTGAAAAATATATATATATAACAATAATAATAAATTAAAAAAAATTAAAACTTCAAGAATAGGAAACATAACACTTAAAACAGACACAATAGAAAATTGTCACCTGACCACCAATAGCTCGAAATTCAAATAAGCAACTCTCTTCAGCTAGGAGCACCTTCAAGAAGCTGTTGTCAGGCTAGAAAAGACCAGTTCATCAGTCAGAACTGTCCACTCCAAAAAAAAAAAAAAAGGGTATCACTATGCTGTTTAGGGTTACCTGATGGCTATAACTGAAGCAGACCTTCAATTCATCAAGAACACCAGTAATAAAAATTCTCTCCACTGCGAATAGATCAAGTGCATCATTGCTGTCATTAAGCTCAGTGTCTGAATCATCAGCATCTGATGAAGTCTCAGATAGACTAGTTAACGGAGCAGAACCCTGCATGTAAACCTTTGTAAGAGCTTTCTTATTCATTTTCCTTGTAGTACTACAAAGTTAAGTCCAGCCATAATTTGCACAAGACGAATATGAAAATGTAATCCATCAAAAACTAGATTTGTTTACAAACTAATCAAAGATTCTTAAAGTCGTCATCTTTTAAGTGGCTTCTACACAATTGAAGAAACTATCACGTTAACTTTCTATTGCATTGTTGTTCTTCCAAAGCATTAACCGGTCCTTTTCAAGATTCTCCTAGTTTCCAATAGTACTTATCTTAATATATAAATATAAAGTGGGTCTCTCATCAATATTAATAATAATAATAATAATTGCCACAATTTCTGTTGATTGAAACAAATGTTAACGTTAGGAATGAGATAGTTTAAAAGTTTCAGAAAGATGGCAAAGACTTGTTCTACATCTGCAGAAAGCAATAGAAAGGGGGATTGGGCTCGCATGTCCCCTTACTCATGTCCCCATGTCCCTCCACTAATATTATGCCATGTCAATTAAAATAGTTTAACTGACATGACATTTCAATTGATGTAACATGATGTTTTAAAATTGACATGGCATTTTAATTCACATGAGATGAAATTATTGGAGATTATTGAAGGGACATGAAAACGGGATGGGAAGACGGGGACATAGAAGTAGGATGCAAGAAGGACGAGAGCCTATCCCCTTCCCTGCCAATAATCCTCTATCCTTTCTCTTCCAATTCTTTCCCTATATCCAAAATATACTGGTTGAAGAATTATAAAGAAGCCAATTAAATTAACAGCACAACAGAAGAATCTCTTCACCTGAAACATATGTGTCACTCACTCTCCCATTTAAATTGAAATTTAGAAACCAAAATCCAGGATTATGACACAACTTCATAATTACAGGAAGACAACGAAACTGACAAAAAAAACAGAAACCATAAAATGATACAAATCCTAACAACCAACAAAAGTTGCAACCTAATATCAGCCTTGGCATTTCCCCAGTTCGCTGTACATGGTCTTTACGCATTAATGAGCATAAACCAGCATATGATATAAATTTAAAATTTCAATAAATAAATTTTCACACAGGGTTACCAGTACCACTTACCGATGCACGGTAGATGGCCCCTTGCAAACGATTCTGCCAAGTCTTACATGAATCATCCGAATCACATCGCAAAATAAGTGCATTTGCATCCTCAATAACCTATTTGGAAGCGATTAAGTCACATCAAACACTCTCAATGTTCAAAGGACAATTTAGTAGGTGATCTTGGATGATTAAAATGCAGTAAGAACCTTGCTGTCAGAGCGTGCACTGTCACAAATAGCCAGTACATTATCTGCATTGCCAACAATCTCTGGCGGAACTCGAAATCTATGCTTTCCTCGTAAACTACAATTGCATACCGTACAAATATTAATTACTTAAAATACGAATTGAATATGCATCACATAATTCTGTGAACTTTGATTAAATTCCTTAAAACCACTAAATTATGTGAGATGCACCAAATTAAATACTTCACCAACAAAAAGTGGCCCTTAAAACCTGATATACTGCTTGTATGATTTAGCGCCAGGATTCTCAAGTATATAGAGAAAAGGCCCAACTAAGCAAAGATATCGCCGCTGCCACACTGCTTCTCTATTCCCCACACCCTGTCATAGGAATATTTAACCAAAAAAAAAAAAAAAAAGAAAAACTAAAACATAACGAAATGGATAAACAGAATAATTCTATGTACTTTCACAAAAACCTAGCACGGGACACAAAAGGGGTGAAAAGGATGGACGCAAAGAAAGAATGAGACCTTGCGAGTAAGGGTAGACAACCACCCCTCAAAATCAGCTTGATTCCAAGGTCGAAAGGAATCTGAGTCCTCATTATCCTTATCCTGAAATAACTTTGCTATTCGCATCAACCGATGATATCGTGCTGGAGAAAAATGAAACCCTAGTGAAGGTAGTTGTATCGCAAGTCTTGTTGAAGGGTAGGATGGATTCTCTAGTCGAATCTGAATAAGATGACATGATAACAGGATATTAGGAGAATTAAGATCCAGAAAAAGAAAAGCACGTAACATTAAAAACTCTAGTTATACCTGTTCAAGCTTTAAGATCACCCCACATTTATCAATAACAGGCAACAAACTAGCATAATTTAAGTGGGCAGGAGGAGTAGATTTATTTGCAGCAACTTGGCTCCAATGATAGTCTCCATCAACCAGAAAAGCAGATACATCCCTTAAAACACAATTAAACTGCAAATACATGTCCAACTCCTTGGATGATTCAAAGTCATCCTGCAACATTTTACAACATTTTGCAGTTGAGATTTACAATTTTCCCACTTAAATAATAAATATTAAAACGATTGTTTTCTGCAACAACCTCTGTATGAATCAATAAATTTCCCAAGTCAAGCATGAGTTTCGTGGAATGCTTATTGTCGGGACAAAAATCTGTTGGAATTGTGATCTTGGGAGCAGCAATATCAAAGTCCAACAGAAACCTAGCAAAAGACAAAAAATGGAAAAAACTCATCATGGAGATTACATGCGAAATCAAAGCAGCATCCATCTCACAACATATTCAGATATTCCAACCCAAATGGAACGTACATGGTGCACTCAAGACAACAAAAATACCTGGACTGGTCTTTCAATGCTCTGTTCACTTGTTGCTGAGCAGTGCGCTTGACTCCATCTATCGTCATCTAGGAAAGAATGTGAACAATGAAGAAAGTTAGAACACCAATAGTTGAAATCAGTAAATTGCCAAAGCATACATGCTGAATCAGAACAAGAAGCGCCACCAAATCCCATGCCACTAACGTATTAAATTATAAGCCCGAAACATGTAGAAAACTAGACACGTTAAAACAATTTGGGCAAGTGCAAAGTTCACTCAAGACCTCCTCTAATAGACTAATACAATATTAGTTTACCAATTCTCCCAAAAGCTTAAGCAATTAAGAGATGGGGCAACATTAGTTTTGTGTTTTAATACAATATTTCCAACCATCTACTAATTAAACCCAAACGTCCTTATGCAATCATCTTATTCAATCAAACAGTTGAGACGCTGAATTCCAGCAAAACTTGGCGAGCAGCAAAGAAACAATGTAATCGTCTTTCGACTACTGCCATAAGGTATGAAAATAAAATAAAGAAAAGAATATAAACCTGCAAAGCTGAAGCAGTTTCCAAAGCAAGGGTCTGACTAACGGCAGTATTACTCGAAAAAATTTGATAACTTGGTCGATAGTATCCTTCAAATACTGTCAAAGAATGTTATCCGATCAGTGAACTAGCACATATTGAAGTACAACAAAGGGAAATATGAAGTCAAACCATACAATCACGTAACAGGGTGAAGCTTTAGCAACCATGCTCCAATCAACTTTCACATCAAAAGGCTTATAGCAGAAAACCCCAGTTAAAGAATCATACGCTGTTGCACTCTGCATAGGGTGGGACAAAGATGAGCAAATTCAAAGTTACAAAATTTCAAGATATGTTGTTTCAGACATTAATGCAATAAAATTACCTCAGCAAGGAGACCATTTGGTGATGATACCCTATATGACCCCAGTTTCACGTCAAAAACTTTTGTCTCTGGATAAAGCTTTATGAAGCAATCTAGGCCTTCACATGATAATTCAGCAAGATACTCGTTGGACCCATCAATAAGTTTAGTAGCACTATGTTTCATGTAAACATTTAAGGAAGTCTGAAGAGCATCCGCCTTGTCATTTATTATATCTGATTGATTATCATCACCTTCCTTATACCCAATGATTTTATTTAGCCGTTCCCAATCTTCCTCACTGAAATGAAACGGCTCAGTTTCATCTTTAATGGGCCGATTATCCCTGGAAAGAGTATGCAAAATATTACATGACATTACCTCAAAAAAATAATGATAATAATACACGACATAAACCGTAAGGAATTATCGAATAAAAAGAGAGTTTCAACTGCACTAGCCACAACTAAGGCAGACAAAGCTTTCTACCTTCCAAACGACCACCAGGAACTTTTAGTTTTCTCTTTCCTTGACTGGAGATCAGATTTTGCTGACTGCGCTACAAACTTGTGAGCCAGCATCCTGCAGAATACCATGCTCAATAAAAATACTTCAACAAAAAGGCTAGCAAATCTCACTGTGAAAAACAGAAAACAAAAAATGTAAGTCCAGAAGACGTCCGTTTCAGTGTTTGTATCAATGCCAAAAGAGTAGAAAATTTACAAGGATAAACACAAACTGCCACTCGTGTGAATTATCTTTATGCATTCATGGCTTCATAAAAGATTGCAAGAGAAAAAATGGTAGGGCACACTAGAAGGAAACAATTGATTAAATATATGATGGCAAACCTAAGCTCATAGATGCAACTAAATGCCAGTGATGAAGTTGTGAATAATATGTAAGACCACCAATTCCAACGGCCAAGTACCATCTCTCATGTAGAAGTTTGTCTAGACGAACCAGAAGGCACATTGATCAAGGTGGATTACATTTTCTTGTTCATTCCCAGGTGTCTTATTGCAGAACAAAGTTAATTCGTACTTCAAAAATTTGACTGTAATTTATCTTTCTCAAAGGAGAAGTTTTCAAAAGGTTAGAAGGAACCATGAGTAGGCAAACATTTGAAGAAGAAAAGTAAACAAAGTTCACTACAAACTCTAAAAGAAGATAAAAATAAGCAGAAATTTGCTATCCATGATCTACATCTTAAACAATCGTAAAAAATTAGCTTGTCTAAACTAAAGACCACTAACGCATCCCCATATTATATAATGCTAACTCCATAAAATACACGTGCCTGTGCATGTCCCTTTTATATTTTCATTATTGGGCTAATGCATACGTTCCATATGCATGCATGCATCCACATGTATTTGTATATAGTTTGCGTATTAAAGCTGAAGACGACTTGAGATGTCAAGGTTGGCCCAAAAACTATGCTTTACGTAGTATACTAAATATTCATCACAAATTAATATTGATACATTTATGATTAAAAAAATACCTCCATTGAAGTATGAGTTCCATGTCAAGTTCACGATCCATCTTCTCAATGTCTTCATTGTCATCGACAATTAGCCGACCGGGCTCAGATTTAAGTAGTGAAGCATACAGAGAGATATATTCTTTACGTAATTTTGCATACCTCAAAACTTGCTCCCATGGCAATTTTCCACTGCCACGAAGATGATAATATAAGTAAATATGACCATATACAAAAGCACTCGAAAAAAGTATTGCACAACACACAGATTTGGTACATTACCATTTCAAATTTCAAATTAGGATGTAAACAATCCAGGAAAAATATCTATATATAATTAAAAGTAGGTAAGTTATTTTTTCTGATAATAGCACTCTTAACAATAGTCATCATGCAAACAAACAGTTAATAGGAAAACCTAATTCTTATTATTGGGAGAATAGAGAGAGAGAGCGACAGACACACACACACACACACAGAGATAAAGTTACCTTCCTGTCTTCAACTCATCAGAAACAGCTTTGTAAGCAAACTTCCACCAAGACCGAGGATCAGATTTCACAGGGACATGTGGACGAAAATGAGCATACTTCAAACGTTGATTAAAGGCTGCAAAATTGTCGGCTAATTTCAAAATATCCCTATATCCATCCTGCGATCAGAAGATACCCAAAATTTTCAGGAACAACCAAAACATGCCTCCCAGTTCCACAGCTCAAAGAAGCAGCATAAGAATGAACCTTAGGTAAACAAAGAGTGACATCATCCAAATTCACTGCTGCTTTCTGTAAAGGTTGACCGCTATCAGCAAATTCGTTCACCCGTAGTTTTGCATACTTAGCATTTCCAGTCACTGGTTCCAGAATGTAAGTGTGTTTCTTGACAAGTCCGTTCGCAGGTTTGCCATCTTTAGTACCATTTCTAAAAACCTGAATCAGTAAAAGATATAATTAGAGTTCCATACAACAAATATGTTGCCTATATGTATATGTGATCAAAGGTATACGTTACAGGAGGTCTACCTGAACCCACTCTGAAGGAAGCAGATCTTCCCATGACTTATCGATGTGCCATGGGACGACATCAGAATCCAAATAAAGTGCAAGGCGGTCAAGTTCAACAGACTGAAACAGTAAGGAATCATGATATCAGAAGCAAGACTATAAGGACCCAATTGGCGGGTTTATTCCTAATGAACAAAAAGTGCTAGCTTTTCTCTTTCTTCCTCTTAAATAATCGGTTTCTGAGTGCTACAGCTGATATTTCTGGAATATGCACTAAAGCAACCATACAGGAAGTAATAAAATAAATAAATAATAAGCATTTAATACTATCTGGCAGTCAAAACTATATCATTTGTGAGTTACAAAACAGGAGTTAGAAGGAGGCAGTCAACAGTTTCTTTTTGTAGCAGCAGAAGCAAAAACTATAGATGAAGAATTTCGTAGTTTTGTCTAATAATTTATAAGTGTGCCTTTCAGATTATATGGTTGTGAGTCTTGTGACCTTCTAAACTAAACAAAGTGCAAACTCATGCACCAACACGATTGCCACTACATCAAGTTATATTCTACGAGGAACAAAAGTAGGACCTTCTGTATACGGTCTAGTGCACCACCAGTAACAAAAGTTTCCTTCCCGCTGTCGTCAACTGTCACAGCGCTGAGTTTCTCCAAGGTTATGCCTGCTGCAAAAGGGTGGCCAGGATTGCTAGAAAATAGAAGGTTCAAACAGAGATTAAAAAATGTAAAGTGTAACAATTTAATTAAAAAAAAAAAGGGTCCTGCACACCTCTCTGTATCTTCATATCTGACATGAATGTTTGAAATTGAAAGCTTCAGATTTCCGACTATTGTGCTGATAAGGGAACCCAACCATGATTTATTCTTCAAAAGAAAAAAGACATTTGCATGCATAAGACAAGTTATAATAATGACTTTTCTTCTGATAAGAGAAAATATTTTATTTAAAAAGATAGAAGGGTAGAACCAAAGAAAAGCGGACTCATTGCTCCTCTTAGCAAAAAGCAACAAACACAGACACATTAAATTATATTTACAACTGAAGAAGATAATTAAAGAAGGGAAATTAACATCTGAGACTAGTCTTCGAATATTCAAGAATTTGCTTGTAGTACAAAACTGCAAAATAAGTCATATAACTCAGAGGGACCGCTTCCATAGCACCTTGGCTCTAACATCCAGCCAAAAGAGATGCACAACTTTGGCCGAATGAACCAACCCAAAATCATCAATAAGGGAAACCACAAGTTCAAGGTCACCTCAGAATAAATCTTCTTTTCCTAAGAGAATTAAAATGCATACAAATTCACAAGCTTGGATGTATCATGTACATGTACAATTTGGAATGTGTGTTAAATTACGCAGCAGACTAAATAACTTAAACTTTTTTTTTTATAGGAATTGGAAAATGAGACCATTGAGTAGAAAACATCAGTACTAGTATGGACAACAAGGCAGAGAACATAACAATAAGTAATTCATACATCGAATGTATACACCAAAATACACATCATTTAGTCATAGATGCACATTATTCTAGTTTTAGATAGATTGACAAGAGAATTATGACAGATTATACCATTTCAGATTTTAGTTGCTGTGTCCTTTCCAACAGCTTCATTTCCATTTCCTAATTCCAAGAAAAGACATTTAAAGGGTTATTTAAAGGTCAAAAAAAATGTAGAAAACGATGCACACATCAATGGGTCGTCTTACCCGCACTCTGTTTCTCTTAGCTTCCTGGATGGCATCCTCACTAGACCCTTTAACTTGTGTTGCAGGTTCAGCTAATAAAAAAATGCGATCCAGATGTACTAGAACTGGATCTTGACCAAGCCTGCTCCATGGAACCTTTTTTTTAAAAAAAAAACAAATATCACAAAAATTTTATCAGAAACATGTAATTGTACCTAGTATCACAAAGAAACCTTTTTTTTTTTTTTTTTCCCGAAGTCTTACAGAAATGTTGTAAATTCTAAAACCTAAAACTTTCCAAGTAAATTATGAAGTTGATCTCTGCCATAAGAAAATTCTACAAGAGCAAATCTCCTTTCAAACTACTACTCGGGCATCTGCATGTTGTTGTCCATTTTTCCAAGAAACTAATCATAAAGCTAGGTTTTTTTTTTTTTTAGGTATCACAAAGCTAGTTCGGATTCTCCTGAATAAGTTGGAAAATTAATATGCACAAACTAATTTCAAGAACGGAAATGTATTAGAAGAGGAAAGAACACGACAAGGAAAGCATTTATCTTTTGTCAAAATAAAGAATACAGTTTAAAACCAAACAGGAAGAAACAAACTGAATTATGGACAGTTTCTCCGCTTCATCAAATTATCCAGCATAGGATTGCAGCATAAAGGGCTCACACTACAAGCAAGATCGCTAGAGATGCAACTTCAAAAAAGTATGCAGTCAAATATCTCAACCATCAAGACCAAACAATTTCAACAAAATATAATGCCAAGTCATGGACTAAAATAGATGAAAACCCAACATACCTTAAGTTTCACCGAGCCAAGAAATCCAGCCTTAACCTTCACAGGCAACTCTAAGGCATTAAGTGCCTCCGGCTTCAGCTGCATGTTTGTTAGCTCCACATCACCTGTTTCACAGGCAGGCAAAACCACAACTTCATCAACAAAATACATAATACATGACAAAGACTTGGGCTCACTGCTAAGTTAATGGTTATAAAAATTGCACATTAAGCATTAACCAAAGAAACGGTAGGGTGGTCTAAGATCAGAATATCCTTGGAAGTGCGGCTGTATATCTGTCAGGCGATTTGTGTTCACCTCTCGAAACTCATTTGACTGAACTAAGGCTACCCAGCATTGCAAGCAAATAGAGAGCTCCCACCCGTTCAAGTCGCTCTGCCCCAACCTCACTAACTAACATACGATACCACTTCACCAAACGGCCAAAAAAAAAAATTTTCAAGAACGCAAGAATTTTTGTTAAAAAATCTGATGGGGCTAGCTCAGCTGATGGGATGGGAGGAGAGGAGGTTTGGCCAGGAGCTCCCAGGTATGTGTTTCTTTCCATAGAACTACTCTGAAAGAATTTTGACTGTCAAAGTGTCAAGTCCAATTACATCCATATTTGTGGTCGCATTTTCATTGGCAAAAAGCTAAGTACTGATCCTTAAACCAATGAAAATGCACCCAAGAACTTAAAAATTCCCATCTCAGCCCTCCACTTTTTCTCATCATAGCAGCCACAATCTACTTCTACTTCTCACACTGCACGACCAAGACCAACTCCACTCCTTGTTTCAAACGAGCAACAAGCTCTTTCCACTTTCAAAATCAAATGATCCGACCATGCAAAGAAACATTTCGATTTCGACCAACTACTACTACTTCTCACACTGCAAAACCAACTCCAATCCTTGTTTCAAACAATCAACAAGCCCTTTCCACTTCCAATATCAAATGATCCAACTGCGTAAATTAACGTTTCGTTTTCAAAAGCAAAAAAAAATCTATCACACTAACCGAATTCAAACTACTTCAATCGCAAAACAACTGAATTTCACTTCCGAAATCGGAAACATTTCCAACTCAAAATTCCACCACACTAACAAAATCCAGACTGATCCAATCGCGTCAGAAAGATTTCCAGTGTAAAACCCAAACTACTCCAATCGCAAAAAAACAACTGAACTCCACTTTATCCTACTGCGAATTCCAATTCCAAACACACTACCGTAATCCAAACCATTTCAATCGCAAAAAACAACCAAACAACAGGAAAAGAGTGATAGAAAGCGAACGAGAACCTTGCCAAACGCTGATCTTGAGCGCTTCCTTATTGAGTCCTCTGACGTAGTTCCCAAGGTACCTCTGCAAGAGGTACGCCACCTGATCCTCCAACATTTTTTCCGATCGGCGGCGATCGCTGTCACAACTTCCTCATTTCTACACTGATTCCCAAACTGCAAAAAAAAGCAAACACCAAAAAAAAAAATGCAAAAACCTCTCAGAGAAATTCCTACACTGTTTTGTCCCTCCGTGGAGTTCCAATTCACAGCGGACGTTAGAGAGAGAAAGAGAGGAGAGAGAGAGAGCGGGGGGATATTCGTCCAGCTTTGCGGCCACGGCTCTTTAGTCCGACAACACGCTAGACACTCCTCGGCGCGAGTCTACGGTATAATTCCTCGACGATGATTTTTCTGACCAATGGTTGCCCGGCACGTGGAGTTCAAGTTTTTGTTTTAAAGAAAGTCAACGAAGGACGGTTGCGTGGCAGGGAAGAAAGGTGTGAGATTTTCTTGGTGTGCGCACCGGATTTTAACCGGGAGTTGACGTGGCGTTTTGACTATGGGCCCGATCGTGGAAGAGGGAAATTGCGAAACTGCCATTGTCATCCAAATGGCGGTGAAAGGCTCGCTGACGTGTGAATCTTTGGGGAATGGGATGCGGCAGTTACTTTAGAGGAAGACAAGCAAGTCATGGACCTGGTACCCGTGGCCCGTTTACAGCGTCCCTTTCATATTTTGTCACCTTCTCTAAGGGTTATCCATAGCATACACTTCAACGAAAGTTTCTTAAATATTTTGATTAAAAAAAAGTGTAAGTGTGTGTTTGATAAAACAATTTGAATTGAAATTCTTAAATTTAAGTTGGTTAATTTTTTAAAAATTAGTTATAATTTTTGTTGATTTTTAGAAAAAGATAAAAATTAAGATGAAAAATTTGAGTTTAAACTTGTGAGCCAAACGGAGTATAAATGTTTAAAGTTATATATTAGTTAAAAATAAATATTTTAAGTTAAAAAATCCGAAGGCTTTAAATATATTTTAAAATAATAAATTGTTATTTTTGTAATAGGTAAATATTTAAATAACTTATATATGAATTAAACTAAAAAGATATGATTTTGTTTAGCATTTAAGTTCAACTTCAATTAAACTGTATTTTTTCATCTTAATTTTTATCTTTCTCTGAAAAATCAATAAAAGTTTTAACTATTTTTTTAGAAGCCAACCAACTCCAACTTAAAAATTCCATCTCCAACCGGCAAACTAAACACAAATTGTGTTTCCATTTGGTTTGTCAGTTAAAAATGAAATTTTTAAGTTGAAACTGATTGGTTTTTCAAAAATTAATTATAATTTTTGTTGACTTTTTATAAAAAGACAAAAATTGATTTGAAATTTTGAATTGGAATCTGAGTTCTAAATGCACCCTAAGGTTATTAATGTTAAATTTTAAATTTGTTCCACATTACCAAGTTAATAGGTTGTTATGGGGTTCATATGTATATTTGGATACGCTTTCCCCTTGAGTTAGCTTTTTAAAGGATGAGTTTTATCTAAAACTTATTTAAAATTGTATCGAAGTCAAGTTGTGGAGGCAATAATATGTTTGGACTCGATCCATTTACGTTAAGGAGGGTGTTAGATTATGAACTTCTATCATGTTACGAAGTTATTAAATTATTATAATGCTTATATATGAATTAAATGTCCTAGTTTTTAAAAATGAATTTTATCCAAATTAAGATTATTATCCATATCTCAATTATTATCCTTTTCAATTATAACGAGGATAAACAACTTACCAAAAAATATTATTTGGTGTGTACTTGCAAAAGCATCCTATCTAGTTTGAAGTTTTCTCACACCTTATAATTTATATATGTTTTTAGAAAGTTTTTAGAAAGTTTTTAGAAAGTACAGTTCGATTTTAGAGCATTTGATTTATTCTTTTTTTTTTTAATAATTTTAATTATGTTATTGAGACGAAGATTCTAAAATAATAAGGCTCCGTTTGGTTCACCAGTTTAAGTTTGGAAATTTTAAGTTTCAATAGTAATTGTTGTTGACTTTTCAGAAAAGATAAAAAACTTTTTCATAAAAGACAAAAAAACTTTTTCAGAAAAAGACAAAAACTGAGATAAAAAGTTTGAGTTAAAATGGTGAATTAAACGTCCTCTAACAGGTTATATGTGTCGGAATTTCTCCAATCATACTAATTCATCATCTATCTAAAGAATCAAAGAAGCCAAATGAGGAGTTGCTCTATTAATCTCTTTGTAAACATGTTTGAACTTTTCTAAAGAAGAAAAATCATAAACTAATGAATGAATTTTCAAGTTTAATATGAAAAATTTTTTCTTTATAAATTATAAATATAACGGTTGACAAGGGGATTTGTAAAAAAAAAAAAAAAATCAATTAAAAACATAAAAAGATAGGAGGACTTTAAAATCCATCTCAAAACACTTTAGTAAAATAATAATAATGATAATGATAATAATAATAATAAAGGATCTTGCAAGTAAAAAACAAGTTGTATGGTCATATGGTTCCATCATATTGACTAAGGCTGCATAATTTTTTTTTTTTTTGGGTCATAATTGAAGGTTGTGAACTTTCCAAGTTTTAGAAGGTGACTTAATTTTCAAGAAACAATTATCAAACTTACTTTTATTTTCAAAAAAAAAATGACATCTTACTTTAGGGACCACACCGACACTTGTAGCAGGAGCTGTAAATTATTCAGCCTCAAATGACATCTTATATGATGAGTGTTAGATTTTATAGTTTTATATTTATTTGTTATTTTTTTATGATTATTATATTTTTTTTCTTTTTAACAGTTAAGGATAAATTAATCTTTTTATATTTTCTAGTTAGTTTATATATTGATGTATTATTTTGATTCATTGATTGAAATAAAAAAACCATAATTTTTTCTTGTTCTCAAAACAAGTACAGACAGATCCAAAGTTTAAGGGTCGTTTGAAACAAAAGATGGAAAATTTTTTTTCTTTCAAAAATCGTTTGTTTTAGCATTTCATTTCAATGTACAAAGAGCATATTGATATCAACATTTATTACGCTTTCAAAGATAGAGATAACACCACATGATCAATTCTTTATATTTTCTAATCTTGAGATTAACAATTTCTAGTTGTTTTTTTATGTTTGTCTCATTAATTATTAAATCACCTGGTTTTGATGTAATATAGAATGCTGCATAATAAAATTTGGAAGGAGAAGATCAGATCCTGTAAAGCGATAATGCAAAGCGTGCGATCAAAGCGCGATATAAACTAAAGAAATGCTAATCCAAGGACAAAAATTAGGCCACTATAAATCAATCATCGAGATTAAATTTAAACATGTATGTTCTACGCACTCGAGAATCTAAAAGTAGGAATGAGCATAAGGAAAAAAATGTATGTTTTTCTCGATTTTCTTGATTTCTATTTTGAACTAAACTTTGTTTCTCTGTTTTATAAGTTTTCTTGAGTTGATTTCTTACTTGGAACATTGGAGAGTCGGAAGTTTCAAAGGAGTTCATAGATCAAGAATCTAGCGGTTATCAATTGTTGAGATCGGAGCATGTTATAGACAATATAATAATCATATAACGCAACAAGAGTCCTTGATAAAACCAAGTTCAAGAATCTACAATTTCGGGTATGTACATTTGTTTTACAAGGTTAGTAAAAGCTAATGAAACAACAACGGAACAAAGAACAACACATTTCCTGCACAAACTAATCATCAATAAGATCCTTTTTGGAATTTCTATGTTGTTGAACGACCAAAACCGAGCCATTGACGTTATACTCTGAGGAAGCCAAGAGATCTCCCACTGTTCCGAGCTCGGGGCATTCCTCCCAATCGCTCATGCCCGTTGTCAACGGCGAGTGCCCTCTCCCGCCCTTTCCCACAATGAAGAGTGAGTACATGTCGCCGATGTCTTTCAGAGCTGCCATAGTTTCTGCCCCGTCGTTCACATACTTCTCTACATATCCAACTTGCCCTGATGTCACACACCTATGGGACCAAAGATATAAAACAGCCTTTACCAAAAGTAGAAAGGAAAAAATACACACAAGGGAATAGATCATAAGAAAATTACTTGCAATGATGAAAAACCGTGTAACAATCAAGCAAAATATCAACTTCTCAAATTGGGCACTGTCATGTGGCACATAATAAGATCAGGCTTTATGAAAAACAATTTACACTTAATTGTACTTGTAACACCTTTTTTTTATTTATAATTACAATGACAAGTGCTAGCTGAATCTCACTTTTTGGTGTCAAACTTTTTTTTCACAAAACTCTCGTTGAAAATTTATCTTTCAAGATTAACATATTATGTAATTGGTATTAGAAAGTTGATATTTGATTTCAGATTTCCTGACATTATTTATTTACAATGGAAGGAGTGATAAGGACACAAACAATTCAGTAGTTTCAATTTCTATTGATCCAATAAGATCTTATGATTTTTTTTTTTTTAAGAGTTATAGAGTACTAAATAACATACCCACACAATGACACAATCCTAGAAGGTGATGTACACCATAAGTTATATGAATCTATTTCAAAATAGATTGTCTATGTACTTCAATCGCCACGATGAGACTAGTTTAAACCCAAGATCTTATTAACGTGAACATCCAATCTTGTCATCCCACCTAAGTCCTCAATGGTATTAAGGTCTATAAACCCCAACTTGTGTGTGTCCATAACATTTCTTTTTTCCTTCTAACAGCACCTTTAGATTTACAATTAGGAATCTACATGAGTTTTACATGAATCTACAACCAGCAAAATCGATCAGTAATAGGGGTTGTTACTATAATTGACCATATCATGTATATTATAAGTCATAAAGTTGAAATATTCTATCTCAAATTTTAAAAAAAAAAACATTATTACGTATATAATTTAACAATAATTTCATAATCAATTCCACTAGATATTATAGAGTTTCCTATTTTCAATTAAAAAGACGGTTTAACAATTATATACTCCAATTATTTGGAAATATCAACTATATAATTTTAGGGGGAGTTTGGCTCCCATTTCAACTCCATCTCATTTCAAACTTTTTTTTGTCTTTTTCCTAAAAAGTTTTTGTCTTTTTTCCAAAAAAATTTTTATCTTTTCTAAAAATTCAAAAAAATTTACTATTACAACTAAAATTTTATTCTCAGTTTGATCTCCATACAAATGCCATATACAGAGATTTTTCTATTTGACCATAAACAAAGT
Organism: Ficus microcarpa; assembly: GCA_025413485.1. NCBI lineage: Eukaryota > Viridiplantae > Streptophyta > Magnoliopsida > Rosales > Moraceae > Ficus > Ficus microcarpa. The sequence goes on along the minus strand of CM046386.1, from coordinate 17,602,323 downwards.
ACATAAAGGAGGAGAACTTTTTTTGCTAGAAATATAAAAAAGGAGAACTTACTGATTATAAAAGTCACTGAGAAAGGCATTATCGATATCCTTGCCGTTCTCCAAGCTGGCCAGGGACATGAACACCTCCACGTCGTCCCTCTCATCCACGCGCTCGCTCCTCACACTCGACGACTCAGTCGACAAAAACCGGATCACCGTCATGTTGATCCTCCCATGGCCAGGCGATCCGCTTGCTCCAAGCCACCGCCTCGCGGTCGTCAGGCCCGCCGAAAAACAGCGTCGCTACCTGCTGCACTGACGCCCGACGGCGGCGCGTCGAAGCAGCTTGCGCGAAGCCGGGAACTCCGGCGAGCCCCCTCTCGACAATGATCCCGACCGAGCAGGGCGCATGGCGGAGGATCTTCTGGTTCGTGGTTCGCACGCCCTCCTTGCCACTCTCCATCTTGCCGTCGATCCGCTGGTGCTTGTGGAACGGCGCGAGTACGATCGACGCCCGGAGGTCCTCTGCGACGCTGCAAACGTCCTCATAGAGCGTGTCGAAGGAGGAGACGGCCTTGCTGAGCTGGACGAGGATCCTCGTCTCGCCGTGGAACGCGTCGACGGCGGCGTGGATCTCAACGACGTCATTTCCTCCGTAGTCCTCGTCGTCGCTGAGCTCGTCGGCCTCGAGCTCGTGGTAGGAGATGTTCGTGCGGCGGTTCTTGGTCAGCTCGATCAGGTGCATCAGGTGGGGACTCATTCCTCCGCCTCTGCCGCCGGAGCCGCCGGAGAGGGCGGAGATGAGGGCCAGGACGGCGGACACTTGGCGGGGGCCGTAGACGCAGGCGAGGAGGGTGAGGATCTCCTGGTCGTCGGGGCTGGTCTCGTGCTCCAGAGTGGTGTGGGTTTGGGCGAAGAGGCGCGCCTCTCGTCGCATTAGGAGGGCCAGGATTGGCCCTGATATCACCGTGTTGATCACTATGCTGATCAGGAGTAGGTTGTACGCGTCCGGATTCCATCCCTGCCGTACCAGAAAACAAGCCGGTGAAGTTGTGGAGAAAAGAGAACCAGGTCTAAAACCTGCATATTTTTCATGCCTATACCACTTGACAAATGCTGAGATGTGCTAAAAATTATTTGAAATTAGACAATGCTAACATCAATAGTCACTAGCGCTCGCACTCGAATGTTTTGTGGAGTACAAAAGGGACGACTAGCCGTAACTATTACAATCAAAAGGACGCGTGCACTCGAAAGTTGAAATGTTTGGACTGAGAACCTTGGACATCACTAATTCTATGACCGCAAAACATATTTTTGTTTCTAGTAGCGCATAGAGCTTGGCGTAAATGAAGTAAAATCTTATGTTAAACTGAACAAAAGGAAGAATCAAAATTAATGCTTACAATAAGGGTGTTTGTGGCCTGGCCAATGAACAAGAGATCGGCATGTCCTTTCAAGTTGAGGGAGAAGCCAACGAAAATGCCCTCATTGAGCGGAATCCTCAAGTATTTGCAGGCCAAAAGAGCACCGCTGATCTTGCTTCCGATGCTCAAAACCACCAAAATGACAACAATTATGACACTGCTGAAGTTCCTCAAGCGGCTTCCGTCAAATTGGAATCCCAAATATCCAAAGTAGATAGGAAGAATGAAATTGTGAACTGAGTAAGCTAGCTTATGCAACAATGTCCTCGCGGTTTTACCCTCCTTGGGAAACATCACACCAATTAAAAAACAGCTTATCACACTGTTCCTAGTGGACATTTCTATGATCATGGAACTTCCGATCAGAAGTGACAAAATGCACAATAGTTCGGCATTTCTTAGGTACTTTTGGTTTCGGTTACGCTTGTTGAACCAAATAGCTACATACTTGTTCACAAAAATCACCAACACGGTGATTAAAATCGTCAAGAAACCGTCTCTAAAAAAGCTTTTCTTGTGGAAAACAATGATCAGATTGAACAACATCAAGCAAGTGATCTCATTAATCAATGAGCAGGCAATCACCAACCGCCCCGTTGGGGAAGTTGCAAACTTCAAATCTCCTGCCAAACGTATGACGACAGGCGAGGCCGTGTAGGTCAAAATCAGGACAATTATGAGTATGAATCCGATCTTCTTCTTGTCATTGAGCATAAGCTGCTGGTGAAGAAAAAAAGAGACGGCTATTCCAAAAACAGTGCCAATTATTTGTCCACAATACGAAATTGTGCTTGCCACTTTCAGGTTTCGGATTATGTAGGGGACGTCGGTTTCCAGACCGATTAAGAACATGAAAAGCATTCGGCAAAAGAACCCAAAAACCTCATAGTACTCTGCAGCAGAAGCTTGGAAGAAGAAATCTCTCACTTTGCTAACATTAGACAGCCCTGATGGACCAAGCACCAATCCAGCCTAACACACATATCATCATATTACACAACACATAAGATGCACAATGTTTTTGAACTATTATTCACAAAACATGAAACTAAAAAGTTAATTTTCTCTAAATTCACAATTTTCTTCGAAACAAAAAAGACCAGGATGGTTGGAGACGTAACTATAAAGATTTTACATCAGACTTTACTACAAGGTATAATTTCACACCCGATTTCAGACAGATATATATTGTTTAATTGGCTCATAAGTATAAATCATCCTCAAAAGTTAGTTCAAGAGGAGAGTGAACTCATTTTATATATAAACATCAACAATAGTTCATAACTTAATGATGTGTGACATGTACTCAATCTAACACACTCTCTCATGTTTAGTGTGGGCCAAGGTCCAAACCTACCATGAGGACTGTCAAATTGAACCTTAATACCATGTTAAATAGGTTCATCCTAAAAGCTAGCCCAAGAAAAGATAGTGCGTATTTCACGTATAAATACTATAACAGTCCTATAACTTAACGATACGAGAAATCTTTAATTTTAACACATATATATATATGATAAAGTGCTTACAAAAATTTGAGCAATGGGGCCAGGCTGGCCCAAGGCCTTGAGGACGAGGTGAAAGAAGTGTGAAATGACGAGAATGCATGACATCTGCATGCCCATGGAGGTGAGAGGGTTGAAGAAGTCCTCTTGGCACACGATGCGTTCTGTAGCGTCCATCTTGTTTTATGATTTTCAAGTTTTTTGCAAATGAACAGGAAATTCAAGAGGGCTTGAAAAATGAAGAGATTGAACAATAAATAAATAAATAAATAAATAACAAGAAAAAAAATAAATAAATAAATAAAAACAAGATTAAGAAGATAGAGGACGTGCAATTTGGGTGTCGGAGGGATTGTGAGAGATGGACAAGGAATGATGAGAGAGAGGAACAATTATGCCATGCATGGTTCAGATCCTTGTTTTGCTGATGAAGGAATGAGAATTGTCTGACTTTTTCCTCTACAATTTATGACAATGCCCCTCAAACGCGCCATTATGTTTCATTATGCTGTTATTTGGTATTAACAGTTTTACCCCAAAAAAAAAAAAAGATTAACAGAAAATTAGAACCGCTGAAATTTACTTTTCTGCCCCTCAAAATGTCGATTATTTTCATAAGTACCCCATGAAGTTTGGACCCGTTTTCAATTTGCCCCAGATCTTTCAAAACCATTCAAAATGCCCGTATTGAACTAGTCCAAGCGAGACGTTAAGCTTAGGTTATTCCTTTACCCAAACTAATTCGTTGCTTACAAGTATAACACAGAAAATTTGTTTAAGCTCCTTGATTACAGCCTTGTAAAAATATTACTAAACTTTAACCTCAAGCTTAATTCAACTTAGAAGCTCAACATGAACTGTCACTATCAACATTTTTAAGCTTTAAATGTAATAAAAATCACTTTCAAATAAAAAAAAAAGTAAAAAACTAAATTCTTATTTGAAACATAGAGTTGAATTGGAAAAATCCCGTTCAAATTAGAAATTTACACCGAATTGATATTTGATAATGAAAAATAAGTATTACGTGAATTTCAAATAATAATAATAATAACAATCAACTCTATTTAATTATCTTGAAACTCTCTTAAGAATCCCAAAATCAATAGAGCCGAATCTTTTTTTTCCCATGGGAACTTAACCAACGTGGAACTTTCTCGTTGCTTTCAATGTTAGAAACATTTATTGTGTGTTTGGAAGACTTATTCTTATTGTATATCAATACAATATAATATATATGTGTGTTTCAACAGTTGTTATATTTTTGTAACTACGGATGATTACTAGACAAAATTATAAAAAAAAATACATGCGTAAATTAATTTCAGCTGATGATGTCACAATTTTTTGACTTGTTATGGTGAGTTAAAAGTTAAAACCAATTTATCTTCCCATCAAGAAAAAGGAAAAAAAAAATCAATTTATCTTAAATATTATTAATTAAAAGATTATTTTTACTAGAGGTGGAAAATTGAATATTTGGAATCAAAACTTCATAATTGAATAGAATTTGTTTCCTTTTTAATTTTAAGTTCCTTTTTTTTTTTTAATTTTGTTATATTTTCTTAGCAAATTTCTTGTAAACATTTCATTACGGCAAGTCCATGATTCATACTTAATTGTTTGACGTATATGAATATTTTCATACGATCGTTGAATTCATATTGCAAGATATCATAACTAATGTGTAGTAGTAGAAATAAATATGTTATGAAAAATCTGTAGTCTGATTTCAGTTTTTTCTCTAATCGATTAAAAAGATATTATTATTATTATTTATACTGGATGTAAATGTTACAAAACAATTTTTTAGGACTTCCTTTTTATAATAAATTCTATTGTTACAAAATTATTCATTAACAAAACTATTATTAAAGACAAAAGGGGTTTAAAGTATATTTTTTCCTCACTCCCAATTGTTAAAAAAATAATGACAATTTATTCAGGTCCATTATATGTTAAACCTTGACCTAATTAGTAATGAATAGATTACGTTTTTCCAATAAAACGAAATTCAAACGTTGTTCAATTCATTTTTTTTTTTTTGTTTTCGTTCTTGAAAATATGATCGAGACAACAAACTTTCAATTGCATTTATTTTTGCGGTTACATACTTTTTTTTATTTTTTTTCGTTTCATTGCTTTTTTACATCAGTTGCTATACATAGTTTTTTTTTTTTTTTTGACTTGCAACTTTAGTAATATGAACAAATATGATCCATTTGTGCATTAATTCACTGGAAAGAAAAAAACAAATTTCTTCTAGGAAAAAAAATTGAAGAGGGGCATATTCAAGGGAATAATGTTTTCTTGTGACTAAAATATTTGTGTTTCTTCCAGCAAAAATGAAAGAAATTCATGATTTATCTAAAAAAAATTTAAAGTAAAGACTTTATAATTGTAATTTTGCTGTTTTTCATTTGCATACACTTATTTAAGAAAAAAAAAATATACGGTAATGTGATATTTGAGAAAAAAAAATTTTAAACTACGTCTTTAACTTTTGTAATTTATTTAATATTTTAAAAAGTGATGCTAGCAAGTTAATAACAAGTTTTCCATCAAAATATCATTTAGTAAGTTCTATAAGTTTCATGTTCATTTATTATCACTAATTTTTTTTTGTCAACTACTCAATTTATTACAATCATCTGATCAAACATCATACGGCTAAAATAACGATAATCAAGGATGTATAAATGTTAGAGTAACTTTCCCGTACAACATTACCAGACTACTAAATGAGAAAGTTCTCCCGCCCTCTCTCTATCTATCTCTCTCTTTCTAGTAGGTTGTACCACGTTTTTCTGTATTGTGCCAATCTCATTCGCAAATTGTACAGTCGGACGATCGTTCTACCACACTAGAGATAATTTCAAATCCAATATATTTTATTTAATATAAACATTTTAAAAAAATACATTCATTTATTTTGCTATTAATCCGTTCAATTTTTCTATTTACTTTTATCAATTAAATCACATACTTTCTCCATCATCCATCTAAATAAAAATGACTACTCAAATATACACAATCCAAATACACATTATATTTAAATATAATATATAAACAAGACATCTAAACATAGATTAAAATACAATGTGTCCTCCAAATAGACCATTAAACGCTTTGCCCTTTACCCATTTAAGACCAGTTTTGTCTGGTTCAGGATTTGCCTGAGCTAATATGACCATGATCCATTGAGTAAATTTCAAACCTCATTAGTAATGAAGGTCTTACCCAAAAATAAATAAAAAATAATAAAGTAATTAGGGTGAGTGGCTTATGTTTATCACATAATCTAATAGATATAATAATTTTCTTTTATTTAGTTAAATGGGTTAATATATGTTTTGCTTAATTAATTTTTTTCCCCCAAACACCTCCCTTCCTTCTCTCTTTCTCCTCTCCTTGCAACTGAAATCCACCATCAGAGCCGATGCAGCTCGCCCACTTGATTTGCAACTCGGTGGCATCTGGGAAGAGATCCCAGCGGTGGGAGGCGATCTCATCACCAGGTGGCCATCAGAGAAACCATTACAACTCCGCAAGTAGGTCACGGATTTGGTGTCAATAGAAACAAGATCGGACAGTCGTGATTTTATAGCGATTTTCATCCTAATTGTGGAAACGGTTTTCCTCACGATTTAGAATATTTTCCTCACGATTACTGTTACGACGAATAGACGAACGACAACAAAGATTCACACTCCCTCGTGTTCACTACGCCAACAATAAACAGAGTCAAGATTGCGAGATTCATTGCAATCTCCTCTGGATCGTGATTGCCTAAGTTGAGATCGTGAGCTTTCGATATGACCTTTTTCCATGTCCTGGTCGTCAGAGTTGGTATCAAGAGCTTTTGTTGCGTCTTCCTCTAGAATTTGAGCTTGCTCGACTGTGACTTGGACGAGTCAGGACATTCTTGTGAGGTCGTCGTCAGACTTCCTTGTCTCATAAGGTTGTTGTAGGTGAGAGAGAGGAAAAAAAAAAAAGAGTTGTGTTTCTTAGTTGTTTTAAATGATAATTCAGTTATTTACTTACAATTAATCAGATTAAAATTTATAAATTATATCAATAAATCTATAAATTATATCAATAAATTGATGGTTGAATAATCAATCAATAATTAATTATAATTAATCAATAATTTATTAATAATTAATTAATAATCAATTAATTATCAAAGGGGCAAAAAAATCCTTTTAACTAATTTTTAAACTTGAGTTTTTTAACCAATTTTTAAAACTTTAAAAAACAAGGTTATTTAGTTATACACCACAAAATAATAATAACAACTCAATACTAAAGACAAATTAGAGACCAGTAAAAATGTGCCCCCCAGAGAATAAAAAGACCAATAAATATTTGAATTATGCTGCTTTTTCTTCTCAAACCAAAAAATAAAATAAAATAAAAGAAAGACTCTTTCTTCCTCGACCGATAAACTCATAAATTCTCATTGAGGTGGCGTAAATGCCATCTCAATAATACAAAACTTCCATGACGAGAGAGAGAGAGACAAAAATAAATCCAAAGAGTCCACGAGAAGAGCAATGACGGACTTGATCGATAGAAATTTTTATCAGTATCTTTTCTTCATCTTCTTCAGATTTGCATTACCATAGAAAATAATACAAACATTCTTGAAGAAACCCAAAAGAAACATATACATATATATAAGACCCCAAACGAAGAGCCATATCATAGAGCAGATCAAAAGTCAACAAAAACACACTTTATCAACCCGCTATACAACGCCACCCAAAAGCTACAAAACTCAAAAAATTTCCTTTACTTGGGTCGTTTCCTCCTCTTCTCCATCTTCACACCTTACTCTCTCCTTGGCCCTTTTCAACTCTCAAGGTCTCCTCTCTCCATATTCTTCTTCCTTCTTTTTTCATGGTTTTTTTTTTCTTTTTTTTTTTGGGTAAAGTATATTATTTTCGTAATAACAAGAAAACTACTAGCTAACTGTTTTTTTTTTTTTTTCTATTTTTGTTTCTATTTTGATTTTTTTTTTTTTTGTTTAGGCAGCAGCGACCGTGCCTGTACGGTAAGGGTAGTCCCGGTTCTTGTTAGGAGAAGCAGAAGAAGAATTTCTCTGGTCCTTCTTGTTTTTTCTCAAGGCCTTCATTGAAGAAGACAGATTCATGTTCTTCTCCTTCTCTTCGTCTGTCTCGATCTGCTCCGCTCTGCACGCTTCGCTACAGAATGGCGTGTCACCCCTGCAATTGTTCAATTCAAACCATCAATTATCCGACGATATCGATTTTCCCCCAAGATCCCCAATTTTCCCTTGTTTGGCTGCCGAGAAAACGGCCGAGGGTTTCTAGTTTTTTGTCCTAGAAATCTTTTAAGAGAGTATAAATGGTTTTCCTCAGATCCCAAATTTAAGGGCCAAGGAAAACCATCCATCGGGAAATATTTTCCGTTTGGTTGCCGAGAAAACGGCCGGGAATTACTAAAAAGATTAAAAAAAAAAAAAACTTTCTATAATTTTGCTAAAACAATACCAAAATCTAGACCAAAATCCCTAGAACAAAGCACGAAATTTCGAGAGAAAACCAACCTGTACATGAAGATGTCCTTGTTATCGGAGAGTGGCTTCTTGCAGAGGAAACACGCCTCCAAGAAATGGGGCTGGTGCTCCTCAAACCTGGCGTCGTAGAACCTGCCACCACCAGATCTCGGCGAAAACGACGACGAAGAGGAGGAGAGGGACGAGAACGACGTCGTCGGGAGGCTCCGGAAGCTGCTACGCCGGGAATAGTAAAGTGGCCGAGAGTAAAACGCGTGGTTATGGTTGTGGCCGTGGCCGTGGCCGTGGCCGGAGATTCCGGCTTCCATGTCGGCCAAAGAGGCCAAGCCGTCGTCTTCCTCGATGAAACAAGGTCTTCTTGTGCCTGTAATGGCGTCCATATTCATTCTGTGTTGTTGTTTGGGAAAGCGTTCAAGGTTAGTAGAGAGAGAAAATGAATGAGTGAGAGAGAGAAATGAGGTGAGGGAGAGGGGAGTGAGGGTGAGGGCTTATAAAGCAGGTTTGGTGAGGAGTGGAGAGAGAGAGAGAGTGATAAACAAGGGGCTTCGTTCTGGTCTTCTGAAATCCGTGCTCGCGAATCCATTGGCTCAAAAATACCTGCATTCTCTAAGCTGCCCCCCATCGATAGTTTTCTGCCATTGGTATGTCTCGATTTTACGAATATGCCATTTTGGTTGAGGAGTATTTATCACAGTATTTTTTAAAATTTAACTGGCTTTTTTTTTTTTAAAGGAAAAAAAACATTAACCGTATAATAAAACCTTTTTTTTTAAACTATAATTTGGTATTGGGGCAAAATATTAATGGGGTCGTTTTTTTTTTTTTTTTTTTGCTAGAAATATTAACGGGGGTGTTTGGTGTTAGGTTTAGATTGTAAAATTTGAGTTTTAAATTGAATTGTGTGTTTAGTGTGGCGTTTTAATTACAGGAATTAAAAAGTATAAAAACTTATGTGTACGAAAAAATAATATCAATATAGATCTTGTTTCGTTCATCTTATTTGAATTTGTATATGAAAAATTATGCACTTTTAAAGTTTAAGTTAGAAAATTTTGAATAGTAAAACTAAGGAAAAGGACAAAAATTAGATCCTAATTTTAGGGTTTAAACCCTTGTGTCAAACATCCCATTAGACATGGTTACATGCAAAATCTAATAAATATTGTAATTGACTCTATTTTAAAATATGACATTTGAAAATCCCTTTATTCTCATATTAAAAGAATAAGACTTTGACATTATTGATACTCAGTTGTAGCTTGTGCTTATGGAAATTAATAATTACATCAATAAAATGAGCTTTACACAATAAGAAATCTCTAATAGTTTTATATATTAAAATATTAAACGTGAATAAAATCTTATCAAAAATGAAAATAATATATACACGAGTAAAGAACTTCACAAGTTTGCAATTCGAAACAAAGCCGTATAAATAGGTTTTTCTTCATGCCTAATTCTCAACTTATTGTAAAGGTCAAATCTACATTCAATTTGTAATTGGGTTAATGGCCAACTTGTCATCGATTTACGAATCAATAATATTGTGCAGCAAATCAATTTCCAGTGCTAAGTCAAATTTACACTAGACAGGACCCAGGATGATTTTGAATGAGAATGTTTGGAAGTGATTGAAAGAGGGTACAATAGAAAGTTGTCAGTTTTATACATGATTGCATTCATGCATACATTTCTACTTACTGAGTTTTGACTCTTATAGTTCTTGTGATGCAGGAAAATAATAAATCTGAAATAAGAGTTGATTTAACAAGAAGGTTTGGGATCTCATGACTAGTTTATTAAGCTATTATCTTGCTTGATTTTGTAATATTTAAAGATTGTGTAAATTTTATTTTCGTTGTGTTTAGATTTTGTTATTTGGTGTTACAATAAACTCATGAGAAATAGTGTCTTTTATATTAACTTTATAAGTTATTTTTGAACAAAATAAAGTGCAAAAAATAAAAGACAGAAGCATGGATTCATAGAAGTTCACTCTTAATGTGATAGTTATATCATGTTCAAGAGTTTTTCACTATAGTTGAATAAAATACTTGATAGCAACAACAAGAAAGAAGAAGAAAGGAAATTTAAAAAATAAAGATAATGTAGAAAATTAGGGATAATCATTGAAGATGTACATTTCTCATGCTTGAAAGTGTTTAAATATTTATAGGAATTGATAATTGTCTTTAGTTTCTTCATTTGATGTAGATTTTATGTCAAAATTGAATGATATTATATTGTCCAATCACATGAAACATTCCTTATTAATCATGCCTTTTTGGTACTAATAAAATGTCTGATTTGATTGAGATTCATCGTTTATAATAATATTTATCACCAATTTTTTAAATATACTAATACAAAATTTCTTTCTTAATAAGATGTTTATTTTTAGACTAGATCGATAAGTTGACTCGAGGAGTCGACCCGGCCTTTGGTAGTTAACTACTCGAAGAGTCGATCTGGTTCTTTTTCCAATCTTTTTAATTATATGGTCGCGTACATAGTGAATTAGTGATTGATAAATGCGCAAAATTTGTTCAACAAATACCATAAAATTGTGTAAATTAAAAAGAAAAAATTGTGAAAGGGCTCGAGTAGTGTCATTTTGGTTATTTTGCGAAAAAGACGAGGGTGGTAATAGGAAGGCAGTAGCGTCGTCCATGGACCGAAGATTTTTTGTTCTTCTTTTAATTAATTATAACATATAATATTATTTTTCTTTATTGGGCAAGATTTTTTGTTTTTGTTTTTGTTTTTGTTTTTATTAATTTTATTAATAATTAATTTTTAACTTTAGGCATAATAAGGAGGCAAAATTAGCCGGTAGACCCCACTCGCGACCCAATTGCACATGCTTCGCTTTCAGCAAAAATACATAATAGAATTGCTAACGTCAATTGTTGTACTAGACGCCAACAACGCTGGTGTCTGGCCCCACGCGATCATGTTGCGCGTAAACGTAACGTCCACACCGCTACAACTCCGCTTTTGGTTTCTGGGTACATGGCGCTTTCTTGGCTCCCCCCATTGTTGGGGACCAATAGATTGCCCTCTCCTTTTCCAATTTGCCTTGCGCTTTACCTTTGCCTCTTTTTGCTTTGCTTTGCTTTGCTTTGCTCCTTCTCAATGAATTTTGAAACAATTAAAACCAATAAAATAAATAAAATCCCGGGTAGTTATTCAAAAAATATCTAATGATATAATAATACAAAAAGTAAAATGAATTGTGGTGACAATCCCTTTTAACATCTATTTCATGAATGTTCTTAATATATTATTCAATTAATTTTGTTGTTGAAATACTGATTTTTGTACATCATTATTGGTTAATTTTGATAATTATTAATTGATATTCATAAGTCGATGATCTAACGAGAAATAATAACTAGTTTACATATTAATTGAGTTTTAGAAATATAACAATTGCGTAATTAAGGTGAATATTCAATCATGGAGTGTTTGTGCAAAACAAAACAAATGATTAATTTGCGTAAATAATTGTTGTAGTGGTGACGCTTGCTCTATCATCCAGTTTAACAAAATCTTATTACGTTAGATTTGCCTCTATTAACATATCTTACTTTTAAAGAATAATTATAATTTAAACACAAATTTTTTGAATTTTCCCATTAATTAAAAGTACAAAAATAAAATACTGCACTTTCAAACGAAATAAATAAATAACCAGCAAAAAAAAAATTATGATTAGTTTAAAAAACATGTACATTGTATATTAAATCGCAATACATTATAATATAGATTTGAACACATCATGTATTCAATTAATACAAAACATATTTGAATAGTATATTTAGCTTTTATTATTATTAATTCATTTTTTTTCCTAATCATAAAATTACATACTCTTTCTTGTTAGTACATATTTAAAAATTATTTAAATATGAACGAGGCCAATTTATATTATATTTAAATATAATATAAAAAATCCAAACATATTACATTAAACATATTATTTTAGAATATAATTAAAAATCGATGTGTCTTTTAAAACGGACCACTACTACAAAACTACAAGAATTTGAATTTAAAATCTTATTAAAAAAAAAAAAAGAAGAAAAGAAAGCTCCAAGGGCCTTGTCCTCATTTGTCTTTTCATAGTTTCCCTCTCCCATTGAAGACTCGTTACAATGTCCAAATGAGGTCCCATTCCAAACGACTAAGGAGAGAGTGCCCGATACGCGCCATAACTGCAAGTCAAACAGAAAACCACCTACTCAACAAAAAGCACTGCCAGTACGTGTACTACAACCTCCATTCCAGTGACCCACGGTTTCACTTTTTTTCCCACCTAGTCCCTAACTCCCAAAAACCTAAATATTTTTAATATAAAAAATAAAATGAACCTGACGTCACACTCACGGGCAGGGTCCCACCTTCTATTCTTTTGTCGTTTTCTTCCTTCAATTCCACCGGCTGGGCCCCACACTCCCAAACAAAACCATGAATACGCGGGGCCCACCACCAGGAAAAGAGTGGGGTCCGTTTGGAGATTTTAATTATTTCGCTTCATTTTCCCTCGTGGCGGGTCTCGCCTTCCGAGGTTTTTGTTCCCCTCCCTCTGCGCATGCTGCCCGTTATAAACCCCACCCCTCCGGGCAGCAAGGGCAGCTGCCCGTTCCTTGATTATTCACCCCACTGTACACGTGTGGTTGGGTGCAGTTACCCAACGACGCACCTTCGGCCGTGAATGGCCGCCACGTGCTGCCGCTAACGGACAAAAAAACTAAAGTAAAAGCTTTATTAGCTAAGCTAGCTCTGAGTGTTCTGACACAAGGAGATTAAATACTGTGCTTAGTTTCCTTCGTAGTTTCCTGTGATGATGCCTCCCCTTTGGATCGTAACGTCACGTTTCGTCTGTTCGATGTGATGACTTGCTCAGTCTACCCATCACGATTTTGTTTGATTTATTTATGTTATTTCAAGGATTGTGGGGCTATTTTTTCAACCCAAAAAAAAAAAAAAAAAAGATTGTGGGACTACATAATTCCTGTTTATTACAAGAAAATGTGAAAGTCAACATGTTGAAGTAGATTGATTAAATATTTCCATATGTATGATATTATTGCTTTATATTTATAATGCAATGCTCTTATTTCTTTTTATTCTTAATACCTTCCCATAAAATGATGTTTTCTTTCTAATTATTAATCTTGTATTGGATTAATGACTCGTTCGTTTGAATTTATTAAGTTATGATATCATGTAAATATTAGACAATTAGATAATAAGAAAATTTTAAAAGTGAAATTTAGATTGAAAATCATATTTTAAGTATCTCCTTATAATTTTACTAATTTTATCATTAAATTTGATAATTTTAGTATTATAAAATGATAAAATTATCAATTTCATGACATCTTACATATAACCTAATTTAAAAATCTTTAATAGATTAGACTTTCATCTTAAAAAATTAATATGTTAAGTGAAGTAAGGCAATACTTTTACATATATTGATGTTATATGTTTACAATATTAGACTTGAATTTCTTGTTATTTTTAATGGAAAATAAAATAAAAACGCTTTTAAATTCAAACCTCATGTGCAAATTTCTTTATTGTCACTCGTTTATAGGGCCAGATTTAGGTTTTTTTTTTTTTTTTTTTTTCTCGCTGGTTAGGGCCAGATTCAGTTTTTTTTTGCTGGCTGGGGCCAGATTTAGTTGATTCCCGGTGGGAAGCTACCATCCCCGGTGAATTTTTTTTCTTTTAATCTTACTCCAAGTTTTAGGATGTGTTTGGTTTTCATTTTATCTTAAATTAAATTGTATTTTTTTTATCATGATTTTTTTTAATAATTTTTCTTCTTTGCCTCGCAATAAAAGTTAAAAATAGCCTCCATTAAAATTTATCAATTAAACTTTATTTTTTTAGCAAAAAAATTTAGAACTTTATTTTTGAATATTATATTTTTATATATACCCTTACTAAAATACAAGTATGGCTAGAGCTATTCGCTTATTCAAAAAAAAAAAAAAAGGAGTCTGGCTTGGGCTAGTTTTAAGTTTTAACAGCGTTCATTTCATGACAATTGGTTGGGCGGCAACTTTCAGCTCTTTTGTTCTTTTCTTTATTTTTGAAATAAATTTTACGCTGGAAATCATACTCTTCATTTTTAATTGGTAAATAATTTTTAAGGTAAATTATTTATTTAGTTTTTAAACTTTTACTTTTATACGACTTTGATTTTTAAACCTTTTTTTTAAATATCTAGAGTAACTTTAAATTTTTAAAATATTATTATAATAGTTATTTTCGTCAATTTTTGGATGAAATCTATTAGTAGTTAAACTAAAAAGTGATGCTAATTATGGATTCCATTTTAAAATTAATGAAAATGGCTACTGTATCAATGCTTTTAATAGTTTAGAATATTTGCAGCTACAAAAAAAAAAATGCTTCTATGCTACTATAATATTACTACAACAGTCATTTATATTAATTTTTAAACGGAATTCGTAAATAATTTGGTCAAAAAATGATACTAACTAATAGATTCTATTCAAAAATTAACATAAAAGATTATTGTAATAATATTTTAATAGTTTAGGGATATTCCAATATGAAAAAAAGATAAGAAATTAAAATTGCACAAAATCAAAAGTTTAAAAACCAATCTAATGGTTTACCCTTATTTTTAACAATCACGTGTACAATTTCTGTATTAAAATTCACAATACAAAATAAATCTCATTCATAATTTATGCCGTTGAAAAATTATTTCATAACTAAAACATATGCAAAATATATTTTATATCTTGTTATTACTCACGAAGAAAAATGTGATACATATTTGAGACACCCCGTCCGAATATCTACTAAATTTGATACCGTATAATGCTCTTAAAACATTGAACGGGTAGTTTTTCTTCTTCTTTTTTTTTTTTTCCCTTCTTTTTTTTTTTTTCGGTAGGTATAAATATTTGGGCTGTTAAAACTTTTTTATTGTTAATAAAATAAAATAACAAGACTCTTTTCCATCATGAATAACGAAGGTTCTTTTTTTTTTTTTTTTTTTCCCTTTTTGCACTGTGTATATTTTTAAAATAGACATTTATTTGATACATAAAATAACATTTATTTAAAGTGAAAAATAAAACTTTACTATTGTAGTTTATAATTTAAAAGTTCAAATCTTTTTTTTAAGGGGTTCATATATATTTTTCAATCATTTAACTTATGGTTGAACTGCGATAAAGCTCTTTTTATATAGCATATCAATACAACTCATTTTTAAAACTGTTCAAATGTAATCAAATGATTGAGATGTTGCTTCTGTATAATAATTATTATATACTTTACCTTACAATACTATTTGACTAATAAATTAAAAAATAATTTTAAAAATATCCAACCTCATTCCTCGACACTAGCGACTTCCCCGCCGACACCGACTACAAACCCCGCCGACCCCCAGCATCTGCGTTGGCACAATCCCCCCCCCCAAGACCCTGACGACAGACCCTTGCTCCCCCCGATGCCGACCAACCAAGTCCCCCCCCCCCACACCGACTAGCCCAGGTGCAGCCACCTCCCCCCCCCCCCCCGAACGCTAATGACCCCCCCCACGCCACACTCGAGCCCATGTGCCCCCCTCCCCAACGCCGACGACCCCTTCCCCAAAGTATATGATAATTATTATATACTTTACCTTACAATACTATTTGACTAATAAATTAAAAAATAATTTTAAAAATATCCAACCTCATTCCTCGACACTAGCGACTTCCCCGCCGACACCGACTACAAACCCCGCCGACCCCAGCATCTGCGTTGGCACAATCCCCCCCCCCCCCAAGACCCTGACGACAGACCCTTGCTCCCCCCGATGCCGACCAACCAAGTCCCCCCCCACACCGACTAGCCCAGGTGCAGCCACCTCCCCCCCCCCCGAACGCTAATGACCCCCCCCACGCCACACTCGAGCCCATGTGCCCCCCTCCCCAACGCCGACGACCCCTTCCCCAAAGTATATGATAATTATCATATACTTTACCTTACAATACTATTTGACTAATAAATTAAAAATAATTTTAAAAATATCCAACCTCATTCCTCGACTCTAGCGACTTCCCCGCTGACACCGACTACAAACCCCGCCGACCCCCAGCATCTGCGTTGGCACAATCCCCCCCTAAGACCTTGACAACAGACCATTGCTCCCCCGATGCCAACCAACCAAGTCCCCCCCCCCCCGACTAGCCCAGGTGCAGCCACCTCCCCCCCCCCCCCGAACGCTGACGACCCCCCCCCACGCCACACTCGAGCCCATGTGCCCCCCTCCCCAACGCCGATGGCCCCTTCCCTCAAGCTCAAGCCCATGTGCCCCTACCCTCCCGCCCACCCTCGACGCCGACTAGCCCATTCCCTCCCTACTTTTGACCTCGATGACGGAGACCTCCACTCCCACCAACCTTCTACCATTTTTTTAAAATAATTTTTTTAAATTTATTAGTCAAATATTATTATAAGGTAAAATGTATAATAATTATCGTATATAAATAACTTCTTAATCATTTGATTATATTTAAATTATTTAAAAATAAATTATATCGATGGGGTGTATAAAAAGAATTTCACTCCAGATTTATTTTTTAACTTTAACTTTTAAAAGAACAAAAAAATTTGTAATAAAACCTCTGGCTCCGGCTTTCCTAACCAAGAAGGGGTCAGAAGATGTGACCTCTTTCCCGGAAATTGCCGAAGAAAGACCACTTTTCTTGCCTTAATTACGGTCGGCAAGTTCTTTCAAGCTTGAATAAATTGGCCCGAAATAGGCCAATTATCGTAAGGTCACTTCAACTTTGATTAAAAGCAATTCTCCATTGTTTTCATTTTGGTCCATTCTAAATTCATAACTTTTCCGAAGAAGTAAAAATAATAATAACTAAGAAGATGATGCGTCGTTTCTGATTAATTTCCTAGAATTTCACCCATAGGCTTCTAACGAGGAAAAAAAAAAAAGCTACAACATAGGTTGTCACATTGTTGTCAACTTTAATATGATGTTATTTATCACATATACTCAAAAGATACTGCATGAGCTTTTATCAATTAAAATAAATAAATACCACATGAGCTTTTTTGTTTTTTTGGCCAAAAAAAGATTTGTTGGTGATCTCGTTATTTCTTGCTTTTTAAGTTCACATAGATAGGGATACTTTCTTGAGTTGGTAGGAGATTCAAACCTTTGACTTTCTAATTGATGAGATACTAAGATTGTTTCCTGTGCTAACTCATCTACCTCTATATGTTCACTGCATGAGCTTTTTAACAGTGCAATGAATTAGTTCATATATATATATAATTAAAATGATCTGTTACATTGTTTTAAATACAAATAAAAGTAATTTTGTGATTATATACATTGTTGAACATTAATTTATACATTATATTTTTATAAGGTGTAATGCTTTAATTCACTACTTTTAAGTTTTTAATATATATATATATATATATTGAAGCGATTTAGTATTAGATTTTATGTAAAATTTAAAATTAACATGCTTGATATTTTTCCCTAGTGCATACTTTAATGCAATATGTTATTTCAAAATTCAAAAACTATAATTCTTTTTTTGGTTGAGTAGGTTTTACTCATAAAGTTTTGATTTTTTAAAGTTGAGTTCAAGTTGATCAATATAAATCCGACATCTAGGTACTTCATATTTTTCCTTTAAAATTGGGTTACAAGTAATATATATTCTAAATGTCCTGCAGTACTTACTTATTAAATACCAAAGGGCTGATTTTCTTACTCAGCAAGTTCAATCTACAAATTAAGTTATGTACGAGAGTTCGTGAAATATATATAACAAATTGTTGAGAATGAATAAATTATTTTTATTTTTTGTTAATGATAAATAAATTTATTGTGCAATTAAGAAAAAAAAACCTAATTATGAAGAAATAAAAACTTAACAAAAACAAGCTTTAACTTCTAAAATAATTTTCTTGATTTAAAAAAAATGAAAATGATAATGCGTATAGTTATCAAGAAAATTCTATTAATAGTAAAATAATCATCTAATTAAATCTCAAATTTGAATATATGCTATACATACGTTACATTTCGCATCAAATGTTTAAAAAAAAAAATTCACCAAGGATAATGTATGCTACATTCGACATAAAAATTAGTGTCATATTAAGATATAATCTATTATAAAAACAAATTTTGATAATTTCACTCATGATCCCGAAGTTTCGAAAACCCTCAATAAAAACTAAATGTTGAGAAGAACTATTTTCAAGTCTAAGAGCACATATATTTTCTTAATTAAAACAAGAACAGTAACAAGAGTTTTTGCAATTAATTAACGTTGGTCGGCTTTAATGTTTTATCGAGCTAACACACACGCATCGACTTATTGGTTAAGTCTTCAACTGTCCCCATGAACGGGCAAGGCTTGAGTCATTATCATCCCTAGTACTTGTTGACTCAAGTCAAATAGACGACTCACATGTTCACCAAACAGACCCACAGACCCACAATATATACGACTTTACAATATATATAATATTTTCTCTCTTACTTTATAGTCTTCTCTCTCTCCCCCTTAAACTCAAGCATATTGAAATATTACAGAAAACCTAATTCCCAATTAACTTTTGAATTTCCAGCTAATTATAAATGCATAAGATTTTTTTTTATTGTATACTTTTATTCTATTGGTCATTAGTAATTAAATTAATTTTTCAACATTTTGATTTATGACTAAAAGTATTTTTACATGTATAAATTCTTAATATGAGCATCGTAGATTAGACTAAAAAAAATGATTAACAATTAAAATAATATAGTACCCATTTGCTGATAAAAAAAAAAGTAAGATTTGCCTACAAATTAACCAATTTAATATTTGGTTCAATTGATGATCAAGCAAAGGGAACATGGTTTTGATTCGATTAGGTGGGGTTTGTTGGTTGGGTCAGATTTTGTCACAATAATCAAGTGGTTGTAAATATATGAAGACCAGAATCTTAAACAAATACACGTATATTTATATGTGTGTGTGTGTAAATATTTGCTCAACTCTGAGAAATAATTTAATAGAGGAATGAAAGAGGGACTCATAAGTGTTGATCACATGGAATCAATTATGTTTGATGAGGATTTTGCAAGTTGCAGACCAAGGGATTATTTTAAGTCAATAAACAGAAGAAAAAAAGGAAAAAAAAATATTAAAAAAAAGTGAGACAAAGTAAAAGGCCCTTTAGGCATGATTTGATTCTCCTTGAAATAATTGATCCTTGAAATGACAATCTCCTTTTTCTAATCACTACTTTTCAGAAAGTGGAGTCCTTTTCTTAATTAGTCCATTTCATACTTAACTTTTTGATTTTACATGCTTTTTACTATAAATTCTCCTCTAGCAAGTATTATTTATGTGAGGGAGAAAAAAAAAAAAAGAGCTGTCGGTTTAGATCCTTATATCTAGATCAATTTCACTCAATATTACAATTTAAAATTCTTAAATTAAACTCATTCATCAAACACCCTCTTACTCAATATTACAATTTTCAAATTTATGTAAGAATTCATACTATTGAGGACTCTTTTTCCCCCTTTTAAAGGAGAGAACTCTTGCGTTAAAAGTGCAAATTTGATGTAAAATTCTGGGCTAATGATTTTTTGGGTCTTCTTTATTTTCATTGTACTTTTACTTTACCTTTTTTTCTTTTTTCTTTTTTCTTTTTGGGTGGGGGGCTGGGGGGTTCTTTTGGGGTTTCACATGGGAGAAGAGTGTTTTTTTTTTTTTTTTTTTTTTTTGGGGATAAATACTCATGGGAGAAGAGTTGGCATATGCCAAATTGTCCCCCATCTTTGGTGACAAAAGGTTGGCACTAGATCATGAACATCATTAGTGTATTCTACTTGTGCAAATGACCAAATTGTCATGAAAAATAATGATTTGTCTCATTTTAGAACAAAGCTAGGAAATCCATGTGAATGAAGAGACGGAAGCAACCCACTTTGAAAGATAGACATGATAAAAACGAGTGTATAAAACTTTTACTTTTACAGGTAATTAATATTCACGGATTTGGATATCTTACTTTCACTCATAAAATGGGGTAGTCTTAGAAAAATGATGACGATACTTGCAAATAAATCTTGATAATCACTTTTAAAAGAGATATTTATATAGAAAATTTATACAGTATTGTTCAAAAAATTAATTAGAAAACCGAAAAATATCTTATTTCTTGATAAGTTCACATGCTTGGTACAATTGTGTTTAGTTCGTTAGTGAATAGATGAAATTTTTAAGTTAGAATTGGTTAACTGTTCAAAAATTAGTTTATAATTTTTAATTAACTTAAAAAATAAATAAAATTAAGAATAAAAAAATATAATTTAGTTAAAATTAAATTTAAATGTCAGATGGAGTATAAATAAACAAATAGATTATTTATGTTTGTGTTTTATTCTTTTTAGGAGATTTTTCAAAAAGGTGGAGCTTTGGGACTTTGGAGGTTTGTGTGGTCGGCCTTTGTTCAACTGTTAAACGTGAAAGACAATTTTTCTTTTTCGTCACTCAAATTGCAGTTGAAAATTTTGCAAGTTTTGACGTTTGCTTGCTGCTAGGAAAGTGCGCCCTTTTGCCTCTCACTGTCAATCGAAAATGAAGTTCACGGGTTAATTTTTTGTTTTTTAGTCTTATTTAACATATGATACAAATAAATTAGAGTCAAGATAGTAAATTTACTTTGTTAATAGGAGTGGAAATTCTTATCAGGTAAAAACTTGAGATTGTCAATTTTATTACTTAACCCGAATTTGAAACAACTCTAATATACTATTCTCACTGGTACCCTTCCCTACAAGTAAAAATAGCTTGAAATTAAAATTTTTATTAAAGGAAAAAGTATCTAAACTTTCTCAATATTTTATTGAAATATCATGTTTAACTTTATATTTTCAATAATATCATAATCATCTCCTGTGTTTTTATTTTAATGTTAAAAATCTCCATTTCACAAATTTTGGTTAAATCTATGATTTTTTTTTTTTTTTTTTAAATAAGAGAGGAGATAATGAGTCAAAAACCCCAGAATAAAAACTTATGAAAACTTAAAAAGGAGGGAAGCAAAAATTGCGAATTTTAACTTTAATGTCAATATCTTACAGTTTTTTGATGCAATATTTTACATTTTAATTAACATTTACATTTACATTTAATTTAACTTGTTCTTAATTGAAAGAGGAATATTTTTCTAAATGATGTCCTCAAAAATTGAAATTAGCAAAATAACCTTCTTAAAATTTTTGGAAGACTATTTAACAAAAATGAATAAAGTGTTTGAAATGGGATCACTTTTTTTTTTTTAAAGCCAAAAAAAAAAAAGATAACTTTAGTTTTAATTTCAATGTTTTACATTTCTTACGCAATATTTTACCATTTGAAATGTTAAATTAATTAAATTTGAATTAATTGAACAAAAAAATTAACTCAATTTTCTTAAATAACAATTAAAATGAGCAATTTTTTTAATTAATTGACTTTTTTTTAAGAGAAAATTAAGTGGAGAGTTATGTTTTATAATTTTAATATTATAAAATGATAAAATTATCAATTTTAAGTTATCGTGAGCATAAATGTAAGGATGTCTCAAATTTATAACATACTTACACTCTTATTTTAAAAACTTGAAGTAGGACAAAACATTCTATCTTCTAATAAAATCATATGTGTTTATGCTGTTTGTATAAAACACAAGCTACCATTTTAATATTACTTCTCTGTTGGATTTGAGATAAAATATTTAAATTAAATTTCATTCATTTTTTAAAAATTAATCATAATTTTTATTATTTTTATTAAAAGATAAATATTAAGATAAAAATTTAAAATAATATGTCAAATAGCATAATCATATATATAGATTTAACCCCTAAAACAATAAATATATACATATAGATATATGGATTTAACAAAATGGCATATCTTTGAAAAGGTGAAATTATTGCATATTGAAATTCATAGTATTTTTAAAATTCTGATTTTACCCCCACCACCTTCTCTTCCACCTCCTGTCAACTCATCGCCGGCGAGCGGCGAGCGTCGTCGTCGACGGCGGACTGGCGCGCGCCGCCGACGGAGGTCTCTAATCGTCGTAGCCGTCGTCGTCATCAGCCAGAAGCCACGGTGACAAATCTCGCGAACGGATGAGATGCACAGATCGCGGCGCCGGAAAATCGCGGCAAATCGCCCTCCTTCCTCGTCGTCCGTCGGCACCAGACCCGAGGAAACGCAGATCTGAGGACGAAATACTGATCGGAAAATCACAGCGGTGAGAAACGTAGGAAATCACGGCGCGATTTGTGCATCTCCTCCGGAAAATAACAGCGCGATCGTGGGTAAAAACGCCGGAAAATTCACGATGATAATCGAGAGGAAATCGCCTGAAAATTGCGGGATATCTTCGGAAAATCGCCATCCCTTCCTCGTCGGCGTCGGCACAAGACCTCCGGCCTCCCCACGGTGGTTGTCATCGGGCTCTCTGTCTTCTCCGGCGAAGGTTGTTAGGTAATGGGATTTTGGGGTTGTTTTAGAATTTTCGATAAAATTAGGGATATTATTAATTAACAATAAATCTGTAAATAAATATATTTAATATATTAAAAATAAAAAAAAGTAAATAAATAGATTAACTATATAAAATAGTGTATTTACTGAAAATTTTGATATTCATCACCTTATCCAAATTAATCAAATATTTACTAGTAAATCTTAACATTAATTAATTATTTATGTTGTTATGTATATATGTATATATATATTTTTTCAGAAATATGTTGTTTTAAAAATTGTGAACTTATAAAGTAAGTGAATATTTACTAGTAGATCTTCGTATTTATTAGTAAGTTGGCTTTCAAAATCAACAATTTATCAAGTAAGTTAAATATTTACAAATAAATCGTAATATTTGTTAATAAATCTTAGTATTTATTAATAAATTAAATATTTATCAGTATTTACATTATTTTTAAAATCAATAATTAATCAATAAAAAAATACTAGTAAATCTTAATATATACCATATCAATTTATCATTTAAATCAAATATTTACTAGTAAATCTTTGTACTTACTAATAAATCTAGTATTTATCAGTAAATTTAGTATTTACATTTTCCAAAAAGCTATTAATTTATCAAGTAAGGGATAGTAAATCTTAGTACTTACTAATTTATAAATTAGTTCTAAATATTTTAGATTTAAAATAAATCTATGAATTATAAAGTAAAACCAATATTTATTAGAAATGATTTACCGGTAAATCCAAATGTTTACGTGTCAATCTTTCTATTATCTTGTAAATATGATATTACAAGATAAATATCAACATTTACTATTTGGTATTTACAAGATAAAAGTTTATCTGTAAATAAAAAAAAAATATGAGAAAATAAATGTACATTATTTCCAATTAGTAAATCCAATATTTACCATCTTAGTTCCCATGAAAATACGTTAACTTTTTACTAAAAAAAATAATTTCATTAAATAAGTAAATAATATGTCAAATTCGTATTTCATTACAATTTAATTTTTTTCAATATATTCACATATTTAGATTATAATATATGCTAGTAAATCTAAATATTTACCAAGTAAAAACGGTAATTACACGTAAATCCTTTACTTGTATTAAATTTATACATTTTGCATATTTAGTAAATCTAGATATTTGCTAATATTTAGTACATAAAAGCAAATATATAATCCAACATTAGTTAAATAAATTAAATTTTAGTCAGCATTTAATTTAATAATTTTTATTTCTTCACAAAGTTTCTTAAATTATAAATTACAGCCAAAAAATATCTCAAATTAAATCCTCAAATTCAAGCAATCCCTAAACCTAATCCCAAAATTCCTTTAAACCCTAATCCCAATTTGCTATTGCCGCTGCCTTTGTCATTGCCATGTTGGCGAAGATAGCACGAAGCTTCCAAGAGCTGCCATCTTCGAGATCTGCCTTTGCCATCAAATCGCTGAAGATAGATGCGTGACTCGTCTTGACATAACGATTGAGCTCGCGACGTTGTCGGAGAGTTCGCTAATGATCTTGTGAACATCAATTCCGATAATCGAAGCTCGTGGAGCTCGGAGATTGATTGCTTGCGAATCTCAGTCGCCGCACTAGGGAGATCCGAGGTGTTGTAGCTCGTGATGCCGGGATCTGACCTTCGCGAAGCAGGGACATTGCGGCGCCATCAATCATCGAGATCGTGACTATCATTCACCGGAGATTGCGAGCGTTAGTCATCGGGATTGCGATCGTCAGTTGCCGAATATCACGAATGTTAGTCGGAAAAGAAGAACAGTGCAACTCTAGTGGAAGAAAAAAACACAAGTGATATTTGCCATTTGATGGAAATAGGGGTAGATTTGGAATTTGAGGGAAAAAAAGGAATATGCTATTTTATCCCTTACTTTTAAAATATGCTATAATTTTCAATTGGTATATTAGAATGAGCTACTAAGTGCAATTTTTGTGAAAATTTTAAGTTGAAACCTGAGTTCGAAACGTACAAAAATGAATAACGAGACATCTTCCCAATTAAGGGAAAAAAAAAACTCATAAAAAATTTAATTAAAAAAAAACAACTTCTAAAAAATTTAAATTAAAAAAAAAAAAACAACTCACAGTCTTAAACACCAATTTTTTTTTTATTTTTAGTTCTGCCTATGGACAATTTTTTTAATTAATTGACCTTTTTTTTAACTTGTAATAGGACGATTTAATTGACCTTTTTAGAAAAAAAAAAATCATGTATGTGTTTATACTAAAAGTCTGTACATATAAAACACATTTTTTTAATTAATTGACTTTTTTTTGAACTTGAAATTGGACGATTTAATTGACCTTTTTTGTTTTGGTCATATATGTGTTTATACTAATAGTCTGTGTATAAAACACAAGCTACCATTTTAATATTGCATATATGAATTACGAGATACGTTCCGAATTAACAAAAAAAACAACTCATTAAAATTTAATAAAAAGAACTCATAGTACTCATGCGCCTCTAATTTCTTATTTTTATTTTAATTTAAGTTTGGTGAATAAATTTAATTCAAATTCAATTTAAATTTTTTATTTTATTTTTTTTTTTCTGAATAATCAATAAAATTTATAACTATTTTTTTAAAAATTAACTCAACTCAAATTTAAAAATTTCTTCTCGTCTAAAATTGAATTCAGACACCAAAGCCTCGTTTGGTTCACCAATTTGAGTTAGGAAATTTTAAGTTCAATAATAATTTTTGTTGACTTTCAGAAAAGACATGAAACTTTTTCAAAAAAAGACAAAAACTGAGATAAAAATTTTGAATTGAAATGGTAAACCAAAAGAAGGCCAAATGAATTCTTAATTTTTGCTTTATGTGCATGCTCCATCGTGATTCTTAGGCTTCGTTTGATTTATTAATTGAGTTTGAAAATTTTAAATTTGAGTTAAAATTTTATTAAAAAAATAAAAAAAAATTTTAAAAATAAAAATTAAAAAAAATTTAAGATAAAAAAAATATATTTTAATTAAAAATGAACTCCCCAACCAAACTTCATGCCATATTCATTGGACGAGCTCTACATGGAAAACTGTGACAAAACAAAAACAGTGTACTTCCCTCCTTCACTTCAGTCTCAGGTGGTACAACTCACGAGGTCACGCAGATTCCGTGCTGTACATCACTAAATACATTTACATGTATATATATACACACATAAATATAGCTCCAGATCGGCCGTTCATCCACCAAAGCCTTCCACTCACTTCCACGTGAAAACTACCAAACACATACATACCACGTCTTTCCCTTTAGAATCTCCCACGTGTGCTTCCCACCACCCGGCATGCTCCTTTTCCCTCAACACTTCTCTCTCTCCTCCCTCCCCCTCTCCTTGATTTTCGTGCCCAGAATTTTTTATTAATTTAAAATTATTCCCTTGTGCGTTTCTTTTTCTATTAAAAAAATCCCCCTAAATAAAGAACTCGTTTCCAAAGTCCGAAATTCCTTTCCATTATGGGGTTTTATGAACGCAACGTGGCAATTCAAGCACCTTAGAATAGAATATGTTCGTTTATTTTTTTTTTTTTTTTTAATTTTATTTTAAATTTTAATGTAAAAGTCGAAATTGTACTATAGTAAATAGAAAGAAAGGAAGTGTAAACGTTTATATATTTTATATTTTGTAGTCTTTGTGGCCAAGAATTAGATTCCTGCCAATGTGGTACACGTAAGAGTCAAGTGCTTGATTTTTTACACGTGTATGAAGATCACTTAGTAGGATCATGTGACAAAAATCTATGTTCAAATCTAAATACCAACTATAGTTGTTTCATATTTTACAACCATATATATGCATATATCATAGTATTTTTTAGAGCCCTAAGGGCGGCTTTAGAATAGGGATATATCTAGGCTTGTGGCGGAGCTCAATTATTCAAGGATCCAAATTGTTTATATACATATATGAGTTACACACAGACATACACACACATACATATATATATATGTGTATATATATGCAGAGGGGTGAAACTAAAGGAGCAAAAGAAGAACCAAGATATAATAATTGAATAATTAATACTTTAAGTAATGGAGTTGGAATAAAATGATGCAACTCATTGAAGCCTCACGGGAAATATGATAACAAAGTGGAATCCATGTGGCCGCTAGTGGAAGTTACACCATGTGGAAGATATTCCAAAAGACAAAATTTTTTTTTTTTAAATAACAATATTTTATTTACATTTTGTCCCAGGATCTTTAATTACTTGATTATTTTTTTAAGCCAAGACTTTAAACTTAATTGTTGATGATTGAGTGACAGTGTTAAAAACGTGATTTGCATGCACACTCAATGTGGTTCACGTATTTGCGCCGAAAGTGTTATTCTTCCCTTACCTTACCAACCCTAATAAAATATAAAGGAATACCAAGTAAAATAAATAATCAAGTAAATAACTATGGATTAATAACTTTATTATGCTTTGTCTTTCAGGGTAAGTAATTTATTGCAGATGTTAATATTAAATTAATTTGTTACGTGATGAACATTAATTTTAACTGTAATCTTTTTTTTTTTTTAAATCTAATGGGTTGATATTAACTTTTTATATATTATTCTCACTGTTTTTTTTTTTTTAAAGAAATAGCCTTTTTTTTTTCCCTCCTCATTTGAGATGTGAATAGTAGATAATATATTTACAGTAAATTATTCGTATATTTGAAAACAACTAGGAAGTATGAATGTTATTAACAAAAAAGAAGAGAGAGAATTGTGCGTTAGGTTACAAAAGTTTACTAGTGGAATACATTATTTTTTGGTTAAATAAATTTTACATGACATTCTCGTTTTATGAAAGAATTAAAAATAATGTCATATGGAGATAGAATGATAACTGAAATTTTATATTTTTCAGACGATATTAAAGATTTCCTTTTTCTTTTTCTTTTTCTTTCTTGTTGTAGATTTTATGATTAGCCGACTTAATTTGTATTAAGAAAGTATGTGTTTTTTCCCTCTAATCCTTTTTCTACTGCATTTTAGTTAGAAGTTTTTTAATTAGACATATTTAAAGTCTAATTTCAATATGTAATTTATACTTAATCCTCTTAGTTGAACTTCCGGCTACTGTAATTTCTTTGCTTTCTTCTTGAAACGTACATATCAAAAAAAAACATCTACTCTAAATACGTCTATATACATCTCTATATATATATATATATATATATATAATTTGTTTTGTCACTCTCTTACAATTTTTATTTCTGTCAAATATTAACCTTAGTCGTTATAAAGATAAAGCATAACCGCAAACAATAATTGTTATCCCTTAACCCTGATTAAGGAAACGAGGTAGAGAGCGTTTGTCCTTGTCGTTTTATTTTAGCATTTTCTGTCTTTTTAATTTATTCGTTGCTGGAAAATGATCATGCGATATCCAAGCCCATATTTATGTTGGAAAGCACGGAAAAATGCATTATATATATGTGTGTGTGTGTGTCTGTGTGTCTGTGTGTTACAAGAGAAAAACTGCCAACAGATTTTGAATTTTGATACTACGTTTCGTCATCTTGTAATTATACACATGTCTGATAGGAAAATATCACCATATATGCATGCATTAAAAAGAGCATAAAAATCTAGAAGGTCACTTCTTGTAATAAATCCAACTAGAAATTAATAGTTGGAATATTTTTCAGTGACAAATTAATTTTCATATAATTTCCCTGGAAAACCAAAAATTCTCGTGTAAGTAGACATATATATATATATATATACATATTCATAATAATACTGACATCTATATATATTTTAGGAGAAATACAGAACATATAAATAGTTTCTTTCAAAATAGATATTTCTGAGATAGTTTAATGGGCTGGATAGTCATAAACCTGACTTAGCCAATGACCATTTAATTTTTAAATACTCACAATTATGCCTTAAAAAATTAAATCAATAATTGTTGGATGACATCATGACATGCAGTGTACCACTAGGGAACTAGTGGAAGTAATTAATAATAAAATAAATTCCCTAAAAATAAAAAATAAAAAGGGTGTAGGAATTACGTGATGCCAAACACAATGACTCTGTAAGACAAATTTATTTATTTATTTAATTTTAATTTTAATTTTAATTTTAATTTTTATTTTTTGCAAATGAAGGCAAATTTGCTTTTAAATTAAGTTCTTTTTTAGTTCCCCTGACGATTAAATAAAAGTCGTTTTCACTTTAAGGGGAAAAACAAAGGGGAACAAAACAAAACAAAAGAAAGAAAGAAAAAGACGTCAAGTCGTTTTCTGAATTAACTTTACTAGCACGCTGCTAAAGTAGAATTCTTTTGCTCTTTAGATGTAATAAGATCTGCGTAATTTAGGGTAAAAAAAATATTAATTAATATTGTCATTATAAGTTCGAATTTCACTACAAGAAATTACAGTTTTAGCGACTAAACTTTTAACGACTAAATACTGATAGTCGCTACTTTAATAAAAGTTAGTCGCAAAAATATTTGGTCATTACTACCAAGTCTATTGTAACCTGTTAGTCATCAGTGACTTATTTAGTCTACCCTACAACTTAATTTATTTTCATTTAGTAAAGGTGACAAATAAAAAAAAATTATAAGAAATTACGTGAGATTTATTTTATTGTTAAGCTTTAGTTACATGAAAATTATAAAATGACTAATCATATAAAAGATATTAATCAAATCATAAAATTTTTGCTATTTATATATATAGGTGGTGTTTGTTGCTAAAAAGTCTCATACATTAACTACTGAATACAACTTTGTTCTTCGGCCATCTGTCGGTTAATCAGGTGACACGTGTCGAATTCTAAGGGTTTTACTTCTTCTTCAGGGTTAAGCTTTGTTTCCGTTAAGCTGCTTGGTTTGTTACTTTTTGTCTATGATTTTTCCAGATTTACATTCGGATAATTGGAAGCTTCGAACTAGGGCTTTTATATTTTGAATAATTTTGTTTGGTTTATTTTCCGTGCTAGTGACAAAGTGTATTATTATTTCTTTTTGGCGGTGTTTTCTTTTATCTTTTTCTGTTTCAATTTCTTTGAAAATTCTTGAATCGGTTCAATGGCCACTGAAATCACACCTATCACTCTATTTAGTGATCAGGAGTTAGTTTATAGAGACTATCAACGAGTCTATCAGTGTAGATACAATCTAGTTTTATCTATTTTGACAAATCTTTAAACTAATTGAAAACTGATACAACTACATATGAAACTTTCTACGACCATCATTCAGAATATAACAGTGTAATTTTGAACTTTTCGTGACTAAAAATATAGTTGTTGAAAGTCAAAATATTTACTCACCCTACAATAGATGTAGCTCATATACATAGCAAACTCTTTAACTTGAATACATTGTCTATAATTAAGGTCACTATCTAAGTAGGGTCTATCCACTGGATTCCCCTTCTATTTTGCGAGTAGTACATTAATCTATTTTGTCAACAATGTCATCAATTTTGTTCTATCCAATTGCTAATTGTAACAATGTCATCAATTTTGACTTGGTGTAACATTTAGTGCCCTTGATTATAGATTTAGTTGAGGATTCACTCCCATACTCTCAAGAACACAAAAACCTATTTTCACCCAAAAAAAAAAATAAAATAAAAAAAGAATAAAGAAGTATCAGATAAAAAGTACAGAAAAACCCTTTTATAGTTTTCAATTTTCATGCTTTTAATCAAATCTAGAACCAAAAAAAAAAAAAAAAATACATGACCACATTGGTCACTACGTCGCGATAACATGACAATTACGTGACTGTTACGTGATAAATAAGGAACGCATGATAAAAAGAGTTGTTGGCTCCTTCAATCAAAAGGTAAGAGATATATATGTTGACAAGGACGTTGGATTTGAATCAGAATTCAACATTAAAGCTATATAAATACTATCACATTATGAAGAAATAATAATTCTACAACAAGATTTAAAAAAAAAAAAATCACTATTCATTGGTCTTTATTTTTAACTATTAAATCCTTACCAAGTATTATTTTAATGTTATTTGAAAATATCTCACTGAGAAACATACACAACATTGAAGATACTATGGGACAGACAAAACTTTCTAAAAGTTATTTTTGGATTTCTGGATTTAAAAGTTGTTTATGAAAGTGTTAAAGATGATTTGAATAACTTTACTCTTCATAAAATTTTTCAGTCAAAGCCACAAAAGTTTGTTTGACAGAGCTTTTTAGAAATTGCTTTTGGTTTCTTAGATCCAAAAACTAGTTATGCAAATACTTAGATGATCTATTAGATGAAAATATCTCACTGAGAAACATACACAACATTGAAGATACTATGGGACAGACAAACTTTCTAAAAGTTGTTTTTGAATTTCTAGATTTAAAAGTTGTTTACTTTACTCTTCATAAAATTTTCCAGTCAAAGCCACAAAAGTTTGTTTGACAGAGCTTTTTAGAAATTGCTTTTGGTTTCTTAGATCCAAAAACTAGTTATGCAAATATTTAGATGATCTATTAGATGAGCTTTCTGTCAAAGCGAGAAAATATGGCTTTTAGAAAAAAAACTCTTTTGAGTAGACTTTAAAAGAGAAATTGCTTTTGGTATCAGGGTTTAAGTTAGAAAATAGAAACTTCATTTAAACATTTTCATTACCTATTGTAAAACTTTAAATCCATTTTGACTGTATAAAACTCTTTTAATGTAATTTCAAACGCACTTATCAAAAAGTCATAGATTTACTTATCTTCTTTTACTAACTAAAAAGAAAAAATAAAAATGTTGCCTAATGGTCCAAAATGTGGCTTCTAAAAATATACTTCTAAGTAGGCTTTGAAACTTATACAGAGTTTCAATAATACATTACAAAATAAAAACATTTCAAGATTTTTTACTGTTTATGTAAAAACTACTTAAACCATTAAAATTCTTTAAAAATTATGATCTTTAAACACTTACTTAAAAACTATAGTTTTTACTATTTTTTTTAGTGACCAAAATCAAATGCAAAAACTCAGCTAAAATACCCTCTAAAGCATAGAAACCTTCTTAAAGAAAAGGTTAAATAACTAAAATTTGATTCAAAAAATAAAATAAAATTCATATACAATGTCTTAATAATAAGCTACTGTGTGTGTCTATTTTCTCTTGACATGAAATTGTTAAGAAGCGACGACGACACTCAAGCACTACAACTGATGCTAGCTAGCAAGATGATGATGGGATTTAATTTGGACTAATTTTAGGTATGTGACCTACTTGATACCCATCTCACATTTTGGGATATTGTTAGTTGTATTTTGGTGATTAATATTGTACATATATATAATATATACACGTATAATAAGTATATTGCTCCAATTCTAGATGTTCGATAGGGACATAAAATTAATGATTTAAAAAAAAAAAAAAAACAGAAAGAAAAGGGAAGGAGACTTTAAACAGGCTGTGAGTCTTTGGTGCCTAATTAATGTGGAATATGTAAGAATAGCCCACGGCTTTGTTGCCCTCATACGTGGTCCAACCATCAAGTGGTTTTTGTTGACCACCTTTAGGTGGATTGATAAAACGCTCGTTCTCCTTTACTTTTGAGTTGTCATACTGTGTCGATCGGGTTACATGAACAATTCATTTCGTCAGAAATCCATATATCATGTGGGGAGAATCTACTTCCATGAGATTATCTGAACATTCCAACTTCTACTTTTATAACATCTTTTTTTTAGAAAAAAAAAAAAAGAAAGAAAGAAAAGAAAAGAAAAAACAAACCATCAAGTGGTTTTAGTAAGTAATCTGCCAGTTTTCAAGCAATGATATGATATTTTTGGCGCCAATCACCAGTCCTTTTCATTTTTTTGGTTCTTGTAGGAGCTTTCTAGGATTTTTGGACATTTTTGTGGTCCCCTGAGTTTTCAACCTCTTACAGAGTTGGAATTTTTTCCGTATGAAATGTCTTTTTTTTTTATTTTTTTAATAGGTAGATATTATTTTTTTTAGTCTTTATCAAATTAGTTTCTACTGGTAGTGTAAAAATTATAATTTCTCCACTATGGAAATTCCCTTGGAAAGTTACTAAATTTTTAATGAGTTTTGCTATTTGGCATCCATGAATTAACTAGGCTCCCTCATATACGGTGAGTCCTACAAGTGACGGAGTCACTAAGGCCTTGTTTGTTTCGTGAGTTCAATTTAAAATTTTCATATCAATTTTTGTCTTTTTCTGAAAATTTTTTTTGTTTTTTCTGAAAAAGTTTTTTTTCTTTTCTAAAAAGTCAACAAAAATTACTATTGAAACTTAAAATTTTCAACTCAAACTCATTCACCAAACGGACCCTAAAGCTCAAGTTTTTACATGAACGCTATCATTGAACATTACACTTTTTTTTTTTTCTTTCTCTAATGAAGCTAACTCTCTGATGTCCCTAAACATTGTTCACTTTTGGTTTGTAGCAAATTACGCATGAATTTAATAAAGTGTTGCATAGTGCTCCATAATCGATGATCACTTTTGAATTTGGGATGTAAATGCACTCATATATGTCACTCAAACTTTTACGATGGAGAGTGAAATTTCACAGGAAAAGCATCTCATGTCTGCTGTCTTGTACACAAGGGCATTCATTCAATTTTTATGCAGCCCTATGAAATTAAGTTTTTTTTTTTTTTTTTTTTTTGCTAATAAGAATTATCTCTGCTATTAAATACCCAAAGAATTAAGTTCTTCAAGAAATAAAAACTTCAATAAGATGTGTAGTTTAATTATTATCAGACATAGAGTTGGCATGTAAATCGATCAACATTTCATTAAAGGTACTTTGGAGATTTCAAAAGTGGATTGCTTATAGAGGTTAAAGAAAAACGTTGAGAGACTCAGATGTTTTTGTGATTTTTTCTTGTAAATTTCTTGATTATCATAGTAAATTACTGAAATAATTGAGAGTAAATATATCTTTAATATTAAGGATGAATCACTATAAATCATATATATTCTTGTTTGTTTATTTTCTACTATGATTTTGTACCCTCAACAATACAAAATCAATAAGTTTAATTCTTGGCATAATTCCCACAATAGACTTACAGAATTAAGTTTTTTTTTAATCATAATTTAACCTGTATTTGGTTCGTCGGTTGGAGATGAAATTTTTAATTTAGAGTTGGTTGATTTTTTGAAAAACTAATTATAAATTTTATTAATTTTTTAGAAAAAGATAAAAACTGAGATAAAAAAAAATAATTTAATTAAAGTTAAACCGAAATACTAAACGAAGCCTTAATATCTGATAGTTTGGTAAAAACCTTGATGTAATTCTCCGATCCATCAACATTCACACAACTGTCCATCCATAGACACTTCAATAAAAACAAATATGTAGTCATCAACAACCTGAATTATTTACGTTGTCCGTCATGATTGGCTGCGGGAAAGTTATAGATATTTTTTATTTAATGTTTGCTTTTTTTCATTCCATCACAAAACTTCTAGCAAATTCTATGAACAGGCAATGTCATTAAACTAAATAAACCAGTACGGTATGAAAACATATTATTAAATAGTAAGTTCCTTGAAAATTAAAAAAAAAAAAAAAAAAGTAGAAATCTTATACGCCGGCAGCCTAGTGAGAATTGTTTTCCACTTTTCCACTTTTTCTCTCTCTCTTTTCTTTGGGTTAAAAAAATAATAATATAAGCACCTTTTCCACATTCAATGTGCCTCTCAGGCCACTACCAAATAATTTAACAAAACCCTCCTTCTCTTTTCTACGACTGTAGCCCCTTAAGGTGGCATTTTAGTAGCATTCCAACACTTGCTTTTATTGGATCTGATTATTTTATGGGTTCCTTTTTTTTTTGGTTTTTGTTTTTTTTTTTTTGGGGAATTAGAGCTAAAGTTCTTTAATTCTTTTTAAATAGCCATTGTTAATCAAATGATGATATTGGAGTTCTAAAGCTCCATTTCACAAAGCTTTACTAATATATATATATATATATATATATTTTATTGTCGTTCCAGTTGCAACTCCACCGTAATAAGTGCTTCTAGAGATTTTTGACGTTTGGCACATTTCAAAACTCCTTTTCCACGCAAAATGATGATTTTCATGGCTAAATAAGTATTGAAAAGCACGAAAAGGGAAAAAGGAAAAACAAAATAGTGCTTTACGTAACTTTTAAAAGGGGAAGAGAGGGCAAAATTGAAAATGAGGGTTTATTTATTTTTTTCATTTTATTTTAACAAAGTATTGGCCTTTGGTAGAGTACTTTATGTCGTTTGTCTACTAAAGAACTTAACAGATTGAATTAGATGGGTTTGGTGTTGCTTACTAAAAATTAGTTTCGGGTTCACTGAGTCGAAAAGTATTTTTTATTAATAAGAATCTTTTCTTTCGGTAAATTATTAAATTAGTCTCTAAATTTTTAAATTTGTGCAACTTTAATTCATGTTCTTCTTCTTCTTCTTCTTCTTCTTCTTCTTCTTCTTCTTCTTTTTTTTTGATAGTTGGAACTTGTAATAACCGTAAATTATTAAAAAAAATGTCACAACAGTAGTTATTTCCGATATTTTTTGGATGAAATATGTTAGTTAACATCATTTTTTTTTGACTAAATTACTAATAAATTCTATCCAAAAATTAATGAAAAGACTATCGTAACAACATTTTCATAGTTAAGAGGCATTCTAACTAAGAAAAAAAATCAAGGATTAAAATTGTACAAACTTAAAAATTTAAGAATTAAATAAGCAATTTACCATTTTCCTTTTAAAGGGCTTATATGATTTTAAAAAAACGCAAAATATGACTTCTTAAAAAAAAAAAAAAACACTTTTTTAGAAGATTTTGAAATCTGTATAATAGTTTTGATAAAATTTTATGAACTTTACTCTAACCTTTTTTATTATCTAGTAGAAAATTTAAACATCATTTTTGTCTTATCAAACACTTTAACAAAAATAATTCATACATTATTGAAAAGTCATAACTCTTACTTCTTTTTTTTTTTTCTTCAAATTATTTTCACCTGTCTCCCTTCAATTACATGGACATTCTTATTTTGTTTCGTGAACTTTATAAACTGTCATTTTACCCGCCCCTTGATTTTTGAATTATAGTATAGTCACATGGTCTTCAAGTTAGATTTTAAAAAAAAATAAAAACCAAGGAAAAAAATACCATGTGTCGCACTTAATTCATTTATTTTATAAGTTTTTAACAAAAACTTTAAAAGAAGGGGTTATTAGGATTAATTAATCATAGTTCAATGGACAAAATGAAAATAATCTTATAATTTGAGAAACACATATGAGATTGACCTTTTTTTTTTTTTTCAAAATTATCTAAAGGTATAAGTTTAGTAATATAAAGGTCACCAATTATTAAAAGAAAGTACTAATTCAAACGACATGGGGAGACTACGATCTTGTATCGTATCACTAACGGATCCTAATTATGTCCTCAAAGCCCACATCTTCAGTATTCCACATTAATGGACCCCAATTTGGCCCAACTAACATTTGGGCTAGAAAATTTGGGCTTGGATGTGAAAAGCAACCAAAAGTTGGGCCTTTGCACTTTGCCGTGACTGTCAGACAAACAGGAGAGAAGCTTTCATTTATTAAAAAAAAGAAAAAAAAAGAGCAAGTAGGCAACCATGTCCAACTCGGTTCACAGCTTCCAAAACGAGTGATTTCAATCTTTTAGAAACCCTAACTCATAAGTTTGAACACAAATTCAAATTCTTTTTTTGAGAAAAAAGTTATAAAAAAAGTTTGAAAAGTGAATTTAAAACGGGATTTAAAAAATCCATAAAAGAAAAAACCTCATCTCTTTCTTTTTCTAAGATCATATTTTCATTTCCTTCTCTTTTTATTTTCTCTCTCCTAACAATTCAAATTCTCGTGGCTTTAAAAAGTCAAGAAAAATTCCAAGAATTAATCTTCTGTTCTAGCATTCTACTTATGAATGAAGGCAACTTAAGCTATATTGTGGCACGCTTTTACTAAATGGACAAAAAAAAAAAAAAAGACAGAAACAAAAAAAACAAAAATTAATTCACAACTCTGGAATCTCAACAGTAATTTTAGATTCTGAGAAGTCGTTCTTTAATCGTGAAAGGACCGGGACGGAAGTTGGGTGAAAACATTAAAAGATGCAATACATTTTTGTCTTATATACTGTTTATGGTTATGGTGAATTCCAAGAAGATGGGCTATAAATGCTTACTGAAATCCAACCAAAATCAATCGAACCAATTTACTCATATATTGATCATGCACTTTGCTTCCCCATGGCCTAATCTATCCAAAACCAAAAGTTGATTTGATTAATGCAAGAGTAAAAAATCGTTTTATCTTTATTAAGGTAAGATAAGAGATTCAAACTCAAGACGTCAACTTTAAGGTGGTTACAGATCTACTATTAGATCAAGCCTTGTTGAAGTTTATTTTGGCGGATGGAGAATGAGAAAGTCATGATATCTATTATCTATTTATTGCATAGTTAAAAAAGAGAATTAAGTTTCTACGGAATTTCGCCGTCTTTGTTTTTTAACTTGATTAGAAAAGGTTTCGTCTAAGATTCTTTTTGGAGATTCATGAAGGAGTTTTGATTTTTTTTTTAATTTTTTTTAAATTTTTAAGTGTCGTTGGAGAGTTTCTATCTTTTTTAACTTACTTTTATTTTGTCATTTTGTGCTCTTTTTTTTTTTCCTTATATCAACTAGACGATATACAATTGCACATGGTAGTACTCCGCGCGTGATTCGATTGGTTAAACCTACAAAAGAACAAAAATTGATGGTTTCTCTGAGGAGGTAGGAATCTCTTGTTGCATGCAAAAATTAAATTTTTTGTCCCGCAAAATGCCGGGGCATGCAGATGCAGATGAAATGGCAGAAAAGTGTCTGTGGCCTTTTTTTGCCGTTTCACAAAACAGAAAAGAAAGCACTCATTAATGAGGCGCAAGATATTTGGTTGGTTTATTTTGCGCATCTTTTGTTGTCAAAACTGGTAGTGATTTGATGCATCACCATAACAAAGGGCCCTTTTGGATTGAGTACGGTGCTGGCATCTCCAGACAATATAATAACTTCCTCAACCATTAATGTCCAATATTTACTCTAGTGTACGTATATCTGTATATCGATACATATATATATACGCATGTTTCTAATGTATATATATCTCATAAAAAAAAAATAGAATGATCATTTGTAGGTTCAAATTTATAATTTAAAATTTTGAATTTTTATGAGAAAAACTGTAGCAAAAAAAAAAAAAAAGATGTTTGAAACGAAATGTTAAATGAGAGCTAAGTTTCACCGTATGTAATTCGTAGTTTATTGTGAAAGTTTAACATATTCATCTAGTTCTTTTAATTGGTTTATGTAATAATTTTATGATGTTCCAACATTTGGTCACTGCTTAATATCCTTAAAATCTTGCATCTCCAACCATGCAGGTCTTAATTAAAAGTAATTAGATTAATATTCATTAAGCCATTATTGATATTTTTCTGTTATACTTGTGCAATGGAAAGGAAAAAGGAGGAGTACTAGTGCTTTCCTTTACCATTAAGCATACCTTTTTTTTTTTTCTTCCATATTTGTCTAAGCACGTGTTTAGTTAAAAACTTAATAATAATAGTTTGATAGGCTCCAAATAATAAATGGAATGAGAAAAGAAAATATCAATCTTTATGTCATTTTTGTATCAATTTTTGGTTAAAGAAAATAAATATAAAATTTACTACATATCCTTGATAAATTCATATATGTTATAATTTATAAGCCAATGATCATTTCATAGTAGTGCATATTTTTAAAAATTAGATTGAATTAAATTCAAATCAAAACAAAAAAGTACGTAAAATTGATAAGACTGGATAGGTGCTAAATCGGGTTGGCGGGTTTAATCAAAATGTAAATGAAGACAGCTTATTCATGACCAAATTTCACTGAAAAATCATGTTTTTCTTGAAGCACTCACTGATTAAAGGCACTCTTATACATATGCACCCAATTTATTTGTTTAAGTGTGACATTTTGGACCCACAAACATATTGCTATACAATACTAATAATTTGATCCTCTTTTCTCTATACCAATTTACCTTCAAATCACTACTTACATTTTAGCAATCTGAGCAAAAAGCTGGGCTTCTTTCTGATATATAACCAATCATGTTGAAGAAATAAAAGGAGAAGAGTGCACAACTTTTCTATTTTTTCCCCCCTTTCCCATCCTTCTTTCGTTTTTTACTCTCAGATTCGTTGAATTTTCCAAAGAAAAAAAAAAAAAAACACTATGATTGGTGCTGCAAGGATTGTGACCCAACACCCCATACCAAAAAAAAAAAAAAAATAATAATAAATAAATAAGATAAAATAAAGAAGGGCAAAAAAAGTCCTTGTTACCAAATAACAATGCTGATAAATATTGCCCCCCCCCCACAATAATTCAAAAGAAAGAGAGAGAAAAAAGAAAGAAAGAAAGAATTGGAAGAAGGGAAATATTTAAGAGGCATTACATGACAGTTGACCACAGTTTCACCAACTAAAATTAATATGGGGGAAAAATTTTGGGATCTGTCAAGATCATCTGATTACTCCAATCTTTGAAAATCCAAGCATTTGAGATTCCAAGCACTACTTCAATATTATCATGTATGGGGTCCCCCATATACTTCATCACATGCCAGATGTGTGAAGAAATTATATGCCTCATTTTTTAGACAATCTTTATAATGGGTAGGTATATTGTTACTATATAAAGTATAAACGTTTGGAATTTAGAGCTTGCTTGTTAGAGCCCATTTTGAACATTATTAACACCCTGTGATGACCACTTTGGACTTTGCTTGATATACTATACAGTGTGGTAGAACTAATTATGAAATTTGGTTGTCCCTCTATTTCACTATTATGTAAATGGCTTGAAAGTATCGGATAATTTTAGATATTTAGTATTGATGTCCCTTAAATTTGTTATTTATTTATTTATTTATTTGGTAATTTTCCCTTCAAACTTTTATATTTAACTATTTATTACTAGAATTTGCTAAATTTTTACAATTTACCATGTATGTATTAATTTTCCATCAAATTAATCACGAAAAGCCCATAAATGTCTCATAAGATGAAAAACCTCATCTCCAACCAAAAATTTCTAGATCTGATACAAACTCTAATGCTGATCTTCAAAGTCCAAATCTTCTATATAATGTAAAATTAAGTAAATGGGGTATGTAACAATAATTTAACAAATCTATAGGGTAAATTATCAAAATTAAAAATTTTGGAGAAAAATTGTTAAAGGATAACAAATTTGGGAAAACATCATATTAAATATCCTAGGAATTCATATGAGTATGACTACAAGTTGATTTCACCTTTAAAAGAGGGATTTTTTTTTGGGGGGGGGGGGGGGGGGGGCTCTTTCTTCCTTTTAAAATATTGAATTTCATAAATCATCTCATGCTGCCGTATATTGGAATACAACCATCCCAAAAAAAAAAAAAAATGATATTCCCATTACGTTACCATTCATAATTCACAGTGTCATATTGACTAATTTTAACCTCTCATTTGTAATCATGTACTACTGATCTAGCTACATTCATTGGCTCCACACTTTACAATGGTCAATAATTGGAAATGGATTGTGTGTTTTTTTGCCCCTCATATATATATATATATATATACACACACACACACATAAGAATCGAGATTGGATAGTTGTAACTTGCAACGATTTTTTTATATGTTTATTTATTTAAAATAATGCTTTATTTTATTTCATTTTATTTTT
Organism: Ficus microcarpa; assembly: GCA_025413485.1. Taxonomy (NCBI): domain Eukaryota; kingdom Viridiplantae; phylum Streptophyta; class Magnoliopsida; order Rosales; family Moraceae; genus Ficus; species Ficus microcarpa. The sequence goes on along the minus strand of CM046386.1, from coordinate 17,561,495 downwards.
TGAAAATGATAATGCTTTATTTCTTGAATGGCATACATAAAGGAATTATAGTTTTTCATGAGCCATGCATTTTAGTATATAGTCAAACTACAAGAACCAATTTAATGGCCTTTTGGAAGAGTTTGTTGAGAACATTTCTCTAGCAGCTTAAATGCCTCGCTAGTTCATGACTCATGATTGGTTACTTTGCGGATGAGTTATGGCATGAAAATGCGCGACTTAATTTCTGTGTTGGCATCAACTGAAATTTTAATTTTAAAATCAGGATCAATCTTGTTTAATTATGCCTTTCGAATTTTGTTTCTAATTTTTTTTTACAGACTTTAAAAACTTCCACGTTACTTATTGTATTTTGAATTAATCTGATTTAATTTCTTTATTAAAATTTTCATGTGAAAAAGCATTTAACTCATTCTGTCTATCTGTTTTTAGTCAAAATTCTAGCATAAACTAATTAAATTCAAAGCACAAAAAGGAACTTCTAAAATTCAGAGAAAGAATGGAAATAACCCTAAATTAAGTGAGAATGATACTTGATACATATAATAACAAAAATCTCCTAAGCAGGTCTTCTAATTTTATTTAAATTTGAATACATTTGGCTAATTTGACGAGTTTGGTTTCGGATCAAAATGATTCCTAATGAGATTAGCGTTCAAAATGAAGATTAAAATTGTCTTTACACACTGATATTTTTGTTTTTTGAACTTGAGAATGAGGGGATTTGAATTTGACATTTTTAATGAAGTCAAGTATGGCCGTGGTAACACTAAATTATTACTACAACCACTACGCACTATTATTTTGACGTGAGTTTTATAACTGGATTTCTCAAAATAGGAGATAATTAGTGCATTATTCTTTTTTTTTTTAAAGTGCATTATTATTAAAAACATAGAGTGAAACACATCATTTGGGTAAAATGCAAAACACGTTTTTGGTTATTATGTCTCTAATTAATTTATTTATTTTTGTGGCTTTTTTTTTTTTTTGGATTTTATTATCATGGCAGATATGAGGCAAGTCATGGCTACACAGCTTTCATGCCTCAGCTGTGTTTCATGAATTGGGGCCAGCTTCCCATCAAATCCACCTCATCTCAAAAGAAAAGAAAGAAGAGGAAGAAAGAAATTTCTTTAAAAAGATAATTAGTAACGTTTTAAATTAAATTTGCAACAATGTTAAAAATTCTTCTTCTTTTATAATTATAGTTGTGATAAACTATATATTGGAACCCTCACCTTGCCAAATAAATTTAAGTATATGGCCATGTATCTATAAATTAATCATAATTATCTACAATATCGATTAAAAGGTGTTCAAATAACTTGATTTTATTTCATTTTCATTTATTTCATTTTCATCTCTATTTAACCATTTTTTTTCCTCCAAGGAAATAACTATTTCCAATATACATCCCCCTTGAATCTTGATCAAATAGAGAAAGAGAGAGAAAACAAAGGCTTCACCTTATACTACACTGAAAGAGAATTATATAAATGTGAAATAGTGAAATGACTCGAAATCAATGCATGTGTATAGCAAAAAATATGAATATACATATATTATGTGTTTTTAGCAAAAATCAAAATAACATAAAAAATATGTTTAAGTGTGGTTTTAGGAAGTCTTTCATTTCCCTAATCAATATATATAAGCCCTAATAATGGAAATTATAACCGTATGTGCATATCAATAAGCAAAGTGATCATCCCAACAAATTAAATGCTATAAATAAAATAAAGGCAAAAATTGTTAACAATCACTGTTTAATTCTTAATCTTTCTAGTTGAAAAGTATCATTACAAAAGAAAAGGAAATGTCCACACCTAACAGAAATAGAGAAGAAAAGGCCAAAACATGCAACAAATGAACATGCATAATGGAGAGTACCAAAATTATATGCAGCAGATTTATGTCTATATTGTCATATCTTTAAATTTGTGATCCAATATTGCACATCATTTCAAGGGCCCCATTTCCTGTATATACAATGCATGCCCTTTTATGATCACTTGCATTATTTTCTCTACTTGGCTACAAATAGTGCTACTCGGATATTTAATTGAAAAAACAAACAGGTGCACTAGTTTTCTTTTTCATATTAATTAAAAGAATATTAATGGACGGAATGTGTGTATATATATATATATATTTAATTTCATTTTTGCTCTCCTTTTCAGTAAATAAATTATTTGTTTTGGCTTTTTTAATTATTTAATTAGTGGTTAGAAATAATTGATCGACCAACGTTAATCGAACCATGATCGAGCACTATCATTATCAGAATTTCAAAATCTAATTTAATCTTATCTAGAGTACTTCTCTGATGTTTCTTTTACGTTGTGTATGTATAACTTTAGATAGTTTACATATACATAGTAATAAAAGGAATTGTATCGTTTAATTACTATCATATAGCCAAATAAAAGTTCTCAATATATATGCGCATATATATGTATATTTGTATATATATATCTGCGTATATATCACGCATAATTCACAAAAAAGCTATCTGAAATATATAAAAAGTTTCAGTCTTTCACAGTACGTACAAGACACATCATATAATTTACCACACAGACACTGGACGTTAGGTTAAATTAATAAATGAATTTGATATATATATATATATATATGTATATATATTGGTTCAGGTTATAAATTGAGATATTTAACAATAAATTAACAAGAAGAAACATAAAAGAATCACAAGAACTTTTCGCACTTCCTTGTCGATCACGATAAGTTAAAAGTATCAAGGTTTTGAAAGTGATAAATCGTGCATGTACCTCTCTCTACTTGTTTTAAAAAAAGAAAAAAGGAAAAGAAAAGAAGTAGAAGAAGAAGTTGATGCTCATATATATATATATATATATATATATAGACACATAAGGTGCATGTCATAGAGTTATCATGATAGTAATTGAGGTCAATAATAAATGGAGACAATCCTCACAAGGAGACAAAACATGATACGTCTGTCTTCCACTTATTTCCTCGATCCGGTCCATCATAAAGCATACCAAGAGGATTCAAAGCAAAAGCAAATGCCATATATCTGTATACATGTACAAATACATATATATATATATATGTATGTATTTCTAATTCCTATGTGTTTTTTAAAGACCAAGACAAGCTAGGTTATAAACAAAAGTACTCCACAATCAATCACCAATTCCTTATCCCAGTTGCCCTACTTTCGATCTTTCATTTATAACTTTTGTTTCCATATATCATTTGAATCATCATCAATAAAAATAACAACAACAATCAACCGCAACCACAACCACCGCCACCGCCACCGCTACCGCGAAGACAATAATAATTATCATTATTTTTAAATCCTACAATGAAAGTACTTTAAAATAATCATTATCTATATTCATTTTACGATTTAAATTAGATGATGCTTATAAATTAAATGCGTTCAACAACGATCGATCCCTTCTCTTATAGGTATAATTCTAATCCCATATTTTACCAAAAGAAAAAAAGAAAACGAAAAAGAAAAAGAAAAGAAAAAATTTGCACCATATGATTTAACGGTTGTATTGGAAGGTGGGATAATATCTATATGTATCTGTCACGCATAATATATATTGGCCTAGAATATGTTACTTTCCTGGAATTTTTGTAGGTATGGTGAGCTGTTATATAACGGGGACAATGGGGAATATGGTTTATACGTGCATTTTACTTTGTCCTTTGCTTGGTATGCCGTTTGAAAACTTCAAAGTTGGAGTATTTGTGGTTGAGTTTCTGATATGCATCTTTTTCATTCTCATTTTCTTTCTTGCTACCAATGATGGTTCTTCTTCTGATTTTTCTTGGTCATCCTTTATTTATTTATTTGTTTTTACATGTAACTTGTAATAAAAGAAATATCGTAGAGAAGTTAATGTACTAATTATTAGGAACATCTCAGCATCTTTCTTTGGCATTCCGAGAGGCTTATATCAAAGTCTAATTAATTTAGACAGTATGAACTTCATTTCATTGTTTTTATTATGTAAAAGGAAATTTTTAAATGATATTGACCTCAGACCTCATAAGCTCTTCTAAAAATGTGATTTCAAACATTTACTGAAAAGTCATAATTTTTGCTTCTCTTCTTCTCCCGATTAAAATCAAAAGTAAAAACTTTGCTAAACAGGTCCTTAATAATTTTTTCTCCTTTATCCGTTGATAGTTTTTATTTTTCATTCTTATAATTTTAGAGAAATGTAATTGTACATCGATCCCATCAATTGATGCAACTGGGGTGATCAGGACGAGCTGATACTTTGCTGGAAGTAGATATTGATCATTTGCTTTCCATTAAATAATTATATATAGTAACAACAATAATAATATCATGATCATTTGCTAACTCAACTATATATATGCAAAATTCTGCTTATCTCATACAAAGCTCCAATTTTTCATATATATATATATATATATATATATATATATGCATATTTTGCATGTTGCATGAAAAAACACTGAAAAGATAGAAACCAGAGAGGAAATAAAATGCTGAAATATGTTCCATACTTTTTTTTTTTTTATCATGAAAAGTTTATTCAATGCTTAAGTTTATTTCCCCAAGTTTTAGCAATAAAATAAATAAAAACAAAGTTTATCTCCCGAATTGCGACATATTGGTTTCTTTCTTCTATAATTATATTCTCATTCGCGTTATATTAGGCTGGCTATTTCTTAATTTATTATTCTAAAGAAATGTAGAAGGCGGAGAGAACAAATAAAAACTTCTTACGTACGTTTGGTAATACTTTGTTTTTACATCTTCTATATGCGTCTGTTTCTGTGTGTTTGTATATGCAAGGTTTTAAATTACTTTCTAATTTCCCTCGAGATTCTTAAAGGAAGAACAAAAAAAATCTTAAGTTCCCTCACAACTCTTAGAACAATTATTTTATTAATTTTCCTCGTGATGATATAATAGATGTAAAAATATTCTTAACAAGCGGGGAACACAATGAACGCGACTTCCCCAGTAGTATATATTTGTGGTTTCTGATCAATTAGCCATTTTAAGACGTCTCATGTATATAGACAAGGATATATATATATATATATATATAATAGACATTTAACTAGTGAAAGATTTAACTTAACTTAAATTCAAAGAATCTTATTAATTGTCCTGATCAAATACATGAAAAGTCCAAAGTTCTCCAAACAATATGACAGCTCTTAAGTTATCATCTACATGGAAATATGAAAGTGCTTTATTTTTTTTAATGAGTGTATCACGTTTTGTTAAATTAAAAAAAAACAGTCTTTTATTAAAAATGATCAATCGGTTGTTGACTATTTAATGGATGGTCATTCACTGATTGGTTATGATCAATTAGTAATTAGTCAGATTTTATTGATCATGATCAATTAAATATTTAAATAACCATTAATTATTTTTAAAAAGAGTTTGGCCATTTTTAATATTTTTCCAAATGATTTAATTTCTCTAAATAATATTGTTTACAAATTAACATTAATAATATTAATTTGGTATATTATAAGCCAAAAAAGAAACAATATCGGACAACGGACAATAGACTGTGATGATTATGTAATCAGACTCTGTATCCAGCTGATGATCTGAGAGTCACTAATTGCAATATTATTATTAGGAGTCTAATCTAATATATATAATTAGAATGATTAGATATGCTTGTCATCGTATCTGTTCCTTGACATTATATATTTCATTTATAGACGGATTTTTCTTGAAATACATATTTGGGTTAATATATATCACATCCATCAAATTAAGGCCTTGACATTATCGATTGATCTGGCTCTTTCTTCAACGAATCAACTAGCTCAACTGTATTTCTAACTTTGGAGTGATTCTAAACTTTCTTCTATTAAAGTTTCCGTTTATGAAAGAAAGAAAACAAAAAAAAGAAAAACAATCTCACTTAACAAAAAAAGAAAAACAATCTCACTTAACCTTACTGTTATAATTTTTGTAAAAAACTAAACGAAAATATGATCGAACTTAACTCTTTATTTTATCCATTCTTAAAATAATATAAACAAAAAAAATCTAACAAAGGGAGTTGTAAAATTCAGGGACAAAGTATGATTAATCTTTAAAATTGAGGGATGCAAATGAGAATAAATAATCGAGGATCTGTTAATGTATTGTGTGTGTGTGTGTGTGTGTGAATATATATATATATATATATATATTTATATATAGATATATGTATATGTATTGGTCTTGTTGAAGAGGAATAATTAAATTGCAATTTGCCGCCTATTGTTTCACTTCCAAGATTCAAAGAAAACCTTGGAAATGCTTCATTTAGAAGGTTAGCTGATACAAGAAAGCAGCTATAGCTACAAAGATTCCGGGTGGCAGTGGATGAGTTCTAGATGTATATATATATTGCCCATTTACATATACATATATTTACATATATATATATATATGTCATATCCAAACAATTTCTGCAGGTTTGCTAGCTGTATATATGTATTCTACGTATTATATATATTGTGGCAGAAGTTGAATACCTGAGATATCGTATCGAGATGTCCAATATACTCTACACACATGTACTCTCTAACCAACAAAAGAAAGGCACACACACACACCACAAAATTAAATTAAAAATAATTGTTATTATAAAAGAAAAACATCTTGTCTAATAATCGTATGGGAAAGGAGGAAATTTATGTTTGTCTCCCTAGCTAGAAACAAAAGAAAAATAAAAATGAATTCTGAAATATTTTTTGAAAAATCCGTCCTGGTAATACAGCCACATATATATGGTTTCATATGGGAAACTCATTTAGGAGTCAGAAGGGGGAGGGGGGGCTACTGAATGAATAGATAGGGAAGGATTTAGGTGTTTCCTTTGGCATGCATAATTTAGCAAATAATTACAAGAAATGACACAACTGGGGCCAATGACCAAAGCCCACATTATCTTCCCCCAGCCAAAAAAAATAAAAATTAAAAAAAAAATTAAAAATTAAAAAAAAAAAAAAGAAAAAAGAAGAAGAAGAAATTAAATAAATAAATTTGAAAGGAAATATAGATGTACTAACAGCAAGCTTTGAAAATCTACACAATATTCAAGGGATCTGGAAGCATGAAGCTGTGCCAAAAAATTTTGTATCTGCACCTGCATTATTTCTTCCTATCCATTTGTTAATGACTAAGTCCTTTTAATTCTAAATCCCACTTTAGACGAGTGTCAAAATTGTTGATGTTAATTCAACTTTATATAAGTGGTGATTGATTTTTTTTTTTTTTTTATTAAGATAAAGTGATCGATTGATTGGATCAAGAATCAATCTCTTGCAAGTTCATATACTTGTGTGTATACATAAATATACTTTATAAATATGTAAGATATATAGGTTTCATAAAATTAAATTGATCATTTTTATATATTTAATAAATATAAAATAGAAATTACGATACGTGATAGAATAATACAGAGTATGATTTTACAAAGGTTTAAAATAATATGGTGAATTATTTGTTTGAAAGAGCTAGAAAACTAAAAATATCGAAAGATCAAGTTTATATAAAGTTTTATCTTTCTAATATACATAATCTTGTAAAGTAGTTTTTCTAGTAATTAGTTGGGAGAAAAAGTATTTATTCTATGTTATGTACTTGGAGTCATTGTTGTTGATCATTTCAATATTTCCATATTATATGCAGTTTAACAATTTGCTCTAGTTGAATTCTGTTGTTGTTTAAGCAATTCAAATTTTTTGATAAATTATCGACTGAAAGGTTAAATTATTTTTAATCGAAGGAAGGGATTTGTTGGTAGGCATTTCCATTAAACTTTATAATATTTCTCTGAACAATGATGATAAACATATACGAGTATATTTACTTCAAGTTGATATCTTTTACGAAATTATAGTTTATTTTTGTTCATGAAGTGGCCATTATATGCAAATTGCATTAGCATTAAAGAAATTCATCAGTTGGCGTTGTTCTGATTCATGAAGATCTATATTTTGTTCCTTCATTTATTTATTTTTTGGATTAAATTCTGGGCATCATTTGGCATGTGAGTCATCAATGCACTGGCAATGAGGAATACATTAAAAACCTTCACCACTTCTTAATGGGTATAGATAGGTCAACCAGTGCATGGATAGTAAGACCAATTTTTCGTGACAAAAAAATAATAAGTGCTTTTATAAAATAATAATAATAACAATAATAATAATAACTGCTAGTTTTTCTTTTTTAATTCTTAATTTACCACCTTTTAAGAGGCTTCAGAAAATAGATGAAGAACCTCATTTTTAGATCGTTTTAAATATAAGAAATGTAGTTAGTCTTTTAAAAAAAAAAATGAAGCAAAGATGCTTAAGCACGTGTTAAAATCATCCAAACTTAATTTCAAACCTAATTAAGCTTCTTTTTCTTATGAACCTTAGTATTCTTATTGTTCCTAAAGGGAACTCAAAATAATGGCAAGATTAGAGTTGAAGAGTGTTGCATTAATGCTTGAAGATATAAATCTCACCATTTGAGAAGTAATTATTAAATTCAAACTAAAGGGTGTGAATCAACATAGGAAGCGAAATACCTAATTATTATCCCGTTTCTTCAATAGGAATGACGGATTGGATTAGATTGGATGATTGGATTGTATTGTAATTAGGTACTCAGTACACCTATGTGCATATTTCTTATGGGCAAGGTAAGACTAATAGATTCATTACTCAAATAGATGAAGAACAGAGCAGAAAAAAATGGAGAAAAAAAAAAATTCTGCACAATGACAGAGCTACATAGATATCAAATAAAAGAATTTATATATATATCAATTAAATGTCATAAAAAAAGAAAGAAAAAGAAAAACAATGCCACTGCCCACGTGGCCATGTACATTACCTCTAGGTAATTTCACTCCAAGAGGGGGAAAACAAACATGAAAAATTTGAGTCTCGGGGATCAGGCTAAATCACCTATTTTCCCATTAAAAAAAAAAATAACAAGAAGAGAATGTAATTTTTTTCTTTTCCTTATTATACTCCAATATTATTGAAATTTCACCTTTTTTTTTTTTTTTCTTTATCTTTCTCCATTGAAACCGTTGCCATCTTCCCGTTGTGCAATTCATGGGCCCAAAGCCATCACAATTGGGCCTACCACTCGGTCCTAGGTACCGGCCTAGGCCTGGGCCTGGGCCCTAAGACATGAAGACCTCCACACTGGAATTCCTCAACGAAAGGCAAAGTGGGCAGGCCTGAACGACTCTGTCGCAGTCCGTACAGAGGCACAAGTGCCGACACGGCAACAGCACCACCGAGGCGACTCGCTTCCGACACGCCCTGCAACTCGGTCCTGGAACTGCGGCGACTCGGTCCGGGTCAACATACGCCGACTCGGCGTCCTCAGCCTGCCCACCAACACCACCGCCACCGTCAGCACAAGATAGCCCGCCGCCGTCGTCGAGCCCCCTCCTATCGTGGGCCGAGGTGGGCCCACCGCCACCGCCGCCGCCGCAGCCCATCATGGCCTGGTGTAGTTGGGCCTGGAGAGAGGCCGCCGTGGCCTCCTGGGCCCGGGCCTTGGCCTGCCAGAGCTGCGCCTCCACGCTAAGCTGCGCCGCTCGTGCCTCCAACTCGGCGTTCCGGCGCGTGGCCTTCTCCACCTCCGCCTCCTTCTCCCTCAGCCTCCGCGCTATCGTCTCCTCCGCCGCCCCCAGCAGCGCACGATAGTGCCTCTGCCTCTTCTCCGCTAATGTGCGCCGCAGCTGCTCTCCCTATTAACCAACCCACCGTCCGTCCGTCAATAACCAAAAAACTCCAATATTTTATTTATTTATTCATTTATTTTTTTGAAATAATTCAGAATTCTGAAAATAACCCATTTGAGAGGAGACAAAAATAAGTACCTGGGCTTGAAGGAATTGGTCGATTTCATCTCTCTGTTGCTTGATTTGGGAGGTAAAATCCTCTGCCAAAACAGATAACAAAGCTGACGAGTGACTAAACTGTTGCAATTGTTGTTGTTGTTGATGATTATGATTGTTGTGATGGTTCTGTAATTGTTGTTGTTGTTCTCCGAAGGATAAGCGTAGGCCTGTGGAGACCACATTGGGCTGTTGGTTATGGAGCTGAGAAAGGTCAATGAGCTGATGAGGCTGCTGAGATTGCTGTTGTTGCTGCAAAGAGAAGGGAATATTGTTCATTGGTGCTGTCGAAATTGAAGCTTCTCTTCCTCGCTTCCTCGGATTATTGCTATTGTTGTTGTTATTGTTAGTAGTTCCACTCGCTGTGTTTGATCAACAAAAAAAAAAAAGAAAAGGTGTAGAAATCAATACCGGAATTGGGTTGTGAAAAAGATGGGAGTTTTGATTATTGGGGAAGGGGAAGAAAAGTGGAAACTGACCTGCAACATTGTTGAATATCATAGGGGATTGATCGAGGAAGAGTCCTCCTGGTTGCGGTTGTAATGAATAGTCGTGCCCGTCTTGTCCGTTTCTGCCATAGCCGATTGATGCAGAAACTATTAGACAAATTTCACCAAACAGAACAAAACTAGAGAGAGAGAGAGAGAGAGAGAGAGAGAATGAGAACAAACCTATTTAGAAGGAGGACATTTGAAGGGTATTGAGCTTGAACGGCCATTTTAGATTTTGATTATAGACAGACGATGATCGTTTTATATGGGTGGATGAATAATACAGAGAGAGAGAGAGAGAGAGAGAGAGAGAGAGGCAGGATATTTGGTACTGGTAAATTGGTAAAAAGGAAATATGAGAAGATGAAGCAATGTTGAAAAGAGGCAAATACCAATACAATGAAAACGCTTACCACATAGGAAGCATGAAAGAGAAGGAAGATAATGCCCTTTCTCAAGGTAGACTCTTCAACAAGAGAGAGAGAACAAGAAAGAAAAGAAAGAAGAAAGATTGGAATTTCAAGAAAACCCCACCAAAATGAAAAAAAGAGAAAATTTTGATAGAGAAAGAGAAGGAATCTCTCCAAAGGAAAATTCTCACAAATGAATTTTATGTCTGTCGAGAGAAAGATTAGACCGCCACGATCAACACCTTCACCCCCTCCACCACTACCACCATAAATCCTTGCTTTGCCACTTTGCGCACCTTCACCTACTTTCTGATTTCCCTATATTGCTTTGCCAATATATATATATATGTATATCACCTCTCTATCTCTCTCTCTCTCCCTAACACATGATATGGACATGGAGATAGAGAGAGAAAGAAACAAAGGAAGAGATTAGATGCGATTGAAACGAATCGGTCCAAGAGAGAGACACCTTATTATTCTGCTTCTCTTTTTCTTATTTGCTTTCTTCGCTCTCTTCTTCTTCCTCTTCTTCTTCTTCTTCAAATTCCTTTTTATATTTTTCTTTTATATATATATATATATTTTCTCTCTTCCTTTCCTCTTTCTCTTCTTCTTCGCGTGGGGCTGGCTTTTCTTGAGAGGAGGGAGTCTCGTGCTTGTTTGTTATCTCTCCAACACCCTCCCCCCATATTATTAATTAATACCGCCCCATAATTCTCTCTCTCTCTCTCTCTCTCTCTTTTCTTTTTTTTTTTTTTTCAAAAAAACAAAAAAACATTTATTTTTTATTTTTCAAAAAAATAATAATAATAATAGTGACGAGAAAAAGTGTGATGTAAATATTATAGATATATTTATAGAGATGTGTAGTTGTTTGTGAGTAGTTTCTTTGTTGAGCGTGCAGGTCTCTCTGCCGCTACCGCTGCCGCTGGGATTGTTTTTCTATGGCCCATGCGTCTCTCGCCAGCTTTCTTCACCTCTTTCTCTTTCTTATTTTATTTCACCTCCTTCTATACGTTATTTTTTTTTAATAAATTTTTTTACCCTTTTTTTTTTGTATTTATTATTACGTCGAGTTTAATCTAACAACTGAAAGTGGATTTTTTTAAATATATATTTTTATTGGAGTGACATTATCTTTTGGGTATTTCAAGTATTTTGTCCGGATTAAATATATGGTAATTTCTCTCGCTTTGTTAATTAAATTTATATGCAAGATAAACGGTCATCACAAAATGATCCAGAGAAATTAGGCTTTACAATAGATCATGTTGATTACGAAATATTAACAAAAAAAAAAAAAAATTGAAAACATTAAGCATTTTTTAAAAATTTGAAATTATATATAACGTATAGTTGGATGCTTAGTTACGAAAATAATTCATTTACACGGCAATAATCTAGTTAATTTGTTACTTTTTTTTTTTTTTGAAAAGTAGAAACTTCGGTTGAGGAATAATAGTTTACAGATATTTTCTTGTTAAAATCTCTAACTTTTCAAATTTAGTAAAAATTTTGTTGGGAAAATCAAAAATTTGAAAATTTCTTGATCTAGAAGATTGAAACTCGCAATAGCTGTCTCTGCTCTCTTGTTTTTCCCTTATATTAGAAAATAGAGTAGAGATCAATCACATTTGGCTTGACGTAATTGCGTGGCTGTTGGTTGAGCTCTCCCTTTTTCTTGTGCTTACCCACAAAAAAAAAAAAAAAAAAAAAAAAAAAAAAAACCCCTTGTGATTTGTCTCTTCAAAATTCCATTTTATGACCATGTCAAAGAAGTACGTTAGTGAAAATGCTCTTAAAGAAACTCGATTAATCTAAATTTAAATGAATGATCCAAAAAATCAACTACCAACAAACTCCTTTTGTTTAAAAATAATCCAACCCCTATATAGTGAATGGTTGAGAAAAGCCTTTCAATCAACCAATAATTTTTGTGTCAAATTTTGGATTACTTTTATTAATCTGTGAATTTAAATAATAAACAAAACTGATAATTAAACTCATAATACGTAAGGTTCAAGTATAGAATGATCAACTATAATCTTTCTAAATATATGTCAAGTAAATTATGTACTTATTGTCTCAGTTACGCATTAGAAGAATTACTTTACTATACTATGTATAAACCGGAAAAATATTATATGCTTTCTTGTTACATTGGACAAATAGGGCGTGGTACGTGGTATCTTTGAAATGCTTGAGAACAAATTCCATTTTGTTTTGCTTTTATTTATTTATTTATTTATTTTTTTGTCGATTATATAAAATAAATACGTATACACATACGTGTATATATATATGATCATGCAAGAGTAGCAATCAATCACACCACTATGAATGCCTTAGAAGATAGACAAAGAGAACTTCTTTTCTAGTACTTACAAATATGTTTATTTTACCAACCCACTCTTGGTGGTGAAAAAGAGTATAAATATGTATCTTGTCAATAAAAAAAAATTCTTTTAAAAATGGATGAAAAAAGAATAAAAATTAGCTAGCTAAGAGTGAATCTCACAAGAAAAGTTTAAGTTGGTATTGGTGATCTTCCTCAAAACCAAGATGGATTTTTAACTTTAATTAATGGAAGGTGATGATAAAGAAAGAGAGAAGCCACCCCGAAAATTATAAATTAAAAAAAGGTAAAAAAAAAAAAAAAAAAAACAAAGAAAACAAAGAGACAGAGAAAGCTATGTGAGAAGAGAAGGTAATGTGAAAGAGAGTGCTTGGAATGGCATCACGCAATTTGTCTTTTAGAAGGTCCCACCAAACGGGGTCGGCTTCTTTCCCTTCAACCTCTCTAGATTTCTAAATTCCCCCCTTTAATTTCCACTTCAATATTTTTCCCCATATTATTAATCAATCTTTTTCTGTGTGTTATAATAGTATTACAGCCCTGCACGACAATGTGACTTATAAGACTCTCTCTCTCTCTCATAAACTCATTGAGAGAGATTTTTTGTTTTTATTTTTTTTATTTTTTATTTTTATTTTTCGTCCATGCATGCAAAAATATCACCGTCTGGTTTTAACCATTTACACATGTCATATCACACTAGAATTTTACATAACAATTTCCGAAAGGTTAAGAGAAGATATCAACATTCACCACCGAATAGTAATATTTTTTCTTTTTTATATTGTACTTCACTAACTCATTGGTTTCTTCTCCCTCTCAAGACAGCCTTTCCTTTTCTTCGTGCCCTTTGTGTCCTTTTGTTTGTTTTTGCATTTATATGTAACATATCCTTTCGTAATAATAATTAGATTGCAAAAAAGCTTTATATAGTAAAATATACTTATACTTAATAATGCATTTTGAACATTAGTTTTAATCATAACAATCTGAAAAATATAACGGTTTAAAATATAGTTTTATCGATACAGTATTTTTTTCAATCCTAATTCACGTTAAAAAAAAAAAGAAAAGAACTTGTTATTATCATTATTATTATTTTTTAAATTTAGGGATGGAAGTTTCGACATCTTCATCTAATAATAAAGTTAAATATGAATTTACCATTAGACAATACGTATAAATACAACTTTTTTTTTTTTACTTGGTCTGTCAAAGCATGACAAAGCTATATATTATGCAATGCACAGCACTAAAGTTATATTAATTAAATTTGCAGTTAGATAGCTAGTATTATTGGGCAATTTATTTGTATATAATGTCAAGGTAACCAACAAAAAAGCACGATTCACATGGGTCTTTCGAGATTCATGAAGACTCAGCTGGATTGTTGGATAATTGGTCGGAATTATATGTGTGTGTGTGTGTGTATAGGTATGTGTGTGTGTGTGAACGTACCCCGGCCCCATGGTTTAAAATTAATCAAGATTGGATCAAAAGCTAAGCTAGGGAAGAGCTTTGATTCGGTTGACCTCCTTAGCCCTAGATTAATTTAGAAATTAATTTGTTAATAAGTTATTGGAACAAATCAAACCCTAGACCAAGTAAAGAAACCAAAAAAAAAAAAAAAACTATGTACTATTTTATTTTATATAGAGCTTATATAATTTAAGGTATTCATAAGAGTAATTTGCTTTTTAAAAAATTGTAAAGGGGTATGCAATTATGCATGTTGTCTATTGCTTTTACTATGTGACAATAACTTTGTGCCATCCTTGGAAACAACCATCACGTATATATGTGATAAATCTGACAGGAATAATAAAAGAGATTTTTTTTTAAAATAAAAAATGGAAATTAAAAAAAAAAAAAACCCCAAACTAGAACACGGTAGTGAGTCTAGATCTAAATGTATAATTCCAAATGACAAACATTGGTGTAAACAATAGTAATTTCATCGAGTCAATACATAACCAGCCACTGTGCAGAGACTTAGAACTGTGAGCAACTTTTTTTTCTTTTTTTTCTTTTTCTTTTTTCTTTTTGGAGTGTCCTTTGAATCAACTTTTGGCGTTTGTCTCCTGGAAGCAATTGAACTTGTGCGTGGGATTTAGGGCAACATTATATATACACACACATATATGTGTATATATATATATATACATAAAACAAAGTCATGAATTATTGGTGAGGAATTGAGGTGGACTACATTGCCCTTTTATATATTTTCTTTGTCGTTTGGGCCAAATGTTTTACTTCTACTACTTCCCATGGCTTTCTGTCTCATCTTAAACATGAAAGCAATAAGTACCCGAGAATCATGTTTATCTATCCGTGCCACACAAGAAGACAAAGAGTGCTAGTATCATGGAATTATTTATTCGTTATTCAGAAAATTCAGGAAACGACATATACAGACACACACACACACATCATTTTAACTCGAAACTTGTTCAACAAGATATATATATTCAAATTCATATATTAGTGCATAAGTCAGCTGTATAGTGAGGCATATCACGATCACAACCAATCTACCGCATCATTTGTTAGAATATTTTGCTGAATTAACGCCCTTTTAGATTGTGATGTACATTCACAATTTAAAAAGTAAAATTTAAAATTTTATTAAAAAAAACACTGTAGAGAAAATTTTGAATAATGGACTAAAAATGAGATGTCCATCAGAAGCTTAGTTTAATTTGCTTGAATTTTATTTTTAAATCAATGAAAACTAAAAATGTTTTCCTAAAAATATCTCCGAGTGTTTTTCTCCCCCCCCCCTTTTGGAAATTCTTTAAGTGATTTATGTAATAACGTTAATTAAGTTTTATAGTATATATCCAAAATATTAAATCTTTTAAATTTGAGTGAGAGGATTCAAACTTAACTTGTAATAATAGAATTAAATGTAAAATTATCGTTAACCTATTTCATTCGCTGTATATTCAAATTAGTCGTACGTGATGCTATATTTCTTGAATAAATGGAAACCCAAATCTTCATTTTGGTGAAAATCTAAAAGGAGTCGGTCCAAAAGTCTCAAATACTTATGAATTTAGTTAATAAAGAAGTATGTTAAATAAAAAAAATCTATAACTACTATTTATCTTGTTGATTTAATTGGGATCTACTTTATTTATTATAAAAAAAAGCTAGAATTACTATTTAATTGGGATCTACTTAAATAAAAAAAATATAATCACTCTTTATCCTGTTGATTTAATTGGGATCTACTTTATTAAAAAAAAAAAAAAAACTAGAATTACTATTTGTCGTGTTGATTTAATGAGATCTAAATCTAAACTCTTATACATGGGAATCATCATTCCCAAGAAGCTTTGCATGAAATCAGGCGCGTTTCCTTGTGTTGAAGTCTTGAGGACAAACCAACTTTATTTGGAAAATCATTTCTTTAATCTTAATCCAACCGTTCCCACCCCAAATCAATTTTTCTTGACCCACTCACTCCTATATAAGGACATCCTTTTTCATTTTCTTGGATTTTCCTTGACTAATTTGCCTTTTCTTTTTTTTTTTTTTTCTTTTTCCTATCTTACTTTCCATGATTTTTCTCTTGGACTTTGTGTTTGCATAAATACCTATTCATAACACCCTATATATGCTGATCATAATGCACCTCCATTAACTCTATGATTTCCTCTATTTTTTCTGCTCATGTCTACCCACTACCTACATTATATGCCTTTTTTGTCACACCAAAAACCACTCCTAACCATATTCCTAATCACAACCCACAAGCATATATAACGCCATTAATCTATTTCCAAATGCTCTCATTTTGCCCCCAATATTTTAAGCCAATTTGACAAGATATACTTAGACTAATTAAATATTCTTAATGTTCTCTCTCTCTATATATATAAGTGGAAAATTCCTAATATTACTTTTAAGTTGTAGCATGTTATAAAGGCACCCTACACATGTATAAACCTAGAATTAATTATGAAATTAATACATTATTCTATGTTTGAAGGTTTTAGTTTTTTCAATCTCAATTAATATTACAGACTAAATATTTTGTAGTAGGAAAACAAAAAAAGAGCTAGTGCCAAAAAATAATATTTTATTATTATGATAACATCTATGCAATAATGCAAGTGTATTAGAGGATTTCATTCATTTATCTGATTCATAATAATAGTATGTGGACTAAACAAACCATGTAATGGGTGATTAAGTGATGTGCACTTAAAGGAAAAGTTTTAGGAACTATTACCTAAACCATACCAAGCATCTACCCAACTATTACCATATAATTGTCTTCTTGCATTGATCAATAAGTGGATGAGCACAAAGTCCAATTCATAGGTTTATCCATTTACCAAAAATATATATATATATATATATAGGTTTATTCACTAAGTTTCTTTAAGATGCACAAAAAAAAAAAAATAAATAAATAAAGAAAAAAGTATATCATATACTAGTTGATGTTTTGAAAAGGACGAGTTATAAATAACATCAAATTCTCCAAGCATATCCCCACCAAGCTAATGTCTATTTACTATAAATAAATAAATAAATAAATAAAAATTCGAACAATAAGATTAACTTCAAGATAATTTGAACATACTTATTCCCTATCGGTTCAAGCCAGGCTATTCAAATTGTTTATGTGTGATTTGGGGTTGTTAATTAATAATCAAATTAGTTTTGTATTATGGTAAATAACGTAATTGAATTACATTTTTATATCAAAATGTAATTGTAGATTTGGTGGAACAATTATTATTACGTGTTTAGATTTATTCATGTATAAAACATTGGTTGTGGCCCAAAGTGCATCATATATATATATATATATATATATATATAGCTGCTTTCTTGAGGAGGTTGAGAGGTTTTATCCTTTATGGTTAGCAAAGCTGTGAAAACCAACTCCCAAGCTTGAACATCAAGTACACCAAGCCAAAAAAAAAAAAAAAAAAGGACTTCTCGTATTTGCAGATCTTTGCAGTACTGTTTCTGAGATAACGGGAAAGAAATTGTTCCAACCATAGTTATTATTGGGTACTATTTATTTACACAAATTATTTATTTATTTTTACATCCCTTGGGGAAAAACAAGGTAAAACAATATTTCAAGTTAGTGGTTACTCTTTCTATATATGTCTGTGTCTCGTCCTTTTATTTCATGAACATTGCAGTGTCCACGTGGTGCTAGCCATGAATACCACCAGTCATCAATTGACATAACAAAAATATGATTCCACATTTTCTACTGTACTTTGCATACTACTTCTTTGTATATTATAAATTCACACACATACATATATTAATAAAACAAAAATGTCTTCTGTCATCTGTTAATGCATAGCAAGTGACACTTATAACAACCCTCTATTTAAAAATTTATAATAATAACTAAAATTCAAAATCTTATCACATAATACTATTCGAATATTAATATGAATGACGATCGTCACAAAATAAAAAATTATAGTTAAATATGTCACGTTATAAGTGATGTATTGAAAAAGTGTTGTAAAAGAATCCCTCCCTTTTTATATATATATATATAAACCAATTATAAATTCCCAAGAAACAAAGAATATCATCTTTTAAGATACACAAGTTTTTTTTTTTTTTTTTAACTTTTAAATAAAAGAAAAGAAAATTGAAGAATAAGAAATGTGGGTAGAGATTTATTTATTATTATGTCAGTAGGAAGAGGAAGGGTGGGTGGTGCTATGATTTATGAGCCCCTCTCAGTAGTGTACGTACTTGGGGAGCCTCAGCTTCTGATGGTGATAATGCCAGTCACAGGAAGCATCAGAGAAGATATATATATATGTATGTATATATACATATGGTTTTAAATCTTTCCTTTTCTTTTTCCTTTCCATGAAAGTTCATGGAGGGTTATTGGGGAAGCAAAATCAGAGAGTGGGGTCTTTTTTGATATTTGCCGCAAAAGTTTTAAAGCTGTTACATATAAAAGTATATATGTGTATATATATATATATACACACACTGAAAAACCAACCGCGACTCTATACTTAATTCATTATAATGTGGGCACAACTTCAGAGCCATCTTCATAGGGCCCATGGCATAGGGTCTTTGCTTTGATGGTGATTGCTTTACTTCTTTGTTTCTGGGATTTGTACCTTGATTTCCGTATTAGTGGGTTGGAGTATTAATTGATTAAGAGATGACTTTATTAATAAGGAGGATTTAATAATAAAAAAGAGGTTGTTATATTTGGTTTTGTAATTTTTGAGACTGATTGCATTTTGAAGATTCCAAATTTCATTTTCTATTGGCAATTGGGTTAAAGAGCTAAAAATTGAAGAAAAAAAATTGAAAAGAAAAAACTAAGGTGAAAAATAAGATGAGAAGACAATCTAATAACAATCTTTATAAACACATGCACCCCATAGGGTTACTTGATTGGTAAGGTCCGATAGAAATGACAATTTTCTTTGTAGATGCGGTCGTGAGACCCGACCCTCATAAAACGGGGATGTGTAATTGCTAACATGATTTAGGGTAAGGATGTGAACAAGTTACCTTCCTTGAACGGGGAAAGCAAATCAGGGCTGAACAACCTACACCTTAGTAGTTAGTAATGCTAACCTAAACAAGTCTACTAACATATTTAACTATGGTTCAAGAGATGTGCTCAAGGAACGCCCAACTTTTTGAGCAATGTCCAATAAGGAATCTTCACATGGCAATCTGTCTACATGTCTCGTGACGATTCTCAATCCATTAGGAATTGGGACACGCGACATTATATTATTACACCTTCTATAATTGTTGGATGGGATCAACCCAAGTTTACGAGTTGGATTTGACCGCTACCCGAATCTAGTATACAATTATAGATTCCGCTATCTTAGCTTGACTTCTTGTTTAATTTTTTAGCACAAGGATCAAAATTTCTCGACAGATACCTTACCGATGTCCTCTTTTTTCGTAATTTTATATAAGATGGAGAATTAGTCCATCTATTATGCATAATGGCACGCAGTATTGAATCGATTTTTGACAACAATCATGGTAAAACTTAAAATAGTCTTTTCAAAAAATGAAAGAAAGAAAAAAACAAAAAAAACTCTTAAAAAGTAGCGCGATAGATAGACCATAATGATGAGTGAAATTGAAATTCGAAATTTCAAAGAAGACTAAAGTACTTAAGAGTAATTTGGCAACAAATTTCGGCTTAGGAAATTTCCTGTTAATGAGTAATGAAGTGGCCCACTACGACAATAGACCTGCCTGCAGATCTCCTTCATCGAACTTTATCGAAAACCTCCAAAACTCAACACGGTTCCTAGAAATATATCAGGAAATACACTAGGAAAAGGAATTTCTTAGTAAATGAAAAGAAAAAAAAAAAATAAATAAATAAATAAATAAAGGACTACTGCAAGTTCCACCAACATTATTATGAACGTGAAGCAGTTTGGGTTAATCGAACAAAAGTCATAAATACGAAAAAAACTGAATCAGTGGTCCCTTAGGAAAGGATCTAGCTGGAATAGTTCTATATATACGACCCTACTAATAATATTTATTTATTTTTTTAAAATTATATCAGGTTAAAATTGCATGAAAAATAAAAGAAAGTAAAAGTGACAGTTTCTAACACATTAAGACCTATTTGACAGCGTTTTTTAGAAGTTATTTTTGACTTACTGAATTCAAAAGTTGTTTATAGAAGTGTTCTGATTATCTATTAGAAAAGTTTTTAGTTTCTAGAAGAGCTTTTTTTCAAAATCAGAAAATATAACTTCCGTAAAATACTCTTATGAGTGGACTTGAAAACTTGAATCACAGTTAAATGTAGACATTATAAATTTAGTTTTAATATTTTTATTACTTGTTAGAAAATTTTAATTTGACTTCAAATGCTATTTTAAAAATATGGCTCCAAACATGTATTGAAAAATTACAGTGTTGTTTTTACGTATCTTCTTTTATTGACTAAAAACAAAAATAAAAACTCTATCAAACAGATCCATACGACAGTTTAAAAACAGAATTCTAGGCGCTATATTATAATAAATAATAAAATATTTTACTGTTGATTCCTATCATGTGCACAAGGTAGAGTACTGTATACTTATTATGAAATTTTTGCATATAAATAGGTCACAACTTTCTATACATACATGTAATTATGTAAAGCTTACAAATAGAAGGCTAAACTCTCAGAGTTTTTGCTGCCTACTAATCTGACACACATTTGCCTCATTAAGGGTGCATTCTTGGGACCAACCTTTATGATCTTATGGATCTTACACAGAAACGTTTTTTTTTTTTTTTTTTTTTTTTTTAATATGGCCCAGTTTTGGTGGGATATAATTATTTTGTAATCCTTAAGGTAAAAGAGAAAAGAAATATTAAAAAAAAATAATTAAAAAGGCCAAAGCATGCAATATGATGAAGACTACTCAATATGATTTCTTCATTTTGCTCAATGCACAAAGGAAAGAAAAAGAAAGGAAAAAAATAAAAAAAAATAATGGAGGACACAAATTATTATTCAGTACTACTGAAAGGTAAAATTCCAGGTAAATGGAGTTGCAAATTGACCTGATAGATAAAAAGACAAAGGAAAGGAAAAGAGAAAGAAAAGCCTGCCAAACAGAGTGTCATGAGGACTGTAGTGCCTTGAGAAGCCTCGCAGGGTATCATAATATTCATTTTTCATTTTATTTATTTATTTATTTTTTTTTTTCTGGGGGTGTTCTTTTCATATTTCTTCTTCTTTTACTTTTGGGCACAGATAAGATAAACATCTAGAAATCTTTTGTTTGCCATGGACAAAGAAGCAGTGATATGCACAGTACTTACAAGAAAATTTACTGGCCTGCAAGTCTTGTGGTGCAGAGACTGCAATGCCCTTAAAAGTTTTTTGGTGGGGTTGTTTTAGGTTTTGACTTTGCTACAGAGTTTACATGAAACTTGTTTCAGATCTTCCAATTCTTTCTACGAGAAAATTACACACACACACACACACACACGCGTGTATGTATATATGTAAAGATCTGTGTGTGTGTGTGTGTGTGTGTATGAATTATTGAGATTTGTAAGGAAATTTATTTAGAATATTCTGATAAAAAGTGGGGAGAAATCATTTCAACCTGATATTTATTTATTTGTTTATTTTCACTCCACGATGAATTAATTAGTAGTAAGTTAATTCTGAATATTATGATTTTTCTTTTTATTGATTTTAGGTAAAAAAGAGTATCAATTCTGATTACTTTTTGAGCTACTCTATGCTATGTTCTCTTTCTTTCTTTCTTTCTTTTTGGGTGGCTAAAGAACTAAATGCTATGTATGGCTAGAGAGTAGAAAAGTTTTTGGAAGGATAGAAAAATGGATGGATCAAGGAAAGTCATCAATTACTGCCTTGGAACAGATAAATGGAGAGAAGAAAGCAAAAAGGGAAATTGATGTAACAAACCCCTTTTTAAGTCTACCTAACTAATCTCTTATGAAAATGTTATATGACCCTATATAATTGATACTTAACATTGAAAAAGAAAACAACATTACAAATATTAACATATATGTGATCATACAGACATAATCTAACGATAATAACACATTTGAGTCCATAAAAATAATATAAAGTTTGAATCTCTTCACCTCTAAATTAAATATATATATATATATATATAATTTTGACATGCAATAAATTGAAATACTTAATCTTCTAGACTTCTAGTGATGTATATTATTTTGTGTTATCGTTTACTCAAACTAAAACGGAAACTTGTATCTAGTTTTTAAATAAAAAAGATTTAAAAAAAAAAAAGTTCGTTTTCTCATTTCTTTTTTCTTATGTTAATTTCTGCCACCCTTTTGGTTTGATTTTCATTTTCCATATCCGTTTCTATTTTATTCATACACAGATAGAAGGAATACTACTAATTCTTTTTTACAGACAAAAAGCCAAACAAATCAAGTTTTGGTATTTACGTATAAACACGCACACACACGCACGCATACATATATATATATATATATATATAATCACGTCAAAATCTTCCATTTTTCCAAGTCACGTTGTGTACATTTTTCCGGTTTTACACGACAATGTTTTCAACAGTCCAATTCACAATGAAGTGAGCCAAAAATGCCATTATCATCAAACTTCTTTATTCGTTCACATTGCACCACATTAATTAACATGTAAGGGCGGCAAGAAGACGACAGGTCCAAGAGGGAAAATACACCAAACAATGATGCCAGTATAGGGAATAGGGACTTTAGAGGGAAATAAACAAATTATAATATATTTGAAAATTAAAAAAAAAAATTAATATCAACAAACATGCATTTATAAGATGATGCTACATCATTTATAAAGATAATTTTTCTACGATTTCTTTGATAAGAGCTTCGTCTATGTGATGTAAGAAACTTTCCAAATGTTTGATGAGTAAGAGGTTACTAATAATGTAAGAAAAACATAATATAACACATGATATATAAGAAAGATCTATATGTTAATTAAACACATATTTTTTTATATATATTAACAAATAAAATTGCTCTTTTTTTTTTTTTTCTTTAGTTTTATCGTGTATTATATTATGTTTTTCTTAAATTACTACTCACTTAATAACATATCAAAGGCACTTCATTATTTAAGTTTGAGGAGCCGATCGAAAGAACCGTAAAAAATCTATATATACATAATATGATCAATATTTTAAAGCAGGTGGTCAAACTGGAAATTGGAGAAGCGGTCACAATTAAGAATGGGTTTGTGTTTCTTATTGGTCTTTCTTATTTATTGTTTTAAAAAGGAAAAATACCAAATATAATCTTCTGTGGGGGTTTTTTTCCCGAATTTTCTATACCTTTTTTTTTTTTAATAAATGTTTGAGAATTTTTGAGTTAAAATTCTTTTTTTTTTGTCAAATTTTTAAGTCAATTAAATAGTAAAAATAGTATATAATACTTTTTCATTTTCATTTGTCAATTTTTTAACTTGTCACCTATGGTTTAAACTTGTATAGGGAGAAATCGCAAAATAACATTAAAAAAATGATAACAAATTATAGTATAAAATTTTAATCGTTCCCTAACAAGATGAAGATGATGATGATGATGATGATAGCATAGTATTAAAAAAAAAAAATCTCATCTTTCTTCATGTTTCTCTCTCTCTTCTCTTCTCTTTTCTCTAACATAAAACTATGCACATTAATGTGTTATTAAAAATTAATCATGTAATACATTTTTTAATTAGAAAATCCAAGGATTTACCTATAAACATATGCTATAATTTTAAAATATTTTAAAAAACTCGAAATAAACTTTAAAGTACCTTGTAATGTGTTATTTGCTACAATTTTCCTAATGGAAATGCCAACATATGGACCAATCAAAGGAGAGTGAGACGCAAATGTCAATGCAAATGTCGAACATAAACCAATCAAAGATGGAGGGAGAATGCAAATGCCCAACATAAACCAATTAAGGAAAAGGGGGAGAGAATGCAAATGCAGAAAAGAGAAAAATTTGCAAAATACAAGGCATAGTTTTAGGCATTAGAATAATAAAAATGGAAAAAGTAGTATTTTACAGAGGGGTATTCGGTATTTTTCTATTTAATAAAGAAAGTAGAAGAAGGAATAGGGAATGGATAATATAAATCTGCATACACGAGGGTGTCAACTATGCGTATGATTGACACATGTGCAAACCTTTCCATTTAGATGAATGTCAATCTTTTAAATTTGGACGTATTTGTATTTGATTATGCCTTATCTTTAATTATAATCTATAATATATTGGACAATAGTTTAAGTTGTTTCATATATATATATATGATATATATCGGTTGATAGAGATTAGTTTTTGTTCCCCTGAGTAATAAATTAGGGATATGGTATAGTCAATATTATTGATTGATATGTTGAAGCTATCAATCTCTAATTTTCTTCTATTTTTTGGTTCTAATTGGTGACAAATTCTAGTGTGAACAAACAAATTAGTTGTTGCAATTATAATTTCTTGTAAACTAGCAAGAATATGCGCCTAGAGCTATACACGTATAAAAAAAGAAAGTGATTTCTGCTAATATTATATAAAAATGATGATGATATATCGTGAGCTAACATTGAATAAGATGAAATCTCAAATTTATGTGTACCTTTCAAAGAGAAAAATTTTATAGAGGCCAAAAGCATAAAGATAAGTTCATCGTTGTACTTGCATCTACCCCTTATTTCATTCCAACAACTAGCTAAACCCAATAAATAAATAAATAAATAAATAATTGAGAGAGAGAGAGAGCACGAGCCATGACTCATGACCCATGACCCTCGCATCCTTTGAATGAGCCTTGTCCACACTTAAAAGCAAAATGTAGCATTTATAATTAATTGACCTAAATAGTTTCTGAATTCTTTTAAAGGTGACCGTTTGATTTCTTTCTCTCTTTTTTTCTTTCTTTCTTTTCTTTTTTTTTTTTTTTGGCCAAGATAACAATAAACTCTTAATTTTTTGCGATTATAATTTTTTCCATTGAACTCCGTTAAATTTCTAACGGAAATCTTGTTGAAATGGACTTTTTTGTAATAAAAGACTAAAATACCCTTAAATGTCCCTCTTTCTCCCCTCCCCCCGCCCCCTCTCTCCTCTCTCTTTCTCCTCTTGTTGTTTTGATTCAGAATTAGAAACAGACCACCAAAAAATCAAGCCTCTGCGTCTTAACCTCGGCCTCAAAGTCAAACCACCCCACTTTTCTCCCAAATCGATGATGCCCATTTTGTCTTTGTCACATTCTTGTTGGCTTCCGAGCTCATATTGCTGTTTAAGCTTCAATCGGAGGCTTTCTTCTTCTTCTTCTAATTTGTAGTGCTCTCAAAGAAGTGACGTCATTTCTGAAGAAGAGTCTGAGGTTAAGGAACAGCTGAGATCGATTAGAAAATGAATCCTCGGATATGCTACCACGCTGGGTTATCGCCCCCCTCCCCCGAGCCTCCCTGGTTCCTAGCCAATCTTGGCCTCCCCCCCCCCCCCCCAGATCTGGGCTTTTGATTCAAGGGGGAGGGGAGAGAGAGAGACAAAAAATTTTTTAATTTTTTTAAATTAATTATTATTAAATTACTAAAATACCTTTTGAAATTAGATTAAATACATTGCAAATGACTCACTCAATAAAAAATTTAATGGACTTCGATGGAAATGTCTGAGATAACCAAAAAAATAGGAGTTTAGGATTATTTCGGCTAAAAAAAGAAAAGAACAAGGATTAAACTATCTTTTAAAGAGTTCAAGGACTATTTAGGTCAATTACTCTATAATTAACTCACAATTTTTATATATTATTCTCGCTTTTCTCTCTCTCACTCTCTTTATCATGCATTTCTTTGTCATGGGGGACCAAGAAAGATACATAGGCAAAGGGAGGGAAGGGGGGAATCAAGTCATGGGTTGGCAATTCTTTGGCATTGCTTAATTAGTAGTGTTAAAATTGGAACCATATGTTTATATATATATATATATATATATTGACTTGGGATACAAACAAGAGAAGCTTCTCTTTACTCTTTCAAAGGTGCCAATGGAATATAATTATTATTTCAACCAGTAAGCTTCCCCTTTTTAGCCTATTTGTTTGCCCTCTTTTATAAGGAGAGGAAGAGGGATGACTTGTCCCTTCATATACTATAGTATTTACGACATGGTGTAATTAGATTCTCTCAATAATCAACAAAAATTTGTGTTTATATATAAACTGTACAGCAACCTCAAGATAAAAAATAAAGAAGAAAAATATTAGATAAAAATTACTTTACTTTTTTAACGTAAATGTGTGAAATTTAAACTTTATATCTTTTAGGGAAATTATATGTAATATTACCGTTAAACAATGCATGCAACTAGATAAAAAAAATTACTTCGAGTTTTTAAGATATATGTGTTTTTATTTGAGTGCCCTTATAATAAACAAAATTATTATACATAAACATAAAGATCATGGAACTGTACTCCTCTTGAAAAATTAAGAAAAATTATGAAAAGAAATAAAGTAAAAGTTGAAAGTAATTATTTTTATTTTCATCTGGCCGTTCCATATAGTTTCGTGGACGTTTCTTCTCATCATCTTTTATCATTGATCAGTTTCAAATTTTGAAAATGGAAAAGTAAAAAAATAAAAAAAGTCACTAATGTGCTGTTGCATTGGCGCTTAAGACAAAGGTGTAATAATAAATAAAAGTTTGAAAAGGAAGGAAAGAAAAAATGAAGCAACGTCCAGTAATGTGATATCTTTATTGAAACACTTGTTCAAAATTGCATCACCAATTAAAATCTC
This sequence comes from Ficus microcarpa, assembly GCA_025413485.1. Taxonomy (NCBI): domain Eukaryota; kingdom Viridiplantae; phylum Streptophyta; class Magnoliopsida; order Rosales; family Moraceae; genus Ficus; species Ficus microcarpa. Next base: position 17,534,001 of record CM046386.1, on the reverse strand, counting down.
TTTTTATCACATCTTTTTCAGGTAGCTTTTATAATTTTTGTTTTATTTTCAAATTATGTTGAATTGCAATAGAATTGATAGGAGCTCAACTGATCCCGTATACGTATGTGCTCCTCATCTCACATTCTTATTAGTTTTGTTTCTAAATAAGCTATAATGCTTATATGGCTATCGTTTATTTAAAAATATATATATATATATACACACACTTTCAATTTTAAATCTCAGAACTTTCATTTAAATTCATTCCCTCTTACCCGTTAAACTAGCCGCAATAAGAATTTTTTACAACAACATTCTAGTTATAATACAATAAAAACGCAATTTATGTATTCCGAAAAACTTTCAAATTCAGAATCTGAAAGCTCTCGTTCAAATTTCTTTTCTGTCAAACTAGCTGCAATAGGGATTTTTGACAACAACAACATTATCATAATTAACTAGTTGTAATAGAGGAAAACACAATTCACAGCCACACATCTCCTTAAAACCAAAAATTGGTGGACCTAAGCTAATTATAGCTCTCTTATAGTGTTAGATAGATTAGAGCCGAGGCAACAAATATATATCATCTGATCAATTCATTTTCTCACCTAAATTCACTTATTAACTCATTAGTGCAGTAAGTAACTTTATTATTACAATTATCAATTTCTATAAAAGAAATTCCACAAACTCTGAATTTTCATGGTTAATAAAATACAAACATACTAGACAAATTTCTTGTATTTCGTTTTCTATAACAGGACACGTCAGTTATTCTCGCTCTTTTGGGGCCAGGAATTTAGATTGTAAAATAAATTATTGCAAAATTAGTTTATCAAATTATAAAAAAGAATCTACGAATAGGATTGTGTTTTTAATCCTTAAAAATTTGTTAAGTTTGTTGATTTTATATTTTTAAATTTTTAATATGGTTTTTATCCAATCTAATATTGAAAATTTTATAGTACTACCAAACATATTTTACCATAAAGAGCTTATATGAAAACTTTCTGATTCGGTATTATCAGGATTACTGGATGGAAAAGTTATTTCTCTCTATCTATTTTCTCTCTCTCTAACGAGTTGTATCGCTCTCTCGTTCAAATTGTGCCGGTCTTCTATACAAATTATACCGTCGGATAGAATGAGAGAGATTTCATGTGTGTATATATATATATGTATTTATATATATGTTGCTATTTCAATAGAAAGGTTCAAGAAGATTTGGATTCCCAATTTCCTGTTCAGGTGGGCAGAAATATTGTGTCATGGAACATCAGCAACCCGTAATAATACTGACAATAACAATGCATGGTCTAAGAGACGTGTAAAAATGTATAGAGTAAATAGTTTATAAAATCTTTTCTTTTCTTTTCTTTTCTTTTCTTTTCTTTTGTTCCCTCCCTCAAATATCACTTTCTCACACTTTCTCTTGCTCTAGAAAATCGCGACGCATTAATAACGTTCACGCGTCAGACACACACATGCACTAACAAAGAACCAAAAGAAATACCTCTCTCTCTCTCTCTCTCATGTATGATTCTCACTGCTTTTCTTGTTAGAATCCAAACAAAGCTTCCAAACAAACAATAATCGTTCAAATCCAGTACCCATACAACACCATGGCATCTATTCTTTTAAAATAATAAGATTTTCTATTCTTCAAAATTTATACATATCCCTTTCAAAATATATATATATATATATATATGTTATACATATTTTCTTTGGGAAGCCGCTTATTTGACAAAGCACAAAAAATAATTTTCCATGGTTAGGAAAATCTCAACCCCTCGGAAAGGATATCATCACACGCTTACAATAATAATAATAATAATAATAATAATATTGTATTATATATATGTAGTTTCTAGGTGGTGGTGTTGAATCATGAATGGAATAAGGAGCAATAAATTGATTGTCTTTTGTTTTTCTTTCTTTAATTTTTTTGATATATTCTTTGTTGAGGTGCTCTTTAGGGATAGGCTTTTTTTTATTTTTTATTTTTTATTTTTCCGAGAGTCTTGCCTTGATTATTAAGGGGATTACATATTCAAAATTTCTTAGGTCGTTTTCAAAATGAGGTAATAGTAGTGACATGTTTGGTTTAGGTCATTTTCTCTGGACAAACCTCCCCCTTTTTATCTTCTTTGGGCACGGGTTAGATGAGAGTTAATTAACATGTACTTATTATATATAGAACAACCGACTTGAATTCCTATATAGTACAACATTAAGACCGTTCCATGTGGGTCTCTTTTTATCCTCTGAATTCAAAAGACTTTAATTTTCTTTAAAAACTTCATTCAAAGTTGTCATGCAAATTGGGGGAAAAAAAAGGAAAGAAAGAATAGCAAAGAAAGAAAAGAAAAGGATAGACTTATAACCCAAGTTCCAACTTCTATGATATTTTTCTAATCAATAAGATCGATTGGCACCAAACTTTAGAACATTACGTTCTCATTTGTACTTATTAATATCATGTATTTTACTTATAATAAATCACCCAAATCAATTTGAAAGAAAAAGGTTATTTGTGAAGAACTTATGGTTAGTTTGGAGTTAAAGTTTAAACTTAAAGTTTAAACTCAAATTTTTGTCTTTTTTGAAAAAGTTTTTTGTTTTTTCTAAAAAAAAATTTTTTTTATCTTTTCTAAAAAGTTAACAAAAGTTACTATTCAAACTTAAAAATTTCAACTCAAACTCATTCAGCAAACGGCCCTTAGCTGGTAATTATAAATTAATCAATTTTTCATTTATATATTATATACACACACAAAGAAAAGAAGAGAGTATTTAGTATTTATCCTATAACATGTCCGAAATGGATAGCTAGCATTATGAATGAGAAGGTCGCATATGCCCTATTCCAACATGGAAGATAATGTGATCAGGGGATCATTAATATTTTTAAATGCACCAAAAATATGACCAATAGTATATATATTATAAAGGATGATGTAAATAGAACTTGGTTATTAAGTTACGTTCCCATATATACTTTTTTTTCCTATTGAAAAAGTTGTGGACGTCAACAAGAAAACTGTCCTATCCACATGCATTTTACTAGGGATAAAGTCCATACATGCCTAACATATTACATATTCATGGAGCTTGATTCTAGATAGTGGAGCATTAACAGTCATATTCTTGATAGGCATCACATGATTAAAGACGCTTTTTCGATTTTTTTTTTTTTTTTTTGGCTCTTTTCTCCTTAATTTGGGGTAAGTAGTAAACATAGCTTTTGAGTATAATGGAAATTATCTTCAACTCTTATAAGAAAGATCACTTTTCCATATCTCACAAAGAAACAAAAGAGAGTAATTAACTTGAAATATTGCAAAAATCTTGTACCATGATATTGCTATTTATTATATGCGATATTGGGATGAGATTGAGAGCTTTTTTTAACTTTTACCTTATGTATACACATGATCTTGCTTGGAGGGAAGAAACTTCAAACTAAAGATAGATTCATTAAGATTTTGAATAAAGAGGGTAAGTGGGCTTGTACACATAATAAAGTTCAAAAGCTATCTGGAGGGGATACTTCAACAACCACCAAAAAAAAAAAAAAAAAAAAAAAAAGTTAGAGGGTACATATCTTTTACAGTGTAATATATATGCATAAGAATTGAGGCATCGACCTTTCTTCATTTAGGCAAACCGGAAAAAAAAAAAAAAAAAAAAAAAAAAAAAAAAAAAAGGGGTCTCCTTTAACTTTTTTTTTTATTTTACAATATTTTGCATGTTATTTCATGTTGGGCATCTCATTAGGTAGCCAAAGATGGTCCGTGAGGAGGGCATGTACTCTTTTTTTTTTTGCTTGAAAAGTGAGGAGGGCATATACTTGATATTATTCATTGTGGTTGGGTCAATTCAAAAATCTTTCATATATATCCCTTCACCACCCCCCACAAACGACAACCAACAAGGATATTATTATTATTAAGAAAGGAAAAGTAAAGATAACCCAAAAAAAAAAATTAAAATTAAAAAAAGAAAAGAAAAGAAAGTCTTCCTTATTAGAGCAGCAGTTGTAGTACTAGTACAACTCCCCACCCATGATCAAAGCACATATGGTGTCAGTATTATTTCTTTCCTTTGCCTCCACGTTGCCTACTACTTGCCTTGTCGATTCTTCTAGCTTGACCTCAATCTGGTTCTCCAGTTTCATTTCAAAAAAAAAAATAATAATAATAATAATAATAAAAACGAATCAATAAATAATGTTAACGACACCGATGATAACCCTAATTGTTATCACCCAACTCATGCAATATATAGCAAGTTGTTATTGTTTTTTACTGATCGATGTACACAACTATAATTAATTGAATGTATTATACCACTTCAGAATAAAAGAAATGACAAATTATGTATCATTTCAGTTGATTAAAAAAAAAACAGATTATAGTTGATTTTATTAGCATTATTAAAAAAATAATAATAATAAGTTATCTTTTTCAAAAATGCCATTTTCTTGCTCATTTAATTACTTGTTTGCCACATATCCCCATTTCAAATAATCAAATCCCTCGATATCTCTTGCTCCCATAGTCCCACATCCCAACTTCCTCACCTACCTTGTTAGTTAAAGTTTCCATGAAAAATGGATTAAAAAAAAAGAAAAGAAAAGAAGAGAAAAGGGGGGAAGAAACAATAGATAAATTAGATCACGAACACGAGAGGCTAATTATTGGGCTTTTTAATAGCTAGCTAGCAATAATCTTTACGTGATCAAGATGATTTCTTCATGGGACGTTTAGGTAATTATGTATAAAATGGGGTTCTCATGTTTCATACTTTCTACTTAAGGCACCAAACATGAACAGCATTTTCAACTCAAAACTCTCCCCAATCACATGCATGACGCATGCAATTTATTTATTTATTTTTTTCACTTAAAACTCCTATTTTCACCTCTCTCTCTCTCTCTCTCTCTAAATATTTATATATTGAATTTCACCTTATTTAACCCACTAGATGAATATAAAGGGATTAAAAAAATGAAATTTGTCAAAAAGTCCACGCGTAAAAGAAAATATTAACAACACCATTTGTAAAAATATTAGAAAAATAAGGTTGCTACATAGTTTTTGAATTTCTTGTTAGTGTGAAAAACCAACAACATTATCCATGACGGTCACTAATTAACTAAAGTAACAAAGAAAAGCAATCATATGATTCATAGCTGATCTCATATTAGAGCTAATTATGCTATATATATATATTATATGCATAAGCACACAAAACACAATTAGTATAAGTAAGGTTGGTCAAAATGTTAGCTGATAATTTTCTTCCCTTGGAAGCTATATTAGATGAATTTATTAAAAAAAAAAAAAAAAAAACACAGTAATACACGTCTGCTATATAATAACTCCGTGACTCGAAGTCAAATGCTCCATTTGTCCATTAACACATGAGACACTTAATTATTTATAGTTGACCCTAACATTACATTATGGTAACGTTATTTTTTATTTGTCAATAAATTTATGATGCTCGGTCCAATTTTATTTGTGTAATTGATCCGTATGAAATTTATCTCGATGGTGTATTAGCCTTAGTGCTACATGTTATTGGCTCTCAATTAATAAGAGTATATTTCATCAATCAAAAAGGTCATGTCAAAATGAATCTTATGCATGCTCGATTATTAATATGTTGAAGAACTTTCCAGTTATCGGGTCTCAGTGTGTATATCATTATATATGAGATTTATTATATTTTATTGATAGATCAAATCTCAATTTAAGTTTTGTCTCATATATCATGAGATCACTCACATTCTAATTTTTTATGTCTTTCAAAAAAAGAAATTCTGATGCTAGTTCACATATAGTTCCGCAGATTTATTTAGAAAATTAAAAATCAAATTCAAGAAAGTCGGTTAAAAAAATTGAGAAGAAGACGACAATACATATTAGGAGTACTGCTGCCGACTAGTGTATAGCGTTCCTTTTGCTATTCCTAGAATTGCAAACCTAACCTAATTAAGAAACATCAAATCAAATATCTGTAGAATTTCATAGCTAGGGTTTCACATTAATAATGTCAATTTTTAAAAAAATCAGTGAAGTCATGTGATCAGATATAAAAGGATATATATATATATATATATATATATATATATATATTGGGTATCTCTCTCTTTATTATGTATAAATTCTGTGTCGATCACGCACCATCTCAACTGAATGGCTGGTTTTTAGCCAATAAATATATAGGTCCACAAATGCCATAACGTTAAAACCAAAATGGGACAAATTTTGAATTTCCTGTCAGAAAATCCTGGTATACATGTGAATATACTCTTTATCTATACATATCAAATTAAAAAAAATTTCAAAATTTATCAGTGGAAAATAAAATTTAAGAAAAACATCGCACATGTATAAACACGGCGTCACTACATATAATGCAAAACAATTCTTTCGGTGCTGATTGATTAATTTTATGTTAAGCAATTATATATATTTTTATATAGATTACTTTTCGTTTAAAAAATTACTGTAAGAAACGACATTATTAAAAAAAGTTGTGTTCTATATATATTTTTTTTTTCCTTCTTCTTTTTGAGGAAAAGGTTTTGACTTTTGGTTGCTTGTGGAATGTGACAAATGTGAATTATTACTTGCTGTGTGTGTCATACCAATTATAAAACAAAGGAAACTTGATGCTGATGGTTAATCTGCTGGCCCAATAATTTCGTATATATACTTTGTATATCATAACCTAAAGGAGTGAACAATTTATTAAAGGAAATGAAAATATATTTTGGGTTAATGCCCCTATGTTTTAAATTAAAAATATATTACAATACCGATATATCTTCTTGAATAAAGCAAAAATTTGTTAGAAGGAAAAGAAAAGGTTCTAACAAAACCGAAGTCATAAAAGGCTCAAATATAAGAAGGAAAGAGAAACAATACACACACACACACATATATATATCAAAACAGATAAAGACATGCATATTATTGTCATGAGGAATGAGTTCCTTTTGGTAAATCCACTTCAAGGATAGCTTGTACTAAAAAACTAATTTTACTTATTATTCAGCATACGTTAATTAATATATATATATATGTGTGTGTGTATGCATGCAAGAACACACATAATAAAAAAAAATAAAAAACCGACAAATATATATAGTTAAATCAAATAACTTGGATTTATAAGTTTTGCACTATAAAAGCGTTGAAAAGGGAATGTGCAAAGTATGGACAACTTCTTTTTAGTATTCGAATATTAGATTTTTTTTTTTTTTTTTTTTTTTTTTTTGTAAATATATGTACACTGTCTTGAAGTCACATTGAGCTTCACCGTTTTTCTTCCTATTTAATTTCCTTAATTTTCAACCTCGGTGTCTTTTTAATTTTGATTGCATTTGTTCAACTATTTATTGACCGAAAAAATGAAGGTGAGAGATAACAGACTAATAGCAAAAGCACAAAAGTTATTATTTTGTAAAATCAAATATTCTCTTAAAACATTTCAAGTGATAAATTTATTGTTTCATGCATATTTCAGTGATCAAAATCGTTTTTGAAGCATTTTGAGCATCGTTTTCCAATTATAACATTACATAAGAGATGTCACCATGATTAAATTTGGTTGTAGGAGTATCTCTGTAATACTGATAAAAGATAAAGAATGTCTATGGCTTTTTTCCCCGCTTTATTTTATTATAAAGTAGGTGAATGAAAACGTTTTTAACAAATAATAATAATAATAATGATAATAATAATAATAATAATAATAATAATAATAATAATAATAATAATAATGATAATAATTGGTTACATCTTTATTACATTAATACAATCTAATTATAAAGACAAAAATCAAACAATATTTTCGCATATTTGTATCTTTTTAATTAGCAGACATTAATACACTAAAACGATGTTTTTTTTTTTTTGTGTCTTTAATTCAAGCTGTTTACTAAATTAAAAAAAAGTTTCCTAAAATTATATGCTTTCAGTTTCCTAAATAGTTTCCTTGAAACCTTTTATTATTATTATTATTATTTGAATGGATTGTTGTGATAGAAATATATAGGTGCACGAACACATTCCGACTTGGTCGAACTCCTCTAGCACCTTCATCACTTTCTCATCTCACTGATTTTACTAAAAAGAAAAGAAAAGAAAAGAAAATACAAAATCGATTAACAATGGGAAAAAACCACCGTAAGAAAAAAAAACTAAGTTAGAAAGTCAATGCAACTCCTAATAAAAGCCGGAAAGCAGTGTCATAAGATCAAGTCTTGACTCTTTTATTGAAAGTAGCTTTTAAATATATATCTAGTTAAAAACCCTCTAACCCATTAAAGAAGAAGAAGTATAAAAAATAAAAAATAAAAAGACTAAAAGAAAAATGAGTACATATTTACCATGAAGTTCGGCTAATTTCCTTGAAACTTTTACACAAATCGAAAATGGTACGTTAGTGTTAACATCATTGAGCATTATTTGACTTTGTACATTTGTACAGAATATATATAGATTTCATTAAAAAAAAAAGTTTTTTGGCTTTTTTCCATTATTTCCTCTCCTTGTCAAAAAACAGCAAAATGGTTTTGGGCCCACACACATCATTGTTGGGCTAACTAATAGGACCATCGCAGGCACCGCTGTACCCGACCCATTGACATAGCACCCATTAATTGGGTCTTACTTGTCTTATTTACCCACATAGGGCCCCAATTTCGTTGCCCAATCTTCAGGCATTTGTAATGGTATCTTTTTCAACCATTATAATAATAATAATAATAATAATAATAATAATAATAATAATAATAAAAAATTCAAAAAAATAAAATTCAAAAAAACTAAAAATAAAAATTGGTCACTATGAATATCAAGCATATCATCATCATGTGCACCACATGTGACTTGGGGCACATCAAATGCTATATACAATAGTACAAAATCTAGTACATTTCATGAATTTAATCTTTTTCCCACTTTCTTTATCTCTTTCTCTCCCTATATATTATGACTTTTTATTTATTAGCAGTGCAAATCTTTATTTTTGGGTTATGTAAGGAAGATTATTAGGCCTTCTTTTTCACCTTTATCATTTCAACGACCAAAAATTAGAAGGTGGGTTTTCTTACTAGTAAAGATAGTGGATGAAAAGAACCACATGGCAAGTAAGAGAAAAAGAAATGGAATAAAAATTGTTAGGGAAAAAAATAATTAAAAAAAAAAAAGAGTTAGTGAGCAGGCAGGCATCTCTGTAAAACTATTTGTCGTAATCTGTTAATTTATTTATTTTTAATTAATGACCACAGAAAGTGATAAGCTCAACTTAATTCTTTTTTATTAGTTGGATTAGGTCACATTACCTTGCTCTGATCTGCCCAAATAATGGATATGCTCATAAAGATAGATGTATAAAAGAGAATATATCAACTTAATCTTAATTAATTTTTTTCCCCCATATGTCCACTATAAATATCTAGTGGCAACTTCTGCAGTATATAATATATGTTATATTTATATGTATATATATATATATATGTAATATGTAAGACTTTTCGTGAGGAAAGAAAAAAGTAAAAAAGAATACCGAGACCACAAAACTTAAAGACACTTGAAAAAAAACAAAAAAACAAAAATCAGCTAAAATAATATCAAGCTTCAAGTAATAGCAACCCACCTTATGTGGTTTTAGTCATATCCAATTAGGAAAACGTACAAAGAAAATAAGCCATGCAAAGTATTAAAAATATTCTTTTACTATTTTGCTAATATGGTCCAATTCTAAGAATTTACGAAGTGATCATATGTTTTGCCAATGACTATTAGACCAAACGGTATAAGATAGATTGAGATGAGATTTGAATTTGGAAAAGTCAGGTTTATTCTCGCATTCTATATATATATATATATATATATATATATATATCGATGTGCTTTTATATATATATTTCTTTTCTTGGTCTCATAATCGATTCATAGTTATCCAAAATGGTTTTCTGGTTATCATGAGATTGTTGTGCATCAAATCCTAGGATGTTAGGTAACTAACTACGTTTTGTGTATATAGCATTTCTTAAAATAAAAAAATGAAAATAAATAAATAATAAATAAGATCGTTTTCTCTAGCAATTGGAGGGACGAGGATTATTAATTCTATACGTACCAATTAAACTAATTCGTAAAACAATTATTGTTTCAAGTTTAACCCTCACTTTTTAATTCAAAAAAAAAAAAGAAAAAAAAAAGTAGAAAAAAGAGAGATAGTAAACATGCTTGACGTTGAATACCTAACCAAAATTCCAGCATATCTATAGATACCCGATTAGACTTTTTTTGCCACTTTTTGAAAAGGTAAATTCTCAGTTTAATTCTTGCAAGCTGTGAGAAAGAGACGTGAATTAATCATGCAGCAAAACCCGACTCCATATCAACAATGGGATGAAGCCAAACAAAGGAAAATAATATCTTTCTAAAGTTTGAAAAGATTGTAATTGGGGCCATACATATATTCATGCACGTTTGACCAGGTTATTAATATCGTTCTCTGTTTTTTCACCAAGCAGCTTTCATACACTCTATCAAACATCTTTAATATTTCCTACCTATATTATATATATATATATATATATATATCTCTCTAGAGAGATCCTCGTCTTACAAAGACAAACACACACACACACACATATTCTAGAGGAATCCATAATATTCTTCTTCTTCTTCTTTTTTTTTTTTTTTTTTGAATTTGAATACGTAAAAAAGTGGTAGTTAAAAATTAAAAATCTTAATAGGTATCATTACAGATTGGTTAGATGTCCATTAACCATTGAACAAAATTATAAACAACATTAGGGAACGCTAATCCTGGCCATGTGATATTATATACAGATATATATGACAGCAATGAATTCCATAAAAGTCATAATCAAATCTTCATTTCAATGTGTGGAATAAATAAAAAATTCAAGCTCTATTTCTCCTACTTATTCTTAAGTTAAATCAAAAGTAATTTTCAAGGCTGTTTTTTTTCAAAAGAAAGTGTGTACATATATATATATATAATATAGAAAATGATGAAGAAAATTCGTTGAGAAAAGTTATAAAAGTATGTAAATGTAGGTATGCATGCGCATGTATATATGTATGAACATATCGTGAAAAACATTCTACGCGAAGAAAATTTCTTAAGTTATACTCGAATGGTATAGAGACGCCCATTAAATTTCTTAGAAGCTAACTTTATATATATCATAAAGCTTAGGTGGTCCTGTGATGGGTGTAGCTAGCTAATACTCGACCAATATTCTTGATTTTGTGAATATATATGTGTATATATATATATATATATTCTTTTTTAATGGAATTGATTTTGAGAATTTTAACCTTAGTAAATGCCGACAATCCTCCAATCTTGTAGTTTTGTGAGAAGCGTAAGGATAGTATTCGTCGATTTGACATCCATTGTGATCTTAACAGCTAGCTTGCAGTAGCATCTTAATCATAGTCCACACACACACACACATATATATATATGTGTGTGTATTTTTATAATATATATTATCTACTTTGCCTAGAAATAAAGTTCACTTCTTATGTTCTTTTACATGTATGGACATTTTTAATATAGGCTTGTATCTCCTAATTAGTCGCAAATTATCTATATCGATTATTAAAAATATATATGATAAGCACCTATATTTAGCTTTGATTTCCATACAAAAAAAAATATTGATTTTATTTCATATAATAATTCAATCTACCCTAAAAAAATTCAAAATCTCCACCTCATTAACTAAAATAAAAATATTATATCATTTAACTAACATTATATCTAAGATTTATCTGATTATCTCCAACCTTATATTTTGATATCTTGGCTACCATTAATCACACACCAACGCGATAATAACTCAACTAACAGCCAACAATAAAGTCACGTCCCACGTAAGATGGCATATGATATTAAAATTAAAAAAAGTTAGGCTTTTTTGTTTTTTAGTTTTGTTTTGCCTTTTTTGTTTTGTTTTGTTTTTGTTTTTTGCTTTGTTTTGTTTTTGTTTTTGTTTTTTCTTTTCTTTTTCTTTTTATTGTAGTTTTAGTAAGAGAAGAGAAATATATATCACAAAATAAACGGGTATAGTGTTAATAGTCTATTTAATTAAGCGTGATTATTTTTTACGAGTGCAAAAGTAGACTACGTATTTTATACTTTTGTCTACTTTTTTTTTAATCTTTTTTCTAAGGGAAAAAGGTTAATTAGCAACGTAACATGGAATACCAAAACCTTCCATTTAAGAGGGAAAAAAAATTTTAAAATCTTTTGACTAGCCATGGAACTTTGGAGTTATTCACTTGGAATTATCTATTCAAATTCCCTATAAAACACGTTTGTTAAAGATCATACATGCTGATACAGGGTTTCCACTAGCTTCCCTCGACCCAAATAAATCAAAATAATTGAAAATAAAAAATGTTTTCATATTAAACCAAAAATTTTTTAAATTATATTTTTAGTTATTTTAGTTACACATGCAATATATATGAGTCTGCCACATTGTAATTTGAAAATGTTAGCTCCATTAGGGACCCATGTGAGGTTACCAATTTTGAAATTTTAATTTTGTATATTCATATTATTAATTAACTTCCTAAAGGTGTCATGAATTTTTTTATAAAAGAATAAGGGTTGTCATTATTTTGGGGTCCTTTTCATTACATATATAAGATGTGGATTATTAATGCAAGAAGATTTGGCTTTTAGTTTAACATTTTTGCCTTAAAAGTCTTCAAGCTAGGGTAATGATCAGACATCTGAGAAGTTGCCTGAAATATTTTTTAGTATCAATAGGCTTTTGTTAAAAACTAATTAATGCTATTAATTATAATTTTTTGTGTATAGTTACCGTGTTATAATTGCGTAGTTGCTACTTCTTTTTCTTTCTTTTCTTCTTTTGTATTTTTTTAATTTTTCTTTTGCCATCAAAAACCGACCATGTCGCCCAATATAGCTAGTTTAAATATTACTTTCTCATAAGTTAGAAGATTTCGTTTTGAACTTGTCCAATATTTTTTTTAATAAAATAACAAGAGACGACAACTGATATCAAGTTTCAATGAATTTTTCTTTAGTTCCAAACTCGTCTCATGTTATGGCAGTTAGGTTACTCCTAATTCAACGATAACACAGAAGATATGCTTGTTAAAAAAAAATTATATATATATACATGTTTAAATATTTATAGCAATGGAGAAAGAACTTTAATATGGTGTCACACGTATTGAAGAAATTCTTTAACCGTGCAAATTAAAACCTTGCATTATTGTAGGTTTATAATTATATACTATCTATCAACATACATGCACGCGTACATATATATATATATATATATATTAGGTAATGTATTTGACGCCGGCTCTAGGATATATGAGTTCCAAATTGAAATATAAACAAGCAATTAGCACGGCACCAAAACTGGTTCACATCTAGAAAACGTTATTATTATTATTATTATTAATGGGAGAGAGTATTGAGAGCTTGTTAACATACTGAAGTTACAAATAAACAATATAATTAAATGAAACAGACAATTTATTTAGCTCAACAAACATTACCTAGAACCCTACCCCCACCAAAAAAAAAAAGAAAAAAGAAAAAAAAAAAAAAAAAAAACCAACAACAACGACAAGGAGCCAACAAGTTATAAAGTACTTAAGCAAATATCTGCATAAAAACGATCTTTAAATTTGAAAAACAGACAGCTTGCAAAAACCCTGTGACTCTTACAAATATGACTTGACAAGCAAACATGAGGCTGTTGAAAACTTTTTTGTGTGGCACAGTTTAAATCATTAGCCAGTGGGCGGTACTGGAATGGCATCAATCAAAGTTTTTCTTACAATACGAAAAATTAAATATATATATATATACGTAATATAAATACACACACATAAATATATATACACTCAATCATAGAGAAAACCATGATTCTTGGCTGCACATACACACATGAGATAGATGAGAACCTTTATAAAAAGGAGGAATATATATATATATATATATATATGAATGTATGTATATGCCGAACGCATCACCAGAAAAAAAGAAAAAAGGATGCTTCCTCAGCTGTGACTTGAGCTTTGGTACATAGTACACATTTGGGAATATATTATTACACTTTTTTTCTTTTTTCTTTTCTTTTCTTTTCTTCTCTCTCTCTCTCTCTCTCTCTCTCTCTCTTTTTAGGTGAAGTTATTGGACTAAGAGATCAGCATATTATAACCATGTGTGATTCATAGCTTTTCTTTAATCCTTATCTCCAACATAATTATATGTGTCATCACTGTGTGACCTAAATTAATTAAACACAAAATTAAGTTGACAATTTGAATCAAGAAAATTAATTAGGGTTCCAGATTGGAAAGCATGTGGGAATGAAAAGTCATAGCTAGTTAGCTGGCTAGCAAGCCAATGAATAATGGGGTGACAAAGTTGATTTTCCCTTGTGCTTAATGGAACAATGTTTTAGTGTTTTTTTTTTTTTAATACAAATTAAGAACAGTAGTTATATATAATAATAGATTGAAAGAGGTGTTTTCAAGGGAAAAAGTTTTGATTATTTCAAGGGCAAAAATCATTGAGAGGTTGAACTTCTTTTGCTATCAATTGGAACTACCCAACTTTAAAAGTGCCGTTTTAATTTGAGACCATGCATTTTATTATTGACTATAGAAAGATCTCTCCACTAGAGTTTATTCTTTCTTTAAATATATATATATATATATATATTTAGTAATTCAATGGTTTTGTTTTCTAGGATGAGCTAATAATAATTAATCTAAATATAATATTGATGAAACCTAAATCAATGAGGAAGAATCATGATTAAGGAGGAACAGGTTGAGAGCACTGACCATGATAATGGGTTTGATAAAAATGCAAAAAAGGGGGCGGTTCCTTAAAAAAAAGGTGATGTTGAGATGAGTAGAGCCATTGAAATTGAAAGCAGCATTTGACAGCCTTGTTTCAAGGGAGGGGAAAAAAATGGCCTAAGCTCATTGTAGTTTTTGATTTCCACCAAGAAAAGTTGGTTGGGTTTCTGTGGGTTTTGATTTAGAGAGATAAGTATATAGCTAGGAATAATAATAATAATAATAATAAATAATAAATAATAAATAAAAGATAAAAGAAGAGAGAGAGAGAGAGAGAGAGCACTATCCCAATTGGGGAAGGGGAATTTGGAAACCTACAAAACTTAATGGCTCAGAAAAAGCCTTTTGTCTTTTTTTTTTTTTTTTTTTTTTTTTTTTTTTGGGAAGATCAGAAAAAGATGGCATTTCTATGTCATAATGGTATATGTGCCTTTACAACCCAATTCACAATTGTTCTTTTCATCGAAGGCTCCAGCAAAGAGAAAGCCACCTTCCTGAACTAATATGACTTTGATTCAAAGACAAACAATGAATCCCGGGCCGGGGGGGTGTTTGGGAGGAGTTTAGCCGTCCATTGAGAAGATTATTATTATTATTATTATTATTATTATTATTATTATTATTATTATTATTATTATCGCGTTTTACTTTTGAGCAAACAAAATATGCCCCTAACTTGCTGTATTGTTGAGGAATTTAAAACCAAAAAAAAAAAATCAATAACAATAGAGGCTCGTTTTCATGAGGCATCCAAACCCACCTCTATATTGGAATTGGAGAAAAAAAGGCAAATATTTTATGAGTGAAAGAAGTAATGCTTTTTGGAGAGATTATTATTGGACATGATATCATTTGGAAACCACGTATTCCACATTGGTGTTTTTTTAAAGGTTGGAAAATATATATATATATATATGAGATATCATTATTATTATTTTAATTATTATTATATTAATGTGCGTGCTATTGCCAGGCCGGCTTTGAAGCCTGGCTGTTGACCCACTTTCTTAGCCCAAAGAGGCTGCTCTATGCAGATTTATTTATTGATTTATTTATTTTAAGAATTTGGGTGGAGATTTCCCATTCTGTTCCAAATCTTCCAATGGGACTCCTTAAAGTTAAAGACTATGAAAGTCAAAATTAAAGTAACGATTTTGAGTATTGACCAAAAGAAACGCATCCTATACCAACCGGACTGACCTAAATGTTGTTATATGTATACACATATATATATATTGGTAGAAATGGCATTTTCCTTTCCTTTTTTTTTTTTTCTTTTCGGCCTGAAATAACAGGATTCTGCTGATTTTTTCTTGCCAAGGGCACAACAAAGTTGGCTGAGGTATGAATATGTTTACACTTCGACAGTTTTGGTAGAACTAACTCGTGGAATACATATGGTATATTCCTTTGTTTCTCTTTGACAAAAAAAAAGCTAGGCAACAAGAAAAATCAAAACCTGAAAGCATAGTTGAATCGGAGGCAATCACATTTTCTATGACATAAAAGACCCAAGTGCATAAACATTACATTTTCGCGCAGCTCACATTGCGAAAAACGGCCTAGAACGACCAAAATTCTGCTTGTCTTTTGCCTCTAAAGGAGTAACGAGGAAAATGATGCATCTTTCTTAGATTCAAATTCAAATAGACAATACAAATTGGCGGCAATCGACATATGAACACATTTGAGTAATGAAATGAAACAACATGTATTCTAGGACGAACTTACATGAGGAAGTCGATTGCATTTTTTTTTAACCTCTAAACCTGTAATCCTTCCAATTGGCTAATCTACACTCTAAATCCTACTCCAAAACTTCAAGTCTAATCATAGAAGTTCTATTTGCTCAAGAGAAGAAAAGTGAGCATCAACACTTACGAGCGTTTCTTGATCAATTTCAGTCGAACTGTACACTTTCGGCCATGAATAGGTTATTACTTTTTTGGATTCTGAATCGTTTTTGGCAGTCTCCTCAGTCGATAGCTCTGTGGCTGGAGACAGTAATTGACTCTCTGTAAGACGATTGAAGAGCTGAGATTTTATCTCCAAGCATGATTTTACATCCTCCTCATTTCGGGCTTTATTTAGCTTATCGATAAGATCATTTACAATTGAAGCCCTCTCAGACCACCAATCTTTTGCTCCTTTGGGCTCTTTGTCTAACTCCTTTGGATCAACGGGTCCGTCATCACGGTCACCCAACTCGCATTTCTGAAGCTTGTCCAATCCCTGGTCTACAATTTGGCGTATCCTCTTTCTGAAGTTACTCGTTCTCCCAGGGTTTGATCTCAACTTCAACTTCAGCCCTGAGATCGTAGCTCCATTGTCATCTTCAATGGCAGTAGGGTTATGGTTAGATATGGACGACTCTGACTCATCTTCGGTAAACCCATCTGGAATAGTTTGCACAGAAAATACTTCCTCCAATAAGCTAACATTTTGCATGTATCGATCAAAAGCTTCATTTTCCACTTCTATATTCCTATCATTGTATTCCTTCAGCTTGGAAAATCTCCATTCATTTATCGCTGCTGCGTCCTACAAAGACTTTCCAAAGTTAGGAAAAGTTGTTCAACACGGTTATTCAGCAATACAGAACATATCTTGACAGATTTTGCGTAGCACCTTTCTCGTTAATGGTTTCCTTGAACGGAGTGGAACTTGCACATTATTGAATTGTGAAAAAGTGTTCGAAATTTGCCGGAATGATGCAACTCTATGTGAACTCCTGAAATAGAACCAAGGGAAAGAAAATCACTAATCAAAATAACAACAAAACGTGAATTTACTAAAAGATGTCAGAACATCAAAGTCGAACACAATTTTACAAGTAAAAATGAGAAACACGTAGAACTAAGAAAAGGTAGCTTGGGGTGGGGGAGTGCGCAGGGGGACAGTACCATATTAAAATGTGTAATACTGGAATATGGAGGAACAGATAATTGAACTGTGACGCAGAATAAGAACTTTTTACAGAATAAGGCGACAACTTATTAAGCTTTTGAGCCAACCGTCAATGTTAAATAGCTTAATTTGCAAAGACTTCGAAGTTTAAAACCCTTTGCTACTTTCAGGTCATAGAAAGCCATATATTTATTGACGGGAAACATAATAATTCTTCGTTCTCTAAAATAGTACATGAGTATATGACAATTATCACAATAATAATTAGATGAAGTGGAATGCCTACGCTCAGAACTTACACGGAGGATGATGCCTCATTCTGTTGGTCAAATAAGGGAGAACTTGAATTTGGAGCCTTATCAGGAAAAGTGGCATTTGCTTTTAAAACTGCAGTCATACCACAATCACAAAGATAAGAAACATACAAGGACAAGATCTTTACAGGTGACAAATTAACTGAACCAAAAATGAAAATTCAGTCGCCGTAACAACTTTTGAACAGGATGCAGTTTAGATGGTTCTCAATCTTATAAGGCATATGCGTTGCTTCACCCAACTAAAGTGAAACCCTCTACTCTCGAGTATTATAATTTGCAGCAGCTTCTGAAGCATTGAAAGTGATAACCTTCTTTCTAAGTGTATTTGCTTTGGGAAATCAGCTCTAATTGCACAGGCCTACTCTTTTTTAAATGTGTTTCTTGCTTTAAATTCCAAATCCTGATCAGACCTCTAATCTAAAACCTAACTAAATCTCCTTTACAAAATATGAAACTTTTTCCCCTGACATCTGAATTATTGTTTTCATGGTATTGTTCGTGGCTTCAGGACAACACCCTGAACTTACTGCTTCAAGTTGTTCATTGCATAACGAATCCCCTTTTATTTGCAATCAAAAATATTATCCTAACCTTTGGCATCATAACGCCTGAACCAAAGACTTGAAAAATCTTTGCTTACTAAACCACAGACAACCAAATCCTACTCAGACTAAACCACAGACACTCCAAAAACCATTGCACGCTTGCAGAGATGAAACCAAAAAGGCCCAAGGCAGGCTTAAGCACCACCCCCGCCCCCAACCCCCACAACAAAATTTTTCTTTTCTGCCCACATATTTATAAACAAATTAATATATAGCCTGCTTAAGCCACCCTCAATCTTTTTTTCGGGTTCTTTTTAGCCTATATTGTTGTGCACAAATTTACATATAGCCCCCCAAACCTCAACACTTAGAGCATCATCAAATTTGCTTTTTTCACACTTTTTTGTACTAAATATAGTATAACACTAATAATTACACCAGAAATAATCTTATGGAGATATTTTCCCATCAACAATTAATGACTAGAGATTGTAATACTTAATTGTTAAATCTTTTCCATAATTAGCCCCCCCCATAAAAATACCTAACTTCGTCACTATGCATGCTTGAGTAATAAAACTACTGACATCAAGCCTATGAAGCAAGAATAGTAGATTCCTATCTTTAGAAATTAATCTCCACAGCTACTCTAAGTGGAAAAATAATAGCATCCAAAAATATCTTAACTTGAAAAATTATTTTATTCAAATTCTTTAGTTAAGGATATGTTTTCCTTATTATTCCAGAAGTTGTAGTGAATGTTGTGGTACAACGAACACTTTTTTAAAATTGGCGTCGCCCCAGCTCTGCCCATGGAAAAAGGTACTAGAGAACCCTGTCTTACAGATTGGTCCTGGTCTGCAAGTTTCTAGCAAGCTTGATAAAAAGTTATGCGAATGAACATTGGAGGTCTGCAAAGTACCACTAATATGATTTTCCAACAAAATAAAAAGGAGAAATGAAAGACATGCATAACAAGACTAAAGTAGTTTTCTTTCTTTCTTTTTTTATTTTTTTTTTAATGGAGAAATGTGAAGTTGAAGATTCCATTGAAAAAACAAATTTGAAATGGAGCATACCGTGAATATGACATGGATTTTGAGCTTTTGCGCAGCAACTCTTGCATGATTCGTAAGGACACCTGCAAAGTTAATTTCTGGTTAATAGATCCACAACGAAATGGTTTTTAACATATGTTTCAGCGGCATAACTTAAAACAGCAAAAGATGATGTGGTGTGCCTGAGGCAACTACCAACACCGAATCCTACTTAGTCCATGATCCAAATGCAAAAAAAAAAAAATAAATAAAAACAAAAAAAAGAGGAACAGAACAAAAACAAAATACAATTTGACAGAACAATCATTTGAACAGTTTGTACTTTTACTGATTTGCCCCCACTAAAATTAAAAATTCTCACTTAGTCCCTCTAAAATTTATTTTATCTTGAAAAAGAAATTTGGATGTACGCCCCCCACTAAAATATATTTCTGGCTCCATCCTTGGTGGAGTCAGGCGTAGAATTGCTAGCAGGAATTACTACTAGGCTATGCTTGCAACCCCGAGATTTTACTCTTTCATCCGGACTGTTTTGTAATACCATCAAGGGCATACAAAAATCTAACTCCAATTCCAACAATCCAGCTTGAAGTCTTCAGAAACCCAAATTTGAATGTCATAATAAAACCACTACTTGTTTAGCAGTGGTCTTTTAACTCGTGTGATAAGGGAATCAGAAAATGTCAAATAACTTCATAAGTTAATGATGCAATAATGTTTGACCCAGAATTTCACCTTCCTGATGTTTGAGGCCATGGATAACCAATATCTTCTAGAAAATAAGCAATTGTAAGAGATAATATTCCACGAAGATCTTTGGAAATATGATAAGCCTGTTCTTCACAAATAGTATGCAAACTAAGCTATTTTACAAGTACATTCTGCCTGTTTTTTCTTCAAATTTATCAGATTATGGAAAGATATCCAGAGTCCTCTATTCTCATTGCTCCAATGACTGAAATTTCACAAGAATTCTGTCAAAACCAAGATGCCTATAACAAATCTGCTGAATCAAAAACCGCCCCGAAAAAACATCTACTGCATTGAGATGCCTAAAAGCGACGGCTTTCCACAAAAATTTTCAGTACTATTTCCCAAAGTATACGCCTATATTGCTTTTAGAATTATAGTTATCATCAATTTCAGCTACACAGAGGTAGAAACAGCTCTTTCAAAGAGCAAAAACAAATAGTCTAAACACAATCAACAACAAAAAAACAAAAAGGAAGCAAATCAAGAACAAAAGGAAAATCAATTACACGCACAGATACGTAAATTCTAGGGTTCCTGAACCTAATCCGGCGCAATTAAGCCTCGAACAAGGCCATGGAACTAACGACAAGATCGGAAAACCGAAGTAGAGATTTACCTGGAGCGAGCGACATTGCCACACTGCTTGCACTTGGGCTTGTTGAGCCCGCGGAGGGTCTTCGGCGGCGTGTCGGTACGGGGGACGGTGCTGACGGCCGCGGCGGGGGCTGGGGCTGGGGCTGGGGCAGCAGGAGGAGGAGCGGGAGCCGCGGCCGGAACTGCTGCGGCCGCCGCCGCGGAAGAGGTGTTAGCGGTGTCGGAGGCGTTGTTGGTTAGGGCCGGCGACGGGGCCGCCATGGAAGCGAGCTTCGGAGGGTTTGTGATCTGCGAGAGAGGGATTCAAATTGGAAGGGAAATACGGCGGGAAATACAGAAATTCGTAAAGGACTTGGTCGCTCGCGGTTTTTTTGTCGAAAAATAAATAAATAAATAAAAAGATAAAAAGAAAATTTGGCTTCGCGCTTTAACGATTTAAGATTTGTGGTAGTTCGGCCATCGGAACGACGAGGTGGTAAGTTGTGGAAGAAACGGCGAGCATAGTTTTAAGTTGGGGCTGGGTACGGAGTAATGGGCCGGGTTTTGAGTGTTTGGGTGAAATGGGCTTTCATAGTATCTGGGCAAAAGTTGAAAAGCCCAAGGCCCAAAAAAAAACTCCTGTTTGAGATATAACCAGGGAGAAATAGGGAAATGGCATATTTATCGTTGGTAATATAAAATAATTTAGGGTTTGTTTGGTATGTTAGTTTGAGTTGAGATTTTTTAGTTGTAATAGTAATTTTTGTTGACTTTTTAAATAAGACAAAAAACATTTTCAGAAAAGACAAAAATTTTTTTGGGAAAATGACAAAAAAACCAGTTCAAACTAATAGTTTGAACTAACATACCAAACATGCACATAATTTTTAAGAATTGAAAGAAAGTAGCAAAATAGGTTTAAAAAATAGAAAATCCCCCAAATACCCCTGACCTCTCGTCCCCTTCCACAGCCAGTCCAAGCTCCACAAAGGTCACTGCGTCGGCAATCCGCCATCGTCATTGATCGGAAGCTGTTGTCATCGTCGCCCATCAGCTCGAGATCAAATCTGCTTATGATACAATTTCCCTACAATTTTTTTCACATTTTGAAAAACTTGCTATGAATTTCATTTAGTATCTATGAAATATGCTATATGATGCAATCTCCCTACAATTTTTTCAGGGGGAGAGAATAGTTTTTAGTAAATAATAAATTCTAAGATCTAAAAATAATAATGAATTTTAAGATTAGACAAAAATAGACTTGTTGTACCTCATTCTCATCTTCAATACGATCTATTATTTTATTTTTCTTTCTTTCTTTCTTTCTTTCTTTTTTTTTTTTACGAGAGCATGCCAATATGATCTTAACGAGGCTTTGCATCTGGCATTAGTTAGGCTTCCCTCTTCGACAGCCTGCGTCCTGGCCTTTTTGTGTAATAAACCCCTCCAGCTGATGACTAGTACTGGTAGGTAGTCCCACGTACCTTTGGAGAATGGTAGCCTAGTGTTTAAGCGCTACAAACAGATCAAAAACGGCTCCTATAGAAGGTACATAATGGAAAATGTGCAACCATATAATAAGTATCATGTGAAAGTGACTAAGACTAGCTCAGATGGCGAAGGAAAGAGGTTAAGGGTTAAGTCAGGTAAGTCCAAGGTTTGATCATTGGCAATTGTTAAAAAATGTGTAGATTAGGTTAATATGAAAGAGGTGTTGGGTGCTCACCATTTAAAAAAAAAAAAAAAAAAAAAGGTATCATTTGAGTTATCATTCTGTAAGTCAAATCAACTAAATTAAAAAAAAATTCATCAACGAATGAAAAAAACACCAGCTTACCACCATATAAATTAATACTTTAAAATTGATATTACAGTTGGTGTTCTTGGTAGTATCCTTAAACATATAGAAAAATTACTAATAGTGAAATTAGAAATTTAACAAAAATTTCAAAACATTTTAAGAGATATCAAGATTAGAACTTGAGATTAAATAATTATCCTTTTAATACATCATACATAAATAGTTTTAATTGATCATTGAATCCCTAGAATTATGGACTTAAAAATAAAATTTCATTATCACTAGTTAAATCTCTCTTCATTATCTCAGACAATATGTTTAAATTTATCAATTAATTCCACGTTTTTGCATCACTACCACAATTTATTTCATCTAAAAAAACATAGTGCTATTTTATTTTTCATAATTGGGTATCATGATGTCATTAATGTAGTTGATAACCTAAAAATTTCTCTCTCTCTCCCTCTCCCTCTCCCTCTCCCTCTCTTTATCGCTAGGGTTTACACCATTCATATTTCTCATCTAAAGTCGAATTCCGGCGCTGTCTTTTGATTGGCCACTGAACTCTCGACCCTAGAGAAGATGCTTTTGAATTTCACGGTAATGGTTTAGATGGCAAGATGGCTTTGTGGTCGGAGAGAATGTGTTTTGATCTCTTTGGCAATGTAGTTTGACTTGTTACCAGAGGTATTATCCATGGAGCTGGGTTTTTTCTTCTATTTGTAGTAGTTGTTTATTTGAAATAAAGGGGATAATGTTTCCGCCATTTAGGTATTGCATTTTTTTTGTTATGTGTTTGTTTATATTTTGTAATAACGGAGGTGGTCTCCCCTCACTTTTGTATTAGATGTATGTGTGAGAAAAAAAAGGAAATTTACATAGTGGAATTTTTAAAAAATTTCTCTTAAGATCGTACTAACTCATGTTGTCATATACAATAAATTATACTATAATCTACATACCATAAGAGAAGAAAACAGAAAATATTGGAGGATGTGATCAAAGAAAACTTCAATCAACTAGCCTTCTTTACTATTCTCCAATTTCCAGACGGTACAGTGTGTATGTATTCGGTATCTCGATTAGTATTCGTACGCATCTTTCTCTTTCTAACCACCAAGAACACTTGCAGCTTATTATTATTATAATATGAGAATAATAATAAACTTGCTCACCTTAAAATCTGTAGTTTAAATAAAATAGGAGCCCCCCAGGGTCTTATTTATTATGAATAGACATGGTGAAATTTGAATTCAAATAGGACTAGGAGATTTAAAATATGATTCAAATTTTTTATCTCCAATTGTCTTATGATTTTATCTCCATGAATAATGTTCCATAACTCCAATTTAAATTCAAAATAAAATAATGCTAACTTTATTTGAATTAAATAATTATGTAATAATTATTCAAATAAAATCAATAAAGAAAAAATATGTTCTTTCCCTTATCCTCATAAAAAATAAGTCTATATAAGGCAAACTAGGATAACATTTTGTTTCAATTTCAAATCCAAATGGGATAATTACCATATTTAATTCAAAATATTTATTTAAATAAGATTATCTAGATATTTAAATTAATTAGCTAAATAATTAATTTATCCATATCTCTTAATTTAAATTAATCTCGTATTTATCACAAAAGATGAATGTAATTAATTTAAATTTCAAATCTTATCTTTAAATAAATATTTATCTAAACTAAATATTTATCCAATTAATTAAATGAAACAAAATTCTCATTATACCTTTAGCAGAAAAAACGCCTACATCTTGTGGGAGGTTTTCCGGACTTTTTCTCTTCACTGTATCCAAAAATTAAAGCCATAATCAATATCATAATTGATTGCCATCCATTAAGGAATTATACTTAGCTAATAAAGGGATTAATTTGACATATATAATATGAGTTCGAATAATTTATATAATTAATTATTTTATACTAAATAAATTAATTACACAATTATTAGTTTTAGAGTCACACCACTATAAATCTAAAACTGCACTTCCAATTATATACTGTATTACGTAAGTAGTGTGTAACCGCAATCCAATGACCTTGTTATATATGCAATACCCTCATATATTATCCACAATCAACTTAAAGTCAAAGTTCATTTAATTTTTTGGTCACCCTATCTTAAAGATCCATGAGACACCTAATAAGAAAATGCTTATTCACCCAAAGTGAATTATTAGTCATTTACTCAGCAAATGACCCAAGGCCTCATTTATTTTCACATTCTATATAATGCTATTTAAGAGGATAACCTTTACTCTTTATTGGAGCTATGATTTCATATCTATAAGCAAAGCTCACATCGAATATAAGTCATGTACCCAATGAAGTGGTTCAATAGCTTACTACTTTGAGACGTTTTAGCTTTTGGAACATTAAAGTACACAAGTCATAAACATAAAGTCGTTTACTTACGTAGGATCAAGGTTATTGCATAATTAATGTCAAAAGTTAATTAATCTAATCAAGCGGATTTATAAATTAATTACACTTTAGTCCAGTCTAATATATCACCACCATTAGACCTATGTCTCTACTTGGGAGTCAGGTTGCTCCAGTTGATCAAGACAAACCATTTCCCCAATTGGCTTTAAACTACATAATAGTCTTTATATGAGTTAGATGCTCATTCTAACCCCATAAATTAAGGACCATAGATTTAGATTACTTACTTTAGAATGTTGTCTTATCGCATATAAAAATCCATTGCATGCTACATTCTAATAGTTTAGACACCAAGTAATCAATGAGCCATATATGCTTACATTTATTTTAACATGTAAATCCAAATGAGGATAGTATAGCAAAGATGTAATGAAAAAAGCCTCAAATATATATTAATCAGTTCAAAATAAAATGAGATACAACTAAAATATCTTTTACTCTACAGCATTCCCAACAGTATGTCCAATCCGCTGGAGTTATTTCTATATGGTGTTAATGGTGACATTTTTACTATAGGACTCTTGGTCTCAATCGATTGAAGTTTTCCATCGATTATAGTGGTATTATTGAAAAAGCCACATATGTGCTATATAATTGGTGTGCCTTTTCGATTTTCCTTTGTTAGAATTCGATACACATTTCACTTTCTTTTGTGTTTTATTAGAACTTACTGGTAGAAACAATCTGTAATTGAGGTTAAGTTTCTTTTAATTATGAAAGTCATTCCAACCATTAGTGTTTGTATTTTCTTTATTTATAATACAATTACCATTTTTAAAAAATGTAATTAATACAGCAAAGATTAAATTATTGATACAAAAATATCATTGTGATTTGATTCATTAGGTACAATGATGCCATCGTTGCAATTCATAAGTTTGTGATACTACATCACTGAGATTGTATTATTGATGCAACAATAACATTGTGATTTGAACCATTAGGTAGTGCGATTATTTAATTGTGGCATCATTTTAATTCGTACAATATGATGATATAAATTATTGTGATTCATATTAAATTTCATGATATCATTGTTAAATCTTACAATTGTGATTATATAAGTTTTTATCACTAATTGCATGTTACAATTATGTAATTGTTATGTACTAATCCATTTATTTAAAAAAGGAAAACAAAATGCAATCAAGTAAAATTTTATTGATTAAAAATAATCAACTAAAGGGTAAAACATACCATAAATGTTAAAAAAAAAAAAACGTAAAGTTTTGTTGTTTTTAAAATATGTTGAAACATTTGCTATATTTAAATTCTACTAACAAATCTGTCATATAATGTAATTTCATTTTTTCTCCTCGATTATAGACATTCAAATTAATATTTTTATATTCCTTTCAACTATTACTTTATCACATATATTTTCTCTTATTTGTCCGCATTAAAATTCGTTTTTTATTCTAATTTGTTAAATGAGAAAATTACCCAGTCAACCACATTTTTTTTATTCAATGATCAATGTAACACAAATTTCTCCATTTTTACTAACATAACGCAAATTTTAATTTTAATTTGTTTGTTTTGATTAATTTTTATGAGAAAGGCTGTGATAAAACCCCTTTAATATACCTTATCGGTAAATCACCTTTTAAGACAGTTCAAATTTAATCAAACGGACAAGAAATTAAGAGTGAATGATAACTAAAATAAACATTGAAACACAGGATTGCAATAAAAAAAAAAAAAGTGAATTCTTCTTCGTCTGTTGAGGAGGGTTGGCCAGTGGAAGGTCGCAGGGATGGGATTTCATATTTGGGCCTCAACAAACTGCCTGAGGGGGGGAGCGGGCCGGCTTCATTCAGGTCTGGGTTTCGACGTGCCAAGGGGGGAGGGTTGGGGAAGCGATTCACCATCGATGGATGTGCGTCGGAGAAAAGGGGAGGAGCGGTCAATTTCGTCACCAAATAACTGAGATTCACAGGCGTGATGGTGATTTTTGAGGTTGGGGCCATCGGTCATTCAGGGGGGGGGGCAGTCGTTGCAGGGGCTGGTTTCCGATTGGGGTTTTTCTAATTATTTTTATTTTTATTTTTGCTTTGAATTTTTTAAAATAATTTTTTAGATTATAATCCTATGAACTAAGGTCATTGTCAGTATCATGCACAAACAACACATTAACCATTGAAATAATATCAAATGATATATAAAAAAAATTTTATCAATAAAGTATATAAAAAAGTTCTACCATAGTGTTTCCCATTTTTATGGCATGACATTTTAATTTTCTTTTCTACCCCTCTTTTGTTGGATTTTCTAATTTGTTTCTCTCTCTTCTTTTCTTTTCTTTTTTTTTTTTTTTTTAAATTTCACTCTCTCTTCTCCGATATCTCTCAAACCTCTCTCTCTACACTTCCTCTCTCATCTTTCCCCCTCTCCCTCTGGCTCTCGATGTAGGAGCCCATGCCTTCGTCGTCGCTTGGCCGGAGGACGATCTCGGCGTGGCGGAGCTTCAAGACGCAGTGGATTATGTGCGTTGGAGTGCTCCGCTGCTACTTTGGCTCCGGGTGGCTTGTCGGGATTAGGCTTTACCGGACCAGATCCAATAGATGTGTCGGCGGATTTGCAGATCTCTCCTCCAGCGGCGATTTCGTCAGTCGAAGCGGCGTTGTTGATGCGGCGCCGGAGTCGCGAAGAACTTGAGGGAGATATACTGTGTTGACGATTCAGCGCCGGAGTCGAGCAGATCTTGCGCAAGGAGATCCTCGGCATCCTTGGACAGATCTGCGCCGAGAAGAGATATCTGGTTCTTCGATCTGGAATTTGTTGACTTCTCTCTTGCGTTTTGGATTTGTCTTTGTTTTGGTGAGGTGATTCGACTTTATTTCAGTTGCAAAAATTATTCTTTGAGCAGCGAGTGGTTGGGGTTTCGTATCATAAGATCTACAAAGTACTGGCATATTGTTGGAATTAGATTTTTCAAGATATGTAGATTAGATATTTTCAAAGGGATATATACTTTTTTTTTTTTTTTTTTTGTAAATTTAGAGGAAAATATACTTTTTTGGTAAATTCAGAGGAAAATATACTTTACCTAGCTTTGTTAAAATGCTTCTTGCATGTTTTCATGGAAGATTTTTTTCTATAAAAAATGTTTTCCACACAAGATTTATGGAGATCAGATTAGGTTAAGATTTTTTTTCTATTCAACTTGATTTTGCAAATCTTTCCCCACTGTGAAACCATTGAAAATATAAAGGTCAGTATTGAGGACAATTGTGAGCTAAGGGGGTAAGTCTTTCTTTTTTTCTTACTTGATTTCACGTAGTTGATATTAGTCAGGTTGAATAGATTATAGAGCAACTCCATACCTTTTTCGTGCATTTGTATTTAGTTTTTGATTCTTGGTGAGTTTTTTTATCTCTTCGTGTTTGTAAATCTATAGTATAGACTTATTTATGTACTCTATTCGTAAAGTTTAGTTTTAAACTGTTATAATGTAATCAAATAATTGAGATATTATTTATAAATGATAATTATAACGCACGTTACATTATAATGTTATATGTTAAAAATAAAAAAAATTAAAATTAAAAAAAATTTAAAGAAACTAAAAAAGAAATTGGTCGATGACTGTCCACCAACGGAAACCTCCACGCCAATGACGAGCACCTCCCCCTCCCTGACGCCGACAAAGAGCCCCTCACTCCCTCTCCCCGACATCGGTGATGAGTGCCCCCACGTCCCTTACGCCAACGAAGACCACCTTTCTCCTCTCCCAACCAGATATGCTCCCCTACCGTCGTTGATGAAGACCACTCCCCTACCCCCCCCCCCCCCCCCCCCCCCCCCACGAACTAGATATGCACCCTTTCCCCGACTTTGGCAATAAGCTAGTCACCTTTTGCGTCCCTTGCAAACAAGATCCGGCCACCCCTTAACCAGCCCCCCCATCCCATGATGGCGAGGCCTACAATCCCAAACGACCGACCACCCAATCGCGAGCCCTAAGGTCCTAGGTGATGACTTGCAACCAACTCTGCGATGCCCTCGACGATGACAAGCCCCCTGCCTTGCCGACGTCGAACCATCGATGAGGAGCCTCCTCCCCCCTACCCTCCACCCCCAAAGCCTATCATTGGCCAGATCTAGTTTTTTTTTTTTTTAATTCCTTCTTTTTATTTTTTTGTTTAATTTATTAATTAGTATATAATACTATGAGGTAATCTGCATAATAGTTATCATGCACGGACAACATATCAACTGTTTGATTATATCATAACGCATTAAAAATGAGTTATATCGATAGAGTATATAAATGAGATTTTATCATAAGTTTACCCCATCTTTTTATATAAGTGTTTTTCTATTATTTACGGAACATTGGTTATAATAATGTTGAATTATAGTATGCATTATATTCTACTAGAGTATATACCATACTCTACTAGAGTGTTTTGGCGACCGGCACCGGCGGCCGAAACCTGAGATATCCGACCATCTATGTTAAAAACTTAAATATTACAATAGAGTATGTATCATACTTTATTACAGTATAGACTAGACTTTACTAGAGTATTTCAGCGGTTGGAGTCGGAGGCATCCGACTATCAATTTTGAAAACTTAAAATATACTAGTAGAGGGTGCACTATACTCAACTGGAATATGGATGGTACTCTACTAGGGTATATGCTGTACTCTACTAGAGTATTTCGGCAACCGGCATTAGCGGCCGGAGTTGAAGACATCCAGACATTTATGTTGAAAACTTAAAGTATTAGTAAAGTATGTAATATACTCTACTAAAATATGGACTGTACTCTACTAGAGTATCCTAACAACTAGTGCTGTCGCTGATGGCCAGAGCCGAAGACATCTGGCATTTGGCCATTCATATTAAAAACTGAAGATATTCTAGTAGAATATCTAAAATATTCTAGCAGAGTACGCATTACACTCTAATAGAGTATTCCGACGACCGATTATGACGGTTGGAGTCGCAGATATCTAGCCATTCTATTGAAAACTAAAATTTTTTTAATAGGATATTTAAAATTTTATAGTAGAGTATGCATATACTCTATTAGAATATATCATCGGCTGGAGCTGGAAATATCCGGCCATACATGTTAAAAGCTGAAAATATTATAGTAGAATATCCAAAACAATATGTATGTTATTATAGTAGATTTTCTAAGCAATGGGACAATTTTGATAAAACATGTTAGATTGACCTTTGATTTTGTAGATTGATCTTTGATTAAAATTATTTTATATCATATTGGTAAAAGGACTAAATTTTGTGTTATATTAATATAAGTGGTGTTTAAATTTATGTTATTTAGATACTTTTGCCTTGTTAATTTTTTGAATGTATAAATCTTATGTTTTCAAGTGTGTCTTATTATTATTATTATTATTTTCAAATTTGTCTCCATTGAAATAACTTTTCTCCGATGTCATTTTATCTTATGTTTTTAAGTGTGTCTTATTATCTTTTTATCAAATTTGTCTCTATTAAAATAACTTTTCTCGAATCTCCTTTTACTTAAATACTTTTTTCTTTTAATCCTCTAAAATAGTTTTTTATTCAATTGCAGCATTTATGGTTACTCTTTTCTAATTGTCCTGAAAAAAAAAATATATATATGTTTTTCCAATTGTGTCCCTACCTAAACATTTTTATCTCTTGCAACCTTCTCAAATTGTATTTTCCCTTACATATCCCCTAACTAATTTATTGTCTAGTCCCTATTAATTCTTTTTTTTTTTCTGCCTAAGATATCGTCTACTTCGATATATTTCTTACTAATGAAAAAAAAAAAAAAAAAAAGAGAGAACTTTTAAGATTTTTTTTGGAGACTTTTAAGAAGATATTTGTATCCACACATTGAATATGCACGAGTATAAACACGAGAATTCCAACAAATAACGCATCGAATTTTAGTCCAGGGGGAAAAAAACGTGCGTGTAACTTAATTTGTCGAATTCATATCCATAATCTTGACTTTTATTGCTTCGACGTTTCAATGGGACCAAATTATTCAGCAAAAAAGTAGAACGTATAAAGTATAAACTTTAGATCAAACGAGAAAAAGGAGAAAAAAATGAAAATGAAAAGATATTATCCTTTGTGTGAGAGAATCATTTATCAACATTTTAAATATTTTCATTTTCTAACATTTTAAATAGGCGTTTAGGAAAATAAAGTTAGGAAAATCTTCTAATATAAACAAATCATCAAAATAAAACATATGCATGTCTTAGCTATCTCACGAATCCTTAAACTTGAGCACTTCTTGTTCTCCCAAGCGCAAGAAGATCAAAATTGTTCTGTCTCATTCTAATTTCATATCTCGTTAATTCTCTCTATGGAATTAGAATGAGTTTTAACGTGTTTGAACTACTTATGTATAGATTAACCTTTTTAAAATTAAACCTCAAGAATCTAACAAGTAACGTTCATGTAATATTCTGAATGAACCTTGATTAAAAATTAAATGAAAGTTGGTTAATAAATAGAAAATCTCTAATATGAAATGAACTCTTGAGAAAACATCATAGTGACAATATGGACACCTAGACAATGGATATGTCAATTGAGTTATGATCTTCTTATGTTAGAACTTTGACTAATTACTTCTCTTAATAAGTTGACTTTACACCCATTAATCTATTACATGTCATGTTGGTGCTCGTTGAGCCTTCAACAGTGCTTGTTAATATACTTATAAGAAAAAAAAAAAAAAAAAGCAACAATTATATTAAGAAAGCAAAAGAAAAAGAAGCACATTTCTTATACAAAATGTGTTTACACACATATATATACACACGATAAAGTTCTTCTAGAAGACCTCCAAGATTATCTAGATAACAGTGTCGTTATCCTCGTGCTTTAGAATTCTAAATGACTTATCCAATCATCGTCCTATGAACCTTTTTGGCTTAAACGTGTTATCTACTTTCAACGAAGATATTTTTTTAAGGGAATATTAATAAAGTAGAAACAATAGTAAATAAGTCGTTTTTTTAAATTATTCATGATTCTAAAAATATTTTAAATAACTAATTATTTTAAAAAAATAAATAAAGTGTTTATAATAAATATATTATTTACTATAATATTTATATGTGCTTCGTAAATGGAATCACTATATAATGAGGGCGTCCACGATGCATTAACTTTTATTTTTCCTTTTTGTTTTGGTTTTTTTTTTTTTTTGGGTTTTGTCTTGTATTTCTTTTTGGGAAGCCACAATACATAAACCTTATTGCCCACTAATAATATTGAATATTGGTAGAATTGTTTTTTAAATCTGTCATTTGGAACAAAGAAATGAAATGCAATTGATTTGAGCTTTGAAATTGAGGCAGCTCACATCCACCAAAATAAAATAAAGAAACGACACTAATGGGTAGTTTATTTTTAAAAGATATATTTCATTTTCAAACTTAACATACCTACTTTCATATAAAATATTACATATAAAAGCTTATTTCGTGCGGATTTATTCTACATTTCTTTTTGAAGGAGACAAATAAGTCAGTATGGCTATAGATTAACTTATTGAAAAAGTAACTTGATTCCACGAGGAATAAAATATCTAACTTTAGATTATTGACCATGAAAATATCGGCATTAATAATAACAAAAACCGTCCACTTTTGATTACTTTTAAATCTATGCGATTAATGATGAACACTAAGAGTGGTGTCGAAAACTTGGAGAAAAGATAATTTTATGTTGTTTGGTGGAGAAGAAATTAAAAGGAAAATATGCTATTAGTTCATTAGACTCGTTATTTTTTAATCCTTCCGACTTTTAAACGAAAATAAGAGGAACGATTTTGATAAAACAAAAAGAAATAATTTTAACTTCAATAACGCTATATCTTTTTATTTATATGAGCATATGATTGAAACACATTTTTTCTTCTTCTTTTTTTTCCCACTAAATAAGATGAAAGAAAATGTTAATATTTTTTTAAAAATTTTCTCACTTTAATATTTTGCATTTTTCTTTTCTATTTTCCATCCCGAGACTTTGTAAATTACCTCAAAAGAAAAGAAAAGATAAACTTCATATGTGGTAAAGCTTTTTTTGAATCTGTTTCTCTCTTTTTTTTTTTTTTTTTTTTCTTGGCCTCTAATTCTCTATAAAATGAACAATTCCAATAAAGAAAAAAAAGGAGATAGAGACGTAAAATAAGAAAAGGACAATATTTTAATAATTATTATTTTTCATCTATTAAATTCTACAATAAGAGTACCTTATCGCAAAATCTAATAGTCATTGATTGTAATTATGTGATATAAATCAGAAACTATTGGATGAAATCAGGACGATGAGATGATTATTTTTTTCAAGGTATTAATATAAGAGAACATTTTTTATACTGGAGATATAAGTTTTTTTATTTTTTTGAGGAAATATAAGGAAACTTTTTGAACAACAATATTACATTTATTTTTACATGATTATTTATGTTTGTTTTTCTTTTCTTTTTTTTTTTTGGCTGATAATAAACAGCCTTTTTTTTTTTTTTTTTGCATGAAAAACAGAAAAAAATATCAAAACCAAACTCTGAGTTGGGGAAACGTGGGAGAGCAAAACGTGAGGAGAGCATCTAGTTTGAGGGGCAGGTGTGCACGTGCGCCGTGAATCATTTGATCGGAACACTCGCGTTATCCAAAAACCCGCCACGTGGCGTCTGCAGAAAGAGCGGGCCCCACGTGCCGACGTGCCTCTCGGCAGCCATGAGTGACGTCGGTGGTGTTGACGCAACCACCCACCACTCGGTTGACGCGTATTGGCCACCTTATCGTCTCCATCGGACGGTCCAGAACCTCTCTGACTACATACCTGATCGCAGGCACAGCCACCTCCCGATCATTTTTTAACTCCTTTTGGTTTCCCCAAAGCGTCCCCTTAAAATGTTGGTATTGCTGTACGGGACCCATTTTTTTTGATATTTCCACTCGAGGCCCATTTGTCAGTGCAAGTCCCAAAGAATATTTGTTTTATGCCCTCACGGCTCACGCTCTTCTTCTTATTCTTTTTTTGTATTCATTTATTTATTTTAAGTGGAATTCTCTAGTGCTAGTATGGGGTAAAGTTTGAACATAAATTTTTTTTTTTCGGGTTCAAATTCTTTTCTTTTTTTTTTTTTTTTTCAAATTTATGTTAGAAACATGATAGTAAAGAAGGTTTTAAATCTTTGGATTCAAACGGGTTATTAGTTGCGTGTGAAGAAAAAGAGTTATACTAGTGTTTTTTTTTTGTTCCCTTCTATATTTACAAATATATATGTCAATTTTTTTCTACTGTGTTAAATTATAAAACTTTCACTAAAGTTTGTTTTACTCCAGAAATTCCTATTGGTTGTTTTTCTACTACTTGTGGAATAAAAGTAAATTTGGAAAGGAAAAAAAAAAAGAAGATGTTTCTTGTTAGGTCTATTTCAACGTCTTTGTGGGAATTTCATGTTAATGTATCTCGTTGACTGTTCAGTTGTTCGTGTTTTTAAAGACGTAAATTAATCGGTTCATAACTCACACGTAATACTTCGGCAAAAATATTCTTTTGGATTGACAATAAAAAGGCCCTTTGAAATATCAATTGGAGTTGGGATTTTAGAATTTTTTTTATTAAAAATGGGTGAATGTTTAAAAATATATGTTTGATTGAAATATAAATTTAAAAATGAATTTGATTGAAATATAAATTTAAAAATAAACTGTAACAGTTTAATAACATAAAAACCTTAAATGTGTTGAAAAAAAAAAACAATATAGATAGTATTTTATTTATTTTGTTGTTGTGAGTATTTAGACACAAGAATTATCTTATTTCGACTTGAAATAAGAAAACTATAAATTTTTAAACTTTGAGTTTTTTAAAAATAAAAAAAGAAAAAAAGAGATGTGTAAATATAAAATGTGACGATGAAACCAAAAAAAAAAAAAAAAAGTTTCGTCTTTTAATAGTTGTTCCAAACAGCCCCAAATTGATCTGAATAAGGATATTCTACTTCCAATTAAGTCTTTTGTTGTACTAAATTCTATATTTTAAATTTTTAACTTATAAAATAGATTTCTCTTTTCAAAGAAAGAAAAAGTAGTATTTAATATATATTTTTTTGGTGAACAATAGTAGTATTTAATGTTCTACCATGTAAAAGTAGCAACCATCTATTCATTGAATCATGATAACACCTTTTCTTTTCTTAATTTAAATTAATGGATCACGCTTACTTTCTTCATCAATTCAGCGTCCTTTTGTCCCTAATTTCTGCACAACATGTTTCGACTTATGACTAGTTTCATCACGAGTACATCCTACCTTTGACGGCTCCAAACTTTTCATTAGTAGCAAAAGAGAATTTTGATAATTCCCTGCTTCATTGGTAGCAAAAAAAGAATCTTGACCATTCCAAACATCAAAGAACACTTCCAAGGTATACGAGAAGATTGAAAAATCGATATTTTCACTTATATTTTTGTAGATGTTTCTGTATTTTGAAAGTACTAATATAAAAACATGGGTGTCTATATTTTCTGTAGAATATCCGTGTAATTTCTATGAAAATTTTCATAAATGTCGTTTATTTTTACGAAAATATCAATTTTCGTGAAAAGTATAATAATAAATGACAAAATATCATAGAAATTTCGGGAAATTTTCATGGAAATGTCGACAAAATTTCCGTAGAATATTAATCGTAATATTATTTTTAATCTTTTAACGTAGTAAATTCATGATTTTTTAATTCACGCACAAATCTTTTTAATATATGAATAAATAGTAGAGATAGACATATGATGTGTCCAAAACTATATAAAATAAATACTTAAATATCATAATTTGACATTGATATTGTTTACACCAATAAGATATTACAAATACTTTTTGAATGTTCTAAAAGCTCTTTTAATATTAATTTTTTTAATCACATATGAAACAAGGAATGTAATATACCTATATTATATTGCGTTTAAGTGATTTTACTTAATTATTAAATATCAATTTGTCATTTACTGTATTACGATCTATTCTTACCATCCAAATTTGTCATATATTTAGTATTTAATTGAGAGTCATTTAATTTATTTATTATTAACTATTTTAGAGTTTCAAAAAATTTTATTTCAAAATCTAGTATTTCAAAATGAATTTTTGTATTTTACATCAATTTCCACCGATATTGATATTTTTCTCGATAATTCTGTAAAATTTGAGTACCTATATTTCTACAAATAACGATATTTTCATCATTGGGTATGTGTCAATTGACCTTGACATTTCTGCTCACGTTCCTTAACGCACGTTCGGTACACCGGTTTAAAATGGAACTTTTAGATCGAAATTGGTTGGTTTTTCAAAAACCAGTTATAATTTTCATTGGCTTTTTTATAAAACAACAAAAATTGAAATGAAAATTTAGATTCAGACCAGAGAGCTAACCAAAAGCTTACTAACTATGAAAAAAAAATCTTACTAATTATTTTATCGCTGGACAATTTTTACCGCAAAAATATTCCCTACTAATTTTATCAGTGGATTTAAGTTTTTGGATCATTGAGTTTGTATAAAAAATTATTAATTGTACATATTTTTTTTAATTCGGAATTTTGATTGGATGTAACGTTTATAAATTTTAGTGTAGAAAGACTCTAATTGATGAGATAATTTGAATTGTAAAAAGCAAAAACAAACTAAATAGGTAGTTGAGTAGTGTTCTTATGCTTAACTATTGAGTAGATGATAGGTGAATGTCCCATGGCTTTCTAGGAAAAAACATTGTCAATTCATATTCAATAAGAACATAAAACAAAACATTGAAAATGAAAGGAATAGTTGATGACATTTCATTATGTGAATCGTATGAGCTACCTACTTGTCACATGCCCATTTTTTGTTTTTTTGTCTTTTTGTTTTGTTTTTTTTTTTGATTTTTTTTTTGTTTATATTTCCGTTCAAGCTAATTAGATGGAGAAATGATGTTGCCTTATCTTACTAATAAATTCCCAAAACAAAATAAAAAATAAAGAAATAAACTTATTATAGTCTTATTTTATTTTGGACGAATATTATATAGTCTCCAATTCCAAATGGGACATTGAAAAACGACAAATCTTTCTAGTAAGATAGAGTTAGAAAAAAGCTAGTGTAGGAGATCTAGTAGCTTACGTCTTTGATTCTTATTTTGCCTTATTGTTATACCCTCTTTGAGATTCATCAAATTATTCGTAAATTATTTATTTATTAATGGATAAGGAGTTTCTTGGCAATTACCAATTAGTGACCTAGAGATAATAAAATAAATAAAAGTCGCAGGGGCATTATGCAAATCATGTGAAAGTGCCGTAAAACGAAATAATAAAATATCCAAGGGGTTTGGGAGAAAATAAATCCGGCTTAAATATCCGGAGAAACAAAAAAAAGTTGGATGGGGGGAGAGGGGGAGAGGAGTTGGCAAAGGAAGGGCCACGAATCAGGAGATCGTAAAACGACACTAAATAAGCAAAAATCCGTCGTCGTTTTGGAGAGTTCGCGTTTCTATTGAACTGAACCAAAAACCAAAAGAAAAAACGAAAACTAACCCACCGTACGGAAAAGCCATTCTCCAGTCCCTGCTTGTCCTCTTCTTCTCCTCCTTCTTCTTCGGACTCTCTCTCTCTCTCTCTAAATTTCTTTGTTTTTCCTTCTCTCTCCTGAATTGCGAACATGGCGGAATCGGTGGAGCTACCAGCTCGGCTTGGGATCCTTCCGTTCAGGAACAAGGTTCTCTTGCCTGGCGCCATAATTCGAATTCGATGCACTTCTCCGAGCAGGTACTTCGACGATTTTCTCGTCTGTCTTTTCTTTTCCTGGAAATATATTATACCTTCTCGGCTATGCTTGTGTTCGAGCTTCGGTTTTCCCTCGGGCTTTTTTGTTGTTTTGTGGAGAGATACTGAGTTGCGATCGTGTTTCTTTTTATTGGATATGGAAATTCGAGAATTGGCGTTGAAATTCGTTATATGAGCTTAGCTGACCTGAGCCTTATTCGACCTTTGTTTTTCCCTCGAAGATTATTATTTTTTTGAGTTAATCAAAGTCTGATTTATTGAGCGTGATTTCCTAAAAAATTTGTCCTTTTAAGTTTAGTCTGATGTATTTCTCATACGGTTCCTGAAATTGGTAGGACAAGAGAAGAAAATTGGAAATCTGGCTTTGAATTGACTAATCACTACGTAGTTATGAAAACCTTGTAGCGTTTGTTTGATAACAAAATGAGTTAGGTGATCTGATCGATGCAGTGTGAAGTTGGTGGAGCAAGAGCTATGGCAGCGGGAAGAGAAGGGCTTGATTGGCATTCTTCCTGTTCGAGATGCCGCTGAGACGACTACTGTGAGGCCTGTGTTATCTCAAGGTGATATTTGACTTGTTGTTTATTTGGTCTGGAGGAAAAGCTGGCGGTGTACTAAATGGAATCCTTATGAACAGGTGTGGGGAGCGATTCCGGAGAGCGGAGCTCAAGAGTTCAAGTGGGTACATCAGAAGCTCACAAGCTTGATGGGAAAAATCAGCAGGAAGTTATTCATTGGCATGCGAGGTATAATCACACCAAACATTTTTTTTTAAACGTGGGGGGATGGGGGATTTTAACTCTGCATTTGCAGTGGATTTTGGTGTGGAATTACCGCTAGACTATACCTGCAACTACATTTGCATCAAAAATTTCAAAATTTTAGCTCACAAGAATATTTTTGGTGGGTTATCTTGTTAGTGCTCAGTTGAATATATTTTGAACAGTTTAGAAGGCCTTCACCATGGTAATGCTTTATCTGGGTTCTTTCAAGTTGTCTCATTCCATTCTTGCTGCAAACATTACCAATAGTCTTATTTGGTTGTGTTGCAAGGTGGCTCTGTGTCAATTGTGATGGTGATGTTTTATGTTTGCATTCTCAGGGGAGTCGCTGCTCGTGCGTTACATTTGTCAAGAGGGGTGGAGAAGCCAAGTGGGAGAGTTACGTATATAGTTGTCCTTGAAGGTTTGTGCAGGTTCACTGTCCAGGAACTTAGCACAAGGGGAACATATTACACCGCAAGGATATCTCCTCTTGATATGACAAAAGCTGGTAATTGTACAATTTTGGACGTTATTTTCGTTTGGCATAAGATATAATCTTTCAACTTTTATGTTTCGTTTTGTTTTTCTTTTAAATTTATTAATATATTTTTTTTTATAGAGATGGAACAAGTGGAACAAGATCCAGATTTCATAATATTGTCTCGCCAGTTCAAAGCAACCGCCATGGAGTTGATTTCTGTTCTTGAGCAGGTAAAACGTTGGATGTCAGTTTTTGTTGTTGTTGTTGTTCATTTATTTTTATTTTATTTATTTATTATTATTTTTTGGGGAAAACTTATTGGCGAATGAAGGGGGAAAAAACTTTTCAGGGTCTTTTCTGAATGCATTCTCGTCACTGTCTGCTGGTTTTTTCCTCCACAACTGTTGTCACTTGTGAACTAAGTTTTCTTTTGCCTGTTAATCCTTTCTCCTCTTCACTATTTAGATTATATCGCCCTTGTTTTCCTCATTCTTTATGTATTAAGATTAAGATATGTATTTCTATAATCATGCCATCAACATTGACACAGCTGTCTTGCTATCTTATGATATGTTAAACTTGAAGTCTATTAATTGCTGTTATCTTTCCACTTTTGTTTTAGCACTGATTCATATTACTGGGGGGACTTGGGAGGCAACTTAAAATTGAATAGGGTATATATATTTTTTTCCTTAATTCCTTGATATGTTAATGTTAAAATATCAGAGCTTTTCTAGTGAACTCTCATTGGATTATTCCGGGAAGGCATTCCTCTGTGATATCTGTTTGGTGTCAAGAAGTACAAACTCGGATGATGCTTGTCTTTCAGTTATTACATAGACTGCACCTTTTGGGTTTTGTTTTTCTTTTTCTTTTTCGGGCAAGGCACTAAGGACTATGGTGCTTCGTTAGCAAGTAGTACAAATACCAAATCCGGATAGTGTTCTGCATACTAGTTTTTTATTTGCTTTCAGTTATTCTTTTGGCATGGTATTGTTTCTGCCTTTCTCTTTCTGAGTCCCAAAATTCATGAACTTCCAATTTTATTTTTATTCATAGAAACAAAAAACCGGAGGCAGAACAAAAGTTCTTTTGGAGACAGTTCCCGTCCACAAATTGGCAGACATATTTGTTGCTAGCTTTGAGATAAGTTTTGAGGAGCAACTGTCTATGTTGGATTCCGTTGACCTGAAAGTACGGCTTTCAAAAGCAACAGAGTTAGTTGATAGGCATTTACAGGTAACTGATTAACTTTTGGTTAATGCATATCACCCAGCTATAATTATCTTCGGCCTACTTTTATGGAGTCATTTTTGTGTTACTTTTGGACAGTCCATACGTGTAGCGGAGAAGATTACGCAAAAAGTTGAGGGTCAGTTATCAAAATCACAGAAAGAGTTTCTTTTGAGACAGCAGGTTAGCTCTCACTTCTCATTTCTTGATTTTCTGAAGCAATGGGGATTACAAAATTCTATTGATTGTTGTGCCCGCATAAGATGTATGCTTTTGGTCTGAAGGTCAAAGCAAAAATGATCCTTTCTTCCCTTTCATTGTCTGCCAGAAAATTTCACTTTTGTGGTAAAATTTTCCTTCTTTTTCCACTCCTTTCTTCTTACCCAAACGAGATAAAAATTTCTCCTTTTCTCTTCCCTTTTTCTTCCCCTTATTTCTTCCCAATCATGGCTGCTTACATATTATATGTTCTTTCCCCAAGCTGCATTGTTATTCAGTTATATATTCTTTTTCATCCTTGCCAAGATGAGCTATTTTTTGGGATACTTTCATTTCTTGTTTCTTTTTGACCTATTTAGGAAAGGGATTAAGGATTTTCTATCTCTTTGATCTTTATGAACTGGAAAACTTTGTTGTAATTTCTTCCTTTTATTTATTATCTTTTCTGTTTGGGTTTGGTGGCCTTCTGGCCTTCCTCTTGGTTTTCTTTCTTATATATACATGT
Source organism: Ficus microcarpa (assembly GCA_025413485.1). Classification (NCBI taxonomy): domain Eukaryota; kingdom Viridiplantae; phylum Streptophyta; class Magnoliopsida; order Rosales; family Moraceae; genus Ficus; species Ficus microcarpa. The sequence goes on along the minus strand of CM046386.1, from coordinate 17,492,656 downwards.
ATTATATATTTATATTAAGATTTGATAAAATTTCTAATTCCCCAAAAAAACTCCAATCCAGATGAGAGCTATAAAAGAGGAGCTTGGGGACAATGATGATGATGAAGATGATGTAGTTGCCCTGGAAAGAAAGATGCAAAGTGCAGGAATGCCTTCAAGTATTTGGAAGCATGCACAGAGGGAGTTAAGGTATGATCTTTTTAGAGGTCTGATTAAATTATCAGGGCTACATCCTTATTAACCACTGCGATTAGGTGCCAGTGTGGCAACCAAAGTAGAGCTTTTCTTTTACGTTTGTTTGTTTTTTTAACTTATGGTATCAGACATTCATGCTTTAGATATAACATAATCTTTCCCATGCTTTTTAACGTAAAATTTTGGAAGGTTGCAAATATACATACGAATCTCATTGGTTACACCTCTTAGTCCTATGTCAGGTTTTATTTGTCTATTATTTTATTTTTCTAGAATTAGTTCTAATGAGGTTCTTATTTAGAGAGGAGGCCAAAAAAAAAAAAAAAAAAAAAAAAAACACAATGTCTGATCCTAGGGAGGAGCCATGTGAGATGGCAATCTTGGGTAGATTTGGTCCTAGATTCGTTAAATGCTTCTTGCCTAAAACAAACACTATCTAATCCTACTACCGGGAACTTTAAGGAGAAGCCATATGACGTAATAATGACAATCTTAGATACATTCTGGATGGTCAAGTTAAGTTCTTGCTTGCCTATATTAGTTCTAGCGTCCTTTCCAACCTTCATCTGTGTTTATTTCCATTTGCTTAGTTCAATTTTCATATCCCACTAAGACTTCCCTGTGTTCCAGAGATCATCGCCTTAGTACCCCTCGCTAGCAGTAGGACCATTACTTATTGATTATGGAGGAAAAAAACATATAATACCTTTTTGATAAACTTTCAGAAGCACTTTGATGATAGATAGAGGTTAAACTTTTGTCAATGAGGCCACTGAGTTAAATGAAGTGAACGTTTTGTCGACCGTATTGGGAATATTTTGTTTAATGTATAATTTTTTCCTTCTCTTCCATGTGCCTCAGGAGGCTTAAAAAGATGCAACCCCAGCAACCTGGATATAATAGTTCACGAGTTTACCTAGAGCTTCTTGCTGATCTTCCCTGGCAGAAAGCCACTGAGGAACTTGAATTAGACTTGAGAGCTGCCAAAGAACGCCTTGATATTGACCACTATGGTTTAGTTAAAGTCAAGCAACGTATCATCGAATATTTGGCTGTTCGCAAGGTCATCATCTATCTAGTTCTTGTTGCCCGCCCTTCAGTGTTTATGGTGTTTAGGTTTGAAACTTGATACTCATATGGATAAGTCTTTTTTTGTTGCAGCTTAAACCAGATGCCAGAGGCCCGGTGTTGTGCTTTGTTGGGCCACCAGGTGTTGGAAAAACATCTTTGGCTTCATCTATTGCAGCATCTTTGGGAAGAAAATTCTTACGCATATCTCTAGGTGGTGTCAAGGATGAGGCTGATATTAGAGGGCATAGGAGGACATACATTGGAAGCATGCCAGGGAGACTCATTGATGGATTAAAGGTAGTTTAATAACGAAATCTTAATGAAATATTGAACTACCAAAAAATAATAGAGGAAAGAAAAACTTTAAGAGCAGGGGATTATATTTGAGAACTGGGTCTATCATCATTTTCTCTCTTCTATTTATGTATTTATTTATGTATGTGAAAAGCCACAGGCATAAATCAATATATTGGTTTAGGCTATGGTGTTTTATTTCTAAAATTATTTTGTATTCCAGAGAGTAGGTGTCTGTAATCCTGTCATGCTGCTCGATGAAATTGACAAAACGGGTTCTGATGTACGTGGTGATCCAGCCTCAGCACTACTGGAGGTTCTTGACCCTGAACAAAATCAGACGTTTAATGATCAGTATCCTACTTTCTTCATGACGTCTTTTGGTGAATCATGACTGTCAAGAAACATGTTTGATTATTTTATTTTTTAAATTTAATTTTGTTATTTGCACCTTGGTTACCAATGGTTATCTAATTTTAAATTTCTAGAATACCAGCTTCTAGCTAAGGATAAGTCCTATAAACATACTCAAACTAGCTAAGAGCTTTCACATATTGCACAAGTTTTTGATCATTACTACTGTTGTATAGACTTTGCATCTATAGATGCAAGTATAGCGAAAGTGATTCCTTAATGAAAGGTCTATAGCTATTTGAATGTTCCATTTGACCTTTCAAAGGTGGTTTTTGTGGCAACTGCAAATAGGGTTCAACCCATTCCTCCACCACTGTTAGACAGGATGGAAGTAATAGAGCTCCCTGGATACACACCAGAAGAAAAGCTAAAGATAGCTATGGGTCATTTAATTCCACGAGTTCTTGATCAGCATGGCTTGAGTTCAGAGTTTCTCCAGATACCTGAGGTAGTCAATTTGCCAAAGAATGCTTTTACAAGTGGTAACGATGTTTCAAAAGCTGCAATTCTTGACTGAGCTTTCACTCTGGAGAAATATCCATATTTAGAGGATTAGACCGAGTGCTTTTCGTTGTGTAAAAAATGAGATAGATTGTTTCAATTTTACCTCCAAAAGATACTGAATTCATAAAATGCTTCTTTATTGTGGCAGCCCATTGTGAAACTTGTCATTAAAAGATACACTAGAGAAGCTGGTGTTCGAAACTTGGAAAGGAATTTAGCAGCTTTGGCTCGTGCTGCAGCAGTAAGAGTTGCTGAGCAAGAACAAGCAGCCCCCCTTAGCAAAAATGTCCACCAGCTTGCTTCACCAATAATGGAAAATAGACTTGCTGAAGGGGCTGAAGTGGAGATGGAGGTCATCCCAATGGCTGTAAACAATCATGATATAACAAACACATTCAAGGTCATTTCACCGTTGATTGTGGATGAGGTTATGCTGGAGAAAGTTCTAGGGGTAATTATGGTTCCCACTTTTTTTTTCTCCTTGTTTCCTTCGTTGCTTTTAAAAATTTGGGTGCCTTATGCTTCATTTTTGCATGCATTGCTTTTAAGTGGAATTTGAAATGGCCATATTTCAGTAATTGATTTGATGCAAATATGTGACACGTAATATTCCACAAAAGTACGAACTTTGTGGTCTGTAACGTCCATGTTGCTGTATTTTCAACATCAGACGGTGCTTTCTTATGAACCCTTTCTCTTAACATGATGGACTTCAGTCCAGCTATCCTATATATGGGATGTTGTAGGTTCTCTCTCTCTCTCTCTCTCTCTCTCTCACTACATGAGATTGACGGATTTGATTGGTTAAAAGCACGTGCTTGGAGCCCTATTTTTGCAAAATTTTCCAAGTATCATATCCTTTGGTTCAAGCTTCATATGTATGATATGATCCAGGAACTAGGGCAAGCCTGTAGTGATACTTAATTTTCTCATTTGTAAGTTGAGAAGTGTCATGTCTACTTAGCAGAGTTGAGGTTATTGTTAACATTGCATGCAGCCTCCAAGGTTTGACGATGGGGAAGCAGCAGAGAGAGTTGGATCGCCTGGTATATCTGTTGGGCTTGTCTGGACTTCTTTTGGTGGAGAGGTCCAGTTTGTGGAAGCGACGGCAATGGCAGGAAAGGGTGATTTGCATCTAACTGGTCAGCTTGGAGATGTTATCAAGGAATCGGCACAAATAGCATTGACATGGGTAATTCTTCTCTATGCTCTGAGAGTTATAAATTGAACAAATATGTTGTTTCCTTGTCGATCTTGCATTTGAATTATGTCTTGCCACGTATATAAGCTGAATTATCTGAATGATACATGCACACACATACGTTCAAGTGTGTGTGTGTGTGCTCTGGAATACTTAATCATAAGCAAACTCTATGGAACAGTAACCAACTTAAGCTGTAAAAATATCTAGATTCTATCTTAAAGATACGAGTCATCTGAACCTAGATGTTTATTAAGAATCAGGAGTTGAGTTGTTAATATTGCATTTGGAATTTGTAACAATTTTTCTTTGCTCCTCAGTGTCATCCTTTTTAACTGTGGAATAGTTGGTTTGTATGTTATTGAAATTGAAAACTGACTTTGCTGTTTTAGGTAAGAGCCAGGGCAACTGATCTGAAGTTGGCAGCTGCTGAGCAAATCAATCTTTTGGAAGGTCGAGATATTCATGTACATTTCCCTGCGGGGGCTGTACCCAAGGATGGGCCATCGGCAGGTGTGACACTGGTAACTGCACTGGTTTCATTGTTCAGTCAAAAAAGAGTAAGAGCGGATACGGCAATGACCGGAGAAATGACGTTGAGGGGTCTTGTCCTACCTGTTGGTGGCATCAAGGATAAGGTTTGCTCTACTCACATGATTTGTGTGTGTGTGTGTGTGTGTGTGTTTGGTGGGGGGGGGGTTCAACTGTTGGTGTTGTTGTTGCTGTTCTCTCTCTCTCTCTCTTCTTTAATTTTGACTTCAGAAAACTTCCTTTCATTGGTAAAAATCAATTGTAAAGGAAAAGAGGATAGAAAATCTTCGGAATGCAAACACCAAGAAAAAAAAAAAAAAAAAACAGCATAAAAGAAAGCAGAGACTACACAAAATGAATTTACATCGGTTTTGGTTAAATTAATTAGTTTTAAATTTCTTTTTTGGTTGAAATTTTTCTTAATTTTACGTCGGCTAAATTTGTGAATATTTTGTAAGATGATCTAATATGCAAAACGGTATTTAGCTAGTGTCTTGACATCCATCCACTCTTTGACTTGGTTATGGGGTGTGGTCCAGCAGTGGTTTATGGGGTGTGGTCCAGCAGTGGTTTTTATTGCAGAGCCAATCATAATCGTAATAAATTTGACATTGCTTTCTTTCTTCTACAACTTGAGCATTTTTGAAAACATTTTGTTCTTTCCTTAGAAGCTGTGTTGAAGCCAATATAGATCATATATGTGCAAAAGGTGTCGGACTGAATAGAATCTGTATTCATGCAGATATTGGCAGCTCACCGTTATGGCATCAAAAGAGTTATCCTTCCAGAGAGAAACTTGAAAGATTTGGTTGAAGTACCAGCGGCTGTGCTAGCCAGTCTAGAGGTAATTTGTTCTAACCGTCTCCTAGCTATTGCTCAAATGCGCTAGTAAAATAACAAAATACAAAAAAGATGTACTAGAATCTTCTGCATGGTTCATAGTTGAATCAGGCTTTAGTGAACTAAATATAGTGTTGAGACATGCTATATGCTTGAGTGAGCGGCATGACGATGAACTACCTCAAGCTCCTCTTCTGGCAACGACAGTTGAAAAAGGACGCCTTCATTTAAAAAAAAAATTTTTTTTGTGTCTTTCTGAAAAAAATCTTTTTCCAACAGATTTTACTTGCAAAGCGAATGGAAGATGTGTTGGAGCAAGCTTTTGAAGGTGGATGCCCATGGAGACAGCATTCGAAGTTATGACAACGCTTTTAATCCATATCTGACTTGCAAAACCTCTACCGAGTAGATTCGTTAAGTTGGTTGCCACAATATCTTTTGGCATATAAGCTGTCGGAGCAGCCTTGGGTGAATTTTGATCAATCAAACGGCTCATAGAGCAGCAGTGTAACTGGAATTCATCTCAAACGTCCAACTTCTCTCGAGATTTTGGATGGAAAATTGGATTACTCTGTTGTATTCTCTCTCTTTCACGCCATCAAATTGTATTTTAGAGTAGGGCAACAGGTCCGGTTTCTTTCTTTTGTTTGGTTGTGTCTTGTGTAATTACGAGTTACTTTGTGTAAAATTATTCAATTGAGGAAGAAATGGCTGCCCTATTCAGTGATTCCTAATTATGAGTTACCGTTCTGTGAAGCCGTTTTTCCTTTCTGTGCATCTCAACACATTTGATTCCATTTTTACCCCCCGACCCCCCTGTTTTTAAGCATCATGTAGGTGAATAAATATTGTTTGTTTTACAGATATTTTCCGACTTTTTTACCACAAAAACTTGGAGTTATAGGCATTTTGAATCACAACAAATAATACAGGGAGCATTTCGTAAACGGTCACAAGTAGAAATTTTCTGTTTTTTTTTTTTTTTGGGGAAGAAAAGTACGACAATTGTTCAGGGGCGGTACACGAGAACATTTTGTTCTTCCATGAAACTACATGTCGTTATATCCAATGCCAACGACATTTCATTCTTTCCTATGCGACATGTCGTTATTCAAGGTTTGTCGTTTAAGACGATCACAACTCACAAGTCACAAGCATGGAGTAATTGCTTTTTATTTTTTTTATTTTTTTGGATTAAAAAAAAAAAAAACCTATGTTCGGGGCGAGTGAGAACGTTTAGATTGTTCTTTCCAAAGAAACGACATGTCGGCTATGGTTAACGCCGACGACATTTGTCCTTAAACGACAAGTCGTTTTTCGATGTTCGTTGTTTCATAACTACTTCTGCTTCTTCTTCTTCTATTATTATTATTATTATTGTTGTTATTTATTTATTTTTTTTCAAATAAACATTTCGCAGCCATTGCACACACCTTCACACTCGCGTCATCTCCCACAAAGAAATCCGCCATTGGCAGACCAGCATCTCAAACCATGTTACGGCAAGCTTCGTGCCTGCTATCTCGCTCCGCCGTCACTCTCAACATCCGATCCTTCTCGTCAGAGGTCCCAGCCCCCGCCGCCACCGGCACTGACTCCGCATTCAGCGAATCGTGGAAGAAATTGATTCCGAATATCGATCCTCCCAAGACTCCATCTTCCTTCATCGGCCCTCGCCCCGCAACTCGTTCGATTCCTTCCAAGATCACCATCAATTTCGTCCTTCCCTATTCTTCCGAGCTCTCTGCCAAGGAGGTCTGATTTTTCGCTAGTCCAATCTAGATTAAAGAATCAGTACCTGAAACTCACCGAGCATGTAAGAAAACAAGGTTGCCTTCTACCTGTTTTTCTCGGAGAAGTTTTAATGGGATAAACAACCAAAAAAACCGATCATATCCCACGTTGACGATATCCCACCCAATCCAACCAGATTGGTTATTTTATTAGAGAGGTAAGACCAAATAATCAAGGGAGAAAAAAAATGCACTCCACAAGCAATAATTAGCTGGTAAGAGCAGAGTTGAAAGCGCTGTGAACATCGATGCCAATCTGAGCTTCAGCTTTCTCCAGATCACTAGTAGCCGAATTGAGCTTCTGGGTGAAGTCTGCAAGCCCCTTTTGCACCAAGCTCAGGTCAATATGATCGAGAGGAACGGCCTCCACAGCAATTATATCGGCAACCGAGTTCGCATGAATGAAAGCAAAGCCACTGCTGAGAAAATATTTTGTCACCTCATTTCCTTCGTGCACAGACAGGATTCCAGGTTAAAGCTCTGCAATTGAAGGAACATGTCCAGGCAAAACACCCATTTTGAGGCATTTTGAGTGTACAAATTCTGGATGAACTAATGAACTATGAAAGAATTTTTTTTGTTGGTTTTCACACAAAGCAGTACACAGTTTTTCCCAAGGACAGATAGACCATAAGGCCTTTACGAGGATTACTGTCTAGAGGCTTGAGGAGAATTTTCTTACTTAGTAGGGTCCACAGTGAACTAGTAAATAATCACTGCATGTATGCTGTACCTATGAAATAACAAAAGCAAGATAATCAGGATTGAACTATAGTGAAGTGTGAATATTGACGTTTCTGCTTTAGATCTATGCTACCTCCAGTGTAACAGGTGGAAATTGAGTTTGGTAAAACCAGAACTCACCATCATGATTCAACCCAATTCCACTCCAAGGGAGTGATCAGGTGGTAATAGGAAATATTGGTGAGGCATCGGGCATTTCAAATGGCGGAAAGTATTTCTCTACCTGCACACATTGAACATCAGGGTACGTTTGGTTTGATAGAATGGAAATTATATTGAAATGACAAAAATCTAGTTGTTCCTATGTTTTGTGTCGTGGCAAAATGCTTAGAAATAGTTATTCGTGTTGACAGGTAGTCGAGACAGAGATTGCGACACCTCTGTAAGTGGATAAAATCCTAGATAAACTTCGTGTTCAACTATTTAAGAATTGCGCTACAGTTATTAATCTTGAATGTGTTTAAATAAGATGATAAGGACTCGGCACTCGAGTATTGGAGCCCTATACCCACAAGCCACAACATAATCTTCAATATTCACTTGAATGTATTTTAGTTAATTTAAACAATGAAAATCTCTTAAGAGGCTACAAATTAGTATGAAAGCTTCTGGAAGCCGTTAGTCAGTTGTTTTTTTTATGACGACCTGGTGTAATTTCTCAAGATAATGAAATCCCCGTAACCAAAGAGTATGTAGTTGTTCTCGCGAAGCGAACCTCTATAAATTTTTGTATTCGTTACTTTATTAAAACTTTACTTTGATTATTTTTGTTTTCTTGCACCCGTGATTGTGGTTCAAAGATCCTGACTCCATACATTTTGTTAGGCAAATTTTCACCTACATTTCGTATTCTATCAAAATGCCTGAATATGTTTTTTTTTTTTTTTTTTTTTTTTTTTTTTTTTAATAAATTAAAATGGACCAATGGCATGATATTTCGAAACCAATATTTAACTGAAATTCTCTCTCTAAATTATCCTCGCAATGTTTTATTAGCTACTCTATTTGTAATTTCTTTCTATTTCAATTGACTAACCAAATAAAAATTATGACTTAAATATTAATTTTAATGTTCAACAAATAAGGAGATGATAATAAAGAATTTGATCTCAATTCTTTTATCATTAGTAGGGGCAGAGCTACCCATTGTGGTGTTGGGGCTTTCGTCTCTAGTGATTTTTTTTTAATTTATCTTTAAAAACTTTACATTTTTCTCATTTTGTTCTCACTAAAAATTGAACATATTTATATAAACCTCCCCCAAAATTTTATCATAAATATACATTTATACTGAAATAATAGATTGACTCCATTGCTGATCGTTAGTTTCTTTTTCTTTCCCCATTTTCTTTTAAAAGAATCCTATTGTCAGTGTGTAAATCTAAAAAGCTAATGCCTGATATCTTACCTTATATTTTAGGCCTTAGAAAGCAATCCAATTAAACTTAGATATCAACTTCCATAAAAAAAAAAAAATTGCATTAATGAGATTGTAGAAATGCTCAGATTACGAATAATAAATGTCCTCATTCACCACTTACATATATGATCACACTGTTATAGGAGGTTGCATAGAGATTTTAGTTTTGGTTTCAAAATGTTCGTTAGAGAGGAATTTTTTTGGTCGCTCAATGATGTATCAGAAAGCAATTAGAGAGCAAAAATCATATTTTTTAAGCTTTAGGGTACATGTGTATGTAGATATAGCAGATTTATGTTTTGAAGAGAAATAAAGAGATAAGTTAGATGGTGAATAAATAGATTTTTATCGGTTAGCGGTATACCAAAAAACTATAGCGTAATCATGGTATCCATAGGTTTTTGGTAATACCGCTAATTCCATAAGAATGGTTATTCAACAAGCTTTACATAGGATTTGGTGTGTTGCAAAAAGAGTTGACCTTTATACAGCCTTTGGACCACATCTCAATGCTAAATACAAACAATTTTTGGTTGTCGTAGTATCTGTTGACGTTGTTGGATTTGGACCAAAAAAAGTGTTTTTTGGGTGAAACTTGGCTGACGAGCAAAACTCGCTCTGCCATGACATATGTCACTTTTTGGCCAACTTCTATGGTTTAGGCTTTCAAAATGACGTTTTTTTTTTTTTTTTTTTTTTTTTGGTAATTTTTATTTTGATAATAAATTGATCTAGGAATTTCGGATTTCAATTCCGATTGCGTTTGTTTATTCTTTGAGTCTGATGGTTTCATTTTTGCTTTCTGTTCAATACTTTCTATTTTTGAAAATTTTTCGTAATTTATTATTATTTTTAATTAGGTTTGGTCATTTTTATTTAGTTTACCTGTTGCCTTTTATATATTTTTAAATAAATTAGGACTCCTTTTTATAATGAAAATAAACGGTTTATTAATGAAATTTTGAAAGTTTACTTTTTTTTTTTTTTGGTATTTTTGGTGAATCAAATGTCACTTTTCAGTATTCTATATGAATCAATGGATTTTGAAGCGATTTTTCAGATATTCTATGTGAATCAACGTGTTAATTAGTTTTTATTTTTTATTTTATTGTTTTGTTATTTTAACATACGCTTCGCTACATCGGGATCATTTAAGGAAAGATAAAGAATTTATAGTTGGTCAATTACGTACAATAAGCAATTAGAGAGCAAATAAAATCTAATGAGCTTTCTAGTAGTAAATCATTGATCTGACCAAAGTTTGTTTCCTTTGGAAGGCTCATATTTTTTGGTTAGGATTTGCTTTCTGAAGTACTTGTTAAATTAGGACCATTACCATCTCTAGTAAAACCAAAATTTTTTTTTTTTAAAATAAACCAAAAGTGCTTTTTGGCCAAAATGAGAGACCTATAAAATCTGCAATGGCATATTTCGTCCACCGCTGAAATCTAAAATCTGGCGAGGCCATGGTTTTGTCTCTTTCTAAAAGCTTCGAAGCCGTGTATATTAATCAATATGCATTGAAGTTGAACCCCATTAATTTGTGGTCGTTGTTGCTTCATTTGAACCCATTGGAAATGGCACTACTTCAAGGAGTGCAGCCTGCAGGTATTTTTCTCCTATTGAGCTCAACTCATGTGCTGGAATGGAATAGGCTTAACCAACCCCCCACAACAAGTGAATCTCCAACCCAATTCTATTCAAAGAACGAGTCCAGTTACCTAATTCTGGGTAACTCTATTCGAAGGATGAATCCAATGTAAGTGTTTGTTTAGTCAAGGTATTGTTTTATACTTACCACGAGTGTGGTAGCCCAACGGCAATGAGTTACCACGATGGGTCAGTAGTTAGAATTTTGAATACTAGCTGGCAGGCTGGTACTCGATGGACAGTGTATAAAACCATGCCCTCATGTAACATTAAGACATTCGGTAGAGTTGGAATGACACACTTCTCATCGGGGGGTAAGCATGCCCATAAGGCTTTCATCGAACATTCCCGTTAATGTCCGGGGAACCTCTTTGATAACTCTCAGGAGAGTATGCTAACACTAGCAGCTCTTTTCTCGGACCCTTTTTTTTTTTTTTTTTTTGAAGCTAAAAAAAAAAAAAGGGTAATATTTTGAACTTCCTCTTTGCTCAAGGAGGACATCACTTTCACAAATTGAAAGGCAAATAAATAAAGACGGTTATTCGTGGTCTAGTCCAGTAAGAAATACCATGAAAAAAGGACTTTCATTGAAATATGAGAAAAAACTTAAAATCCCACCAGTAATATGATTAGCAAATATATGCTTCAAAGTTGAATGCTTTCTCTAATACGCTAGAAATAGACAAACAAAGATGGAACATAAATGAATCATGATTTGAAAGTTAGAGGAACATTCTTCCAAAAAAGCTAAAATAGGGTAGAGGCATTTCCAGTTGCCTAGTAGTTCGTATATCATCCCAAATTCTTGGGCTGTTAAGAAGTGAGCCAATAATGATTTTATATTTTAACATAATATATACAACTCTAACGACTGAACTTGAAACTGAATCTGGATTCGAAAAAGTGGACGAATAACTTTCTACACGTGCACGTGGATGAGTGAGAGAGTGAAGAGGGAGGGGAGAAAGAGAAGATTTCGCTATACAGAATGTGAATACTACGGAAAATGCATTCTCATTTTACAACAAAACCTCTAGTTGGAAAAAATAAAATAAAATAAAAAAATAAAAAAATTGAACAATGAATCTATCTTCTACCTCCTAGCTTAAAAATAATAATAATAATGATAATCTAATTCCTATATTCTTTGCACTCCACTATGGTCACAGTGAAGGAAAAATGCACCCTCTATAAACAATGCTTTGTACATCTATATACTTATGTACAACAGCAAAGCAGACGCACCTGTACCAAATCAGAACATATGCCTCTTTCCTGACAGCAAAACAAGAAGAAAAAGCCCGTTCCCCATGCGCAAACATCCATCGAATCATGAACCTGACTCGTGTGCCCAAAACGCATCTGGATCTGGACAGAACAGAGAATAATCTTCGATTTCTAAATTTGCTATATGCCAGTCCACAAAACGAGCCTGTAACGTCTTGAACAATAGAAGAATGGTTGGCAAAAGCCACCATTTGTCATCCTCCCTGAAGGCAAGATCAATTAAAAGCCGGTTACGCAGAAGAAAAATAATCAAGATTTGAGTCTCGAGTACTATATATATATATATATATATATACGAGTCTTTGAGTCTGACAATAGGAAAAAGATAGAGCGAAGAATTCAAACTATTCCAATAAGTACAAAAAGAATAACAGATAAGGACATTTTACTTCATTGCTGTTTAACCTTTGAAAGAAAAAGATTCCCACAGAGGGGGGTTAAGTTTTGTTTGAACAGTTACAAACTTGATATTTTCTTTTTTTGTAATATTTCATGATGTTTTGAGTTACTACATAGACATACAGATAAATGTCTATGAAACGTGTGTATGCATGTATCTATAGCTCGACCCCTGGCATAGGTCAGGATTCATCATCTGATATGGATATTTATGAGTGGGCGTGTATGTTTGCAGACACTCACAACAGAGCAAAAGCAACCCGGTCTACTTATGCATTAATGTTCTTTTCCCCATATGGAAAAGGAATCTCTACCTAGCTCTACCTGTGAGTCCAGAATTGTAACACATAATGGGTATCTACATCAACTACATGCATTAAAAGGTGAAAATAAGTTTTAACGTCCTATGATCTTCAACCTTCAAGAAAATAAATAGTCAACTCCGAATAATTTAGGAGTAATAACAAGTTGAAAGAAATGCAACAGTCGAAAGACAAATTTTGGCAAAACTCAAGTTTGTGAGTTCCCAGAAGAGAGACATAATTATGTAGTTTAATAAGCGGAAGTTTTTATTTCCAGATTGCAAGAAGTTCAGTTCTCACCTCCTAGTGTTCCATGAATTTGCCTTGTCAGGAGGCTTGAATGAGGAAAATCCATAATGACAAGTGCCATAAATAAATGCGACAGCCTACAAAGGTCAAGGGTAAGTTAATCATTTCACATTAACAAATAAATGTAACCATATAATCCAAACAATAAAAACACCAACAAAAACATATAAGCCTTGCGAAATCCATGGCTTCACAAATTGCAAACGCTCAAACTTTACGTCAGTACAACGTCAATGCCAAATATTTTGTTATTATATTATCCAAGGAGGCATGCTCTTATTTTCTTCACCTGTTGACTAAAAAGATAAGAGGTTTCTTGGGAGAATCAGATCACGATGATGGAAACCAAACTGTAGTTTCAGCAGTGCTAATATCTTTATGCCAATTCACTGTTTCAAATTTTCTGTTAGTTTAGCAACTAGTTAGGATTTTCCATTTTTGCTTGGTTGCAATTACATGGGTTAATGAAGTATTGGACGTTCCTTAATCAGAGTAGCAAGAAGAAGTATCAAGTTCGTCTCTTTCTACCCTATCTTTTCCAACATATACTTGGTCTACAAAAAAAGCAGGAGGAGTTCGAGAAGACTTTTGGTTCATGATTTACTCACGTGTAATATCAGGCCCTACCAAACGTGCATGGGACTAAAATCCATACTTATGGCAGTTTTCTTTTTTTTTTTTCCAAACATTTTGTTTGGGAAACTTTTACTCTATTAAGAAAATAATTGGCCTCTCACTAGCGGTAAATGTGCGAAAAGAAAACTATCTTATGATACCACAACGTATTTGCACTCACAATATTAGATAGGGATGTGGCATTCCATAATGCATAAACACGTGCAAGCGAAGCTCTTCTAGGTTCTTTACTGAACAAGGCATTCAACCCAGCAGGGAATGGAGAAAGGAGGGACAAAGGAAGTATAAGCAAGATAGCAAGGAAAGCTCCGAGAGAAATCCAATAGAATTGTAGCAGTGTAAGAAGGGTGACAAATAGATCCGCCAAAAGTATGACAGTAATCACCAGCTGCAGCATTTCCTGAAACACAAAGTAAGGATTAGACAGTGTAAATTTTAGGAACTAATGAGCTCATAACGGTTGCGAAACAAGTGATCTCCTTGCCCTACCTGACGACCAATGGGTCTTGAATTGTGCAATAAGAGAGAAAGTGGAAAGAGATAGTCTCTTCTAAAATCCAACGACCTCAAAGTGGCATCATTTATAAGCCCTCCGTTAATTCCTCCTGTGATCTTTTTAATAGACAACGCATGACCTATATAAGGCAAGTTCTGGTGCGACTGCTTCAAAATTGTTCTTGCACATGAAGTATTTGTCCTTGCATATGGAAAAAATAGAACAAGTCAATAACCATTCAAACTAACCAATATACAGTTATATACAGGTTTACATTATTATAAAAAGAAAAATGAAATCGTGTGAATGATGTCACGATTATTATTTGTAGTAATAACAGGGCTAATAGCTATGTATTTTTCCCCCAAAAAAGCATTCAATGCAGTTTGAATCATGTGATAATTATTACTTGCATTCATTTTTTATTGCTTTCTCACCATTGTCAAGAGGTCAAATGAGATTATATAAAGGTAAGCTAAAATTGCGGATTACCAATTTCACAAGAAAGAATTATACTTTGGAAGGATAGGAGTTTTCACTTATTCTTTTTTAAATGGTTGAATGAAGTTGGTGTATAGGCTTAGAATTTCCATATTACATTTGAAATATCATTAAATTAGTCAAAGGAACAAAACTGACGGTGCAAATGTATGCAGTAGATAGATGCTCTTTCCTAAGCAATGTGGAAATTAATCAAGCTACCTTGGAGGTTCACTATTACTTCTATCCAATACTCGAGATTGGTTCACATTTTGAAGAGGATAATCACCCACTACTACCAATATCCCGAGCTGATAGTAACCAGAAGCTGTTGCTTGAAACCATCCAAGCTCAATTTTAACTCCATGAAAATCAAGTTGTGGGTTTGCGTGGCTATTTATCCAATTAATAATGGGGATTAGGTGAGAACGAATAGATCCATGCCGAACTGTTCTCAACTGAACATTCAAACCAGCAACCAGACGATTCCATACAGTTGCTGGGACATGCTGCAGTAAAATCGTGTACACTTTTGTCAGAAAAAGTAGTCAAATTATAACTTAAAAGTTTACTCGAAGAATAAATGAAGACCTGCCCAATGAGATTGGTCAATAATGTGTCACTGTGCACATTATAAGGTGACATGTAGCTTCCATCCCCACCAAATATTACGCACATGGGAAATCTCTTCTGTATGATTGATACCATGTCGACACGTTTCTCATCACCACCAAGGAAAAAATCAATGTATGCCACCATCAAGTCTGGAGTTGCTCCAACCTATATTATGTGCCACCCCATCAACATGATGAAATTAAATTAAAAAGGTACATAATCTAATCCACCAACTAAATATGAACGTGGGATGAATTTTTAAAAAGGGATGTTTTTCTAGGCTAAGAATAGCTATCTAGACATTTTTCTCTCGTGTCAACTCTCCTGGAATGTGTGATGATCTAACTTGGTGTTTATTTTATGTAATAAGGTCAAGTAAAAATGCAACTGATGTGTCCACGTGTTCTTTTAAGGCTCATCAATGAATGACCAAGAGGCTAGGACTACTATGATAGTCTTCAATTTTGAAAACAAGTAGGTTAATTTTGCACTTTCTTTTCCTTTCTCGATCTATTTAAGCCTAAAAAGTCTAGAAAGATTAAAAAGAGAGAAAAAATATAGGGGCTTACAGGAAATGCCTTTTTAAGCCATTTTTTAAAATTGTCCCAGTTTTCTTAATTCAGGAAAATAGCAATTTTTTTAAATGGTCAATCAATAATGGACTACCAGAGATCGAGCATTGATAGATCTGGTGGTTCAACACTAATTGACCCTATAACAGTGATTAACCAATGTCGATCCATGATTACTGGTCCACTAGTGAAAGACACACCATTGTAAAACCCAGCTAAGAAAAAAAGGGCTTTGTAACTTTTTTGCTAAAATCAGCCCTTTTAGCTAAGAAAAGAAAAGTTCTCCTACTAATTTGAAGGGTGGGCCAAAATTAGCAACCAACCGCCCACAAACACCCCCCCCCCCAAAAAAAAAAATCATAATACACACCTTCATCCCTTTGTATAGTGCTCGGGATCTACAGGACCGGAGACAGGAATGGTCATATTCAGACTTAACAAATTCCTGAAGACGACGAACTTTACTTCGACGACACCACTGTTTCCAGGACCAGGCACAAGGATATGCAAGAACCGATAGAATACTATGCACTGATCCTTCCCACCAATCATAAGCTGCTACAGAGTTGATCTCATCGATAAATCTGTTAAAAGCATCTTCATACCTGTTGTCCACAGAGGATTGAAGATAAACACGTAGCTGGAGACAAAATACGAATCATTCTGATAATTACGAATGAACATGCTCATATCGAATAGGCTATGATAGAGAACGCAGAGCTGTTTAACTGGTAGGAAAGAATCTATCTTACACCAACAATCAGTCCAGTATGAATTTTTTATTCTTTTTGAAAGAAACATAACTTATTAGAAAAATTATGAAGTTCAAAGAACAAAAACAAGGAGGATGGCTAGTCCTCCAATTAAAGCGAAAAATGAAAATCATCAACTGAAGTGTTTCAAATCAACAACCTAATCAAACTGTTACATTCATAACCTAGGAAACCATAGGCCCCTCTAGGAGTTATTTACTTACACTATTTCAATGATTGCATTAGGAGGAGAATAGGGAAGATGCCAGGGTTCTCTAAAAGTATTAGGACCCATAAAGTACATGCGGTGAACATGGCTCTGAGCTTCTTCAAATCTGGTTCCCCGCACCTATCGTTTAAAAATGGAAAAAAGAACGTAAAAGAAAAGTGCCACACATAGTCAAACTCTTGCAACTGGAATATCCGATATAATTTGAAGTGGAGTGATTGATGAAGAAGAAAACAAACACACACACACACACACGTACCTCTGACAAGGAAAGAAAATATGGGAAACGATGATGACTGTGGTGTTCAATTGAACGTGAACTGTTATAAGAACTTGATCCCACGAATTTAGTCCTTAAAGTATTTAACAATAGAGCCAAAATCACCATAATGCATGACAACAGAATTGCAAAAGGCCAGGGCCCTCCAAAAGTATAAAGGAGCTCTTCAAGAGGTGTGTAGCACTTTGGCATTCTATACTTGTCAGATATGCATTTATACGGACAAGATGACTGATTAACTCCACCTGCAATAGTATGCAGCTTAATGTAGGGCCGGGCCAAGAAACAGATAGCAAAAACAGAAGAATAAGGAAAACAATGATGCAACAAAAGTAAAACCAACATTCATAAAACTTACCCCGTACATAAATGAACTCAGCACGACTAGGAATACGATCAAGTGCACAAGGAATGCAAAGATTTGCATCAGAGCCTTCAGTATCTTTATATGTGCCAACAGGGCATTCCTGTAAAATTAAGCAATTGGTATGACTACCGAAAATTTAACACAGAACTCAAAAGGTAATTGAATTGTGTTTTTAATATGCAGCAAAGTGCAATCACTAAGTTATATTCTAAATAGTAAAACAAACAACTAAAAGGCTAGAGGAAGTTTCATGGTTTCAATTCAACATTGAAGCCTGAATCTAGTGATTAGAGAGCTGGTTTCTGGGGATTATTAAGCAAGGAGAATTGGATACCGTTTTCATGGTTCCTTTTGCATTGAAATGTTATTTGTCCTCTCTTGGCTATAGCGTGGATTTGCATAAGATTCCCTATACCCTACCATATAGTGTGGATTTGCATAAGATTCCCTATAACCTACCAAAAGGAAAACCCTAATAATGTCTCCCCACTCAACATTTACTGTAAAAAATTTGTGACCTTGTATATATATTAACAAGTTGCAACTAACAGTCACATGGAAATGAAATTAACTATATTTTACGCACCAAACATATGAAGCACAGCCATTAAAGGCTAAAAACCTGGTTAGTTCAATTGGAAGTAAAAACAAATATCACATAAGGGCAATTTCAGTAGTACGGAAAATACCGTGCAGAAAGTTCCGTAGAGGCCCTTGGGGCATTTTTTTCCAGTGATAGTACCCTCTTCACCATAACGACCACCGTTATTCCCAGCACCTCCGCTGTCAGTTATCACAATTCATAAAGAAAATGAAATTACTACACAAATATACTTATGTGATGGCTGTCTGTGTATGTTGGTAACAGCTTGAAAAGATTGTAGAACTTTTCCAGTTGCCTTAACTGGAAATTTTCCGACATTTCTTATTCATTAGACAATTTGTTAGCACTCATTTGAACTATTGTTTCAATGATATCATATCTCTACTCTCTGGACTTGAAGTCGTACCTACTGTCAATGGAGCCACTAATACTTGCAACAGGAACATATTCATCACCATTATCAATCTGAGACCAGTGAAAATGAACTCTACCGCCCCCACCACCACCGCCACCATGAGGACCGCCATTGCCACCAAGAACAGACAAAGATGAGTGCTCTGCAATCCTGAGCTCTTGAAGGAAAAGCAGGATTGTACCGCCTGAACCTCCACCAACTCCGCCAATCAAAGATCCATTGCTGTTTTTTGTTGCTTTACCAAAGCTTTGACCATCAGCACTCAAAGTTCCACGGATCTCAAGCCCCAACAGTGGCCACTGGATGGATCCCATCACTAGAAAACATAGAATATGAATAATAAGCGTAGAAGTGTAGTAAAAATTTGACTTAACATACATCAGTAAATTATTACATTTAAATAGAAGAGATGTTATATCATATGCAAAACCACTTTGTTTTTCTCCATTTTCAAAATAACTTCAAGTTACATATTGATACCCAAAACCTAATGGGCCATGATAAGGAGAAAGTTCATGGTTCAGAAGTTTCAATGTTATTCTATTTAGTGACTTTTCTATAGATCCAAGTGTCAGCCCCACTTTAACCTGTCGGCATCCCCCGGCAACTCAATTACCTATCATCCTTTCTTTTTTTGGTTACTAAATTACATTCTTTGGATGTGTTGTTTTAGAAATGTTTACCAATCAATCCCCCTCCAACTACACTTATATTCGAGTGATTGGGTCCCTCTGCTCCACTTCCCAATTCACAAGGAAGGTCCGCATTGCCATATGTATTGCCACCATTGCAAACTCTCCCATTAAAAAAACCGGAACCCCCTCGCCCTCCATGTCCGGCACCGCTACCAGCTCCATTAGAATAGTTTCCCTTCCCAAAACCTCCGCTGCAACCTGAAAAACAGGGTTCTCATGCAATAAGAAGCTGAAAACATGCAATTATTTTTATGTTGAAGCAATCTCTACTGTGCTATTACCTAATTCTGATGCTGTCAGCAGACCATTGTTATCAACAGTAACGGTCCTTGCCCTGTGAATGTGGATGACACTTCCCCTTAGAAGACCACTCACAAGAAGGTCCTCAACACGGCATATCTGTCAAAGGCCATAAGAAAATTTTATTTTCAACAGCAACATTGCTGGAATTACAAAGAGTTCTTATATATGCAATTTAACTGAAAAGTTGAAGTTGAAACAATCAGACAAACATAAAGTCAAATTGTTAACGATGATCAAAGTTATAATCAGCACACGAAGTAGTCATGAAGAATGGAAGTTCGTATAAAAGAAGGAAGACATGCTTCAATAAAATGTTTTTATGAATTATATTTTGAGACATATGCACGGGAGACGGTCAAACATTAAAGATGACATCACAATAGTAGCTCAGAAAGGACCCAAGCAATTTCATGAAATTTCAAAAAAGTAACCCCACCAGAAAATTCCCGACAAATCAAAATGATCATGATAAGCATGTTGACAGATGATTATCATAAGAGATTTCCCAACATATCATGACTTCGACAGAATCAAATAGGAGACAAATTTCTAATCTGATACTTACTTGGATTGAAAAAGATAGTGTATAATTAACATGACAATCATCAGGCGGAGTAATCAAATCCATTGGGCATTTCTGACCCTGACAAAGGGAATCAGTTATCCTGCACGAATAAATTCAAAATACATTCTTGATATTTTGATTTCAACAAATGACGCAGATACATGAAAGAAAAATAAAGCCCCAAATTTCAAACTCACTTGATTCTACCAGCATCACCATCCAATGGAGCCTGAACTAAAGAACCATGGCCAATCTGTCATGTGAACAGTAGCAAAGAAGTTAGCCCCAAATAAGAAAACCAAGAAAATAATTGTATTGGAAGTATTGTGGTAAAAGGACGATAAAATCGTAAAAGATGACTATGAAAGTAAATGTATGTCACTCTAAAGCATTAATAACCAAAAACAAAAAGAGAGATGGATAACTTCCAAAATGAAAGAAGCTTCAGCATGAATGCAATTGTTAATTTTCTTGATAAATTGTGAAGTGTAAGCCAAAAGTTAGTAACTATTATAGTTAGAACTGGCCATTTGTAAATTAAACCGATAAATCTATAATTGAATCTCAAGCATTCTCTAAGGAAGAAAAGGAAAAAAATGTATGTCATAATGTGTACAGGAACATTTCTATCGCTTGCCCAAATATATATAAGAACTGAAACCGTACAACAAATTAAAGTTAAAACTATAGAGATGGATACACAAATACTCTAATGGCTTACAGTTATGTTATAAAAGAGAGAGAGAGAGAGTCTCTGTGCTTGAATTGCATCACCATAACCAGTCAGCCTCAGCAGTCCCTGACCATAAACACCCAAGTTTGCATTTGAACTAATGACTGAATTTTGCTGCAAAAGACAACGTTATTTTATCAATATTTTTAACGAACAAAGAATCTATTTATAAAGAAGAAGGAATTAATAAAAGCTAAAAGGAGAACTAGAAGTCTACATAACCAGAAAAACAGCAGAAATAAAGGGAGACAAAATAAAAGAAATTAGTTACAGCATCGTTTGAATTTGCTGAGAACAAGATAATAATACGTAAATACAAGGCCTACTAAAGACAATTGAGGATGTTTGAATCTTACCCTCAGAACAACTAGATTCCTGACTTCAAGAACAGAGGCAGAAACAACGGTATTTCCACCACCATCAATTTGGATTTTAGAATTCCACATGAGTAGCATCTTGACAAAAACTCTAAATGCACCAAAAACCTAAATTTGTGTACAGAAGATGTTTAGCTCGGGAAAGGAAAATAGGGACAGCATTTTAGATTATGAGTCGGGATTCAACATATTTCACAACCCAATATATATAGAAAAGGAAAAGAGAGAAGCAAATAAAATTGAATGGATCTAATTAGAGTTAAATGTTGGAGAGTCACGCAAAACAAGGCAATAATAAGAAACGTTTAATAGAATTTAGTTTGAGCAAAGAAAAGCATCTTTGGTTTGGCCCATCTAAGAACTCAGGAAAAATATAATATTAACATGTTTCTTTGTTCGATAGGCAAGGGATTAGAATAGATTCTTCCTTTTGGCATAATTTTGATTTGGATACTCCTTTTACGAAAATACTGCACTGTTTCTCTTTGAGCTCCAAAGCTTTAGTTTCTTGATACTGAATGCCTGTTTTAAATATGTTTGGTTTGTTGGCTCAGTTCAAATTAGCTTGTTTCACCTGATGTTTGATCAATGGTAGCTACTGGTCCTGGACAGTTAAAAGAGAAGAGAGTAGGCGGTTGGAACTGCAACTTACCTTTATAGTGGAATCACTCATCAACAGTTCTTCAGCAACAAGCTCAAATTCTGAGACTGGGTAGTTTGATAATCCAAAAATGATGCTGCCTCCACAATATAGACTAATTTCGCCTCTGACCTGCATAATCAAAGAACAAGGATGCACCCAACAAATTACATTTCTATATGAAGTATTAACAAGAAATTTAAATCAACTCATAAAAAAGAATATGGTAGATGAGACAAAATTTGGTAACCTGGACTCTGGTCCATAGCAGTGGAACCAATGCTTTAGCATTATTCTCCACAAAAACATGTGACCATAATGGGCTGGTGGAAAAATCAAGCAAAGGGGTTTCAGTTTCGGTTGTGACATTGTCATTGCCAACTCTTAGACTAAGTAAATCTGCATTAAAATAAGTTCCAGCAGCTCCTGCATTCTCCGGACAACCAATACTCAAGCCACCTGGAATAAGAAAAGCGTATCATACAAAGTTCCACTTTATGGGAGAGAGCTTTATAAACTACAAGCATAACTTCAGAAAAGAGAACTGTTGCTGTATTCATCTTTTGACGATCTCAAGATACAGCCAAGTGAAGTGTGATTTGGCAAAACTCCCAAACGAACCAAAGATAATTTCCTTCCATCATTTAGTTATCTTTTAATTTGCAGCTAAGGGACCCTAAATCCCAAAAGTGTCGTAAAGGCTACAAAAGTGAAACTTGCATGCAAGTTTTTAACAAGAGTAACTGAAAAGTAAACGAGTAAAGAACTATGGAGACAGCTTCAGAACACAAAGCTAAAGTAGAAGGATAATTATGAGAACTAACATAAACAAATCAACAAGATATCTAGCCTACCTGATAGAATTTGATTTTCCATAAGGTTAAAGGTTTCACAACAAGCAGTGCTTTGAGAGTTAGTCAAATCAAAGAGACCGAAGTTAGATGGGTGTAGGTCATAAATAAAATATCATATTTCTCATTTGGCCAATTTTTACTCTCAAGTCTGGATCATTAATTGACATAAAGAAACATGGTTCATTTAGTTTTTTTTTTTTTATTTTTTTGCTGCAAAGTCATAACTAGTCGAAGAAAAAATATTAGGCAATTCCTCTTATTGGGGTTAATCTAAGAACCAAATCTGAAAATTATATAAGAGTTTCAGCCACTTGTTTTAGGTGCTTGAAATGAAATTGTTCCATAATTGTTGGTAATCTAAGCATTAAGATTTATCAAGCAAGTTGACACTTTCCAATATTTACAACTTTTAGCAGTTACTCGCGGGGGGGGGGGGGGGGGGGAGAATCAGATATTTAGAACTTCAGTAATAGTGGCCTCAACTACCAGAAACAGATGTGTAAATGATACGAACCACGCACGGTAACTTTTAGATCATCTTGTATGCTGTAACAGTCCAGAGAGATTCTTCCGCCACCACCTCCACCCCATCCAGTCCCACCAGCTGCACTTATAGTTCCATATCCCTTCCTATGTGACAGGACATAATGTCAAAAAGTTTAGGATAGAACCGTGCATGTGAACTATATTATGTAGAATGCTTTGAATACCATATATGATGAGTGGTTCCAATGTAACAATAAGTGCAGGAAAATTAATTGGATCACTAAGCAGCAACAGTTTTATGGAAAATTTTTATGATGTCTAGCAAAATGTTGAAGATTTATAGAGCTTGATTTAGAGATGTTCTAAGGGATAGATTAGTCAGTCGTAGATGTCCAACACTATATTCGTAGATAAAGTAACTTTAGGCTGAAAGACAAAGGTTAATACTAAATGTTACTCTTCTTGGGATTCAAGGTACCTAGTTCATAAGCCAGATCAACACTAAAATTTAAAACTGACCGCATTAAGCTTTATTATTTTCCAACTCTTTCTCTGTATACTAAGAAATTTGTTGAGCTCTGCATACTCATGCAAGCATTCTCCCAATTCAAGATGTATTAATAATACATGCCACTACAGTTAGTATTTTGATAGCTTATTTTAAAGAGCAAAGATTCATGATAGATAGTTCATTAAGTATGACTCCACTACAAGTTCATTAGTTGTAATCTCCAAACTTCATAGTTCTACGAGAATGCAATTAGAATGAGCGGGGAAGTGTGTACTCACAGCTTTACAGCATGCACAAATATACTTCCACCAGATCCTCCTCCACCAGCTGACCCTCCATAACCACCTTCCGCGGTTACAGACCCATTGATATATAGCATATCTTTTATTAAAAGTTTAACGCGCCCTCCACCATTTCCTCCATATGGAGCATTACGATATTTTCTGCCACCCTTACTCCCATAACTCCATGGCTCAGACAATGAAGACCAAGCATAAACATCACCACCCCAAAAGCTTGTCTTATTATTTTTCAAGCAAGAAGCACCCCGACCACCATATCCTCCACCTGCACCTTCATAGGTAACTGGTGTTCCACTAGTTTGGGAAGGTGGTAAGCCTCCTAAGGCTGTTGTATTTATAGAAGAACTATAATCCATGCTCAGATTGGAAGCTGAGAAAATTACAGAACCAGCAATAACTGTTGCATGCTGACCGATATTGACATTGCCAGACAAGTTAAATGCAATCATACAGCCTTCAATGGGGCACACAATGGACACATTAGGAAGTATCTCCAGGTTTCCAGTACCATATACATAGAGATCAGACTTCAGGTTTAGCTTCGAACTTAGCAAACAGGTGGTGTTAAGTGATCCAACACCGTGAAGGTCTTCACAAGACACAGGATCAGCCAATGAGGATAACAAAGTTGGAAATTGCGTATTAATAGTGGTGCTGATTTGAGAATCATTATTTATGTGTAATCGAGAGTCAAGTGACCATTCGTCCAATCTCATGTCTCGGCTTCCATACTGGATTGAACTAAAAGAAGGGGTAAATACATAGAGATGTCCCACCAGAATGAACCACCAAAGACGCTTGTGCCTTGGCAAAGGATGCATCACCACTCACGGAGACGAAATTCAAAAAAATCGGTCATATACATGAGCACACAGATCCAATAGTTCAACTTGTCAAATCAGCAGTAGAGCTGGTACAATTACTTCCGAAATTTGAGTCCTTCAGCGTACAATCGGCACCAACATTTATTTCACAACTTTACATTCCTACTGCCATATGTATCGAATCTGATCTGCAACGAAAACCAAGAAATTATTATAGAACAAGAAAACAAAAGGCCAAATGTGAAATTCTTTCCAAATAGCTCTTAAATTGCATAATTTAAACCAAAATTTTCCAAGCAAACCAGTGAACCAAAACAAAAATCAACACCAATGCATAATTTACAATAATCTGTACAAATTACAAACTTTTAGTAAATTCAGACACAGCTGCATTGCTCAAACCAAACAACAATTGAAGAATCATCCAAACAAAAATAAAACAAAATGAATAATTAATAATCCAGTCCAGAGAGTAATGCCGACAAACTCATTTCGTATATAAATACAAATACAGTCCATACACACATATAGATAACATCACTACGAAAAAAGACAGAGCACAAGAAAGAGAAAAACGAAAATACTTCACTACAGGCAAGCGATCGGCCACTTCGAATTCCCAATTTCCACATTTCAGCAACGGAAATCGAGCTTCGAACTGAACCGACACTTCGAAATCTCAAACGATTCCGATCACCGAAGCTCACGACGGGAAAAAAACAACCAAAAGCGAGAGAGTGAGAGAGAGAGAGAGAGAGAGAGAAACCTTACTGTTTGGCAAGCGGGAAAACGGGAGAGAAAACTAGCCAGGAATCGAGCTGAATCTGGAGGAGGAAGCTTCGCTGTCGAAGACACTACTGCCTTTTTTCTCTCTCAATCGTCGAAGAGTGCTGTGAGTGAGTCGGTCAGAAAAATGGCTTCCGCTTTGTTTGTTTGTCTCTTTGCTTTTGCCTTGGCCTTTTTCCTTTTTCCTTGTTCGTTCATTATTTTTATTTTTTATTTTTTTTAGAGAGAGAAAGGGAATGAGAGTGAGAGAAACTGAGCGAGAGAGAGAGAGAGTGGCTACAAGTCGAAGCTACGTCCGCATAGCTGGACTGCAGTGCAGACTTACGCGTGTGAACTGTACGTATAATCGGAGCTTCAGTATTTTTTAAAAATTACCCTTTTTATATTACGAGATTGCCCTCTGGTTTACATTTTTTTTCGGTTTCCTCTTTTTTAATTAGTTGGAAAAAGAAAGCTGATTTTAAGACAAGACAGGTGGCAATATCCAGTAACGTGCTTACACGTAATTAGTAGTTGTAAATGGAAAATGTAAATTAGGTTTTTTTTTTTTTTGGTCTTATTTAAAATCCATTTGGTGAATGAGTTAAATTTGAATTAAGATAAAATTTTTAAATTTGAATTGAGTTGACTTTTTTAAAAGTAGTTATAAATTTTATTGACTTTTCAGAAAAAGACAAAAATTAAGATGAAAAGGTACAGTTTAATTAAAGTTAAACTTTGTTACCAAACAAAGCATTAGAAATAACAAACTCCCATCAAAATTAAATAAAGTAGGAGATTTATTTAATATTCTTTCTGAAAAATTTCAAGTTTTGTCTTATAAATGTATCAGATGTGAGAATAAACTACCTACTTTGTTTTCAATTTAGAGGGAGAATTTAAACTATATAGTTTCTGATAAAATTGGATGTAAAAATACTGTTAGATTATTCATATAATTGTCACAATATTATTTTAGTCACATCATGTATTCTTTTGAGATTAGACCGGATATGAAAAATTCTGGGCAGGATAAATCTTCTTTCCTTCTTTAATTTTTATTGACTAACCTAATCCTCCCTTCACCTAATATGCTTTGTTTTGTAGTACATCACTAATAACTTATCACTTATTCCTTTTATTCCATATGTTTATTAGCTGCTAATGAACGCTTATGTTTGGCTTTGAATCATATTATATTTAAGCTGTTTATATTTTTTAATTTTTAGGATGCTATTTATATTGAGTTTTATATTTGTTAGAATTGGAATATATCAACTTGAAATGCTGTGTGATCTAAATGAATATTAGTCCAAAACTTGGATTGAAAAAAAACAAAACAAAAAAAAAACCAAAAAACAAAAAACAAAAAACAAAACAAAAAGCTCAACTAGCTCATCCCTTGTGTAGCATTGGGCTACATTTATGAAAATGTTCTATCTCATGGTTCCCGCACCAGATACTCGTTAAACACCCTTTGTCCATGATGACAGCAATTTCATATTTGTAATTTTTACATTTATAATTGAAAGCATGATTGATAAACTAAAAAAAATTGTAATTAATGAATAAAATTTTGACTTTTTTTTTCAGGAGTTATATAACGAGGCATTTTGGTGAACAATCGGGATAACTTATTTGATAACGGTAACGATAACATACATAAAGAGTATATTAACATCGATGATATCGCTTTTTTAACTTTTTATCTTTATAATATATATGTACATTTTTTGAAAAGAAACCCACCGCGAGTCAAATTAGCCTATATTAGGTTGGTCCAAATTCACGAGCTGTAGGACCTCAAACCTAAGCTGGCCAAACGTCCCAAATTATGTCATAATCAACGATAGGTTACTTGCAAATTTAAGCAATATTGACATCTATCTGTGAACCCAAAAAACGAAAAAGAAAAAAAAATGACAACATTTGAAACACCAGGTGGCTATTGGCTGAAAAAAGGGCTCAATAGATTCAAAAAAGCGGAGACAAAATTAAAACAGAGTCCTACGGTTTTTCTTTTGCAAAGAAAGCATGTCTTTTTCAGATTTAATGCGATATCTTTAATAGCTTTAAAACTCAATATTGTTAGAGCTAATTGCCCAAATCCCCCAAACGTTTCTATTTAGCCTTTTGAATTATGGTTGGGTGAAAAAATAATTGTGAACATTACAAATTTTTTATGAAAAAACATTCCAAACCTTTGAATGTAGTCATTGTTAGTAGATTACTAGTTTTTAATTAGTGAAAAGCAATTAACTTAATATAAATAAATATAACATCTTTCATTTGAAAAATGGTAACTCACTTCACAGATTAGTAAGTACTACACAATACAAGGTAAGTCTAAGAATTGGGAAATTTGACATTTTGGTAAATTTTAGTAACTTTTATGAGAAATGGTGATTCAATTTATATCAAGTACACTTAAAAAAATAATTAAAAAAAAAAAGGTATTTTCTTTACTCGATTGATGATACTTTATTCCCAAAAAAAGAAAAAAAAGGGAAAGAAAAAAGATATCATACTCTATAAACAAAATAAGCAATTTTTTTTTTTTTTTGCCTTTTTCTTTATTGCTGAAAACAAGATGAACACTTTTTTTTCGTAGGACTTGAATCAAAGTACATCATTACGTCGAGTGCAACAACACTGCTAAATTTTGGTAACTTCCTCCAATGTCACCTTAAAAAAAAAAGAGAACTTTTATTTATTACGAAACGAAAGAAAATAAGAAAGTTAAATTAAGATAAACAAAAAAGAATTAAATTGAACTACCTTCACGCTGCAGTGTGCAACATTTTATCGAACATTAAGACGGTGTTTGGTGAATGAGTTTAGTTTAAGATTAGTTTGAATAGTAATTTTTGTTGACTTTTTGAAAAAGATAAAAAACTTTTTCAGAAAAAGATAAAAAAAAGTACAGTTTAACTTAAGTTAAACTTGAATGCCAAACAGACTATAAATGATTGCCAAATAATATTCTGCGAGTTGAAATTTTGTTGTCAAACCCCTTACATGATAAAAGCACCATGAATTCCAGCTTCTATGACAAGAAACTTTTGTATTATTAATACAAACTGCTAATATTATTTGTGAATGTTTACATTAAAACATTTAATGCACAATGTATAATAATTCATATTATAAATTAAATCATTAAAAAATTAATTTAATAATTAAAATAACAATTACTTCCAATTGTGTAAAAATATTAAATCCTATAGTAAAAGCTCATGAATTAAAATATTCCGATCTGGCATCTGTTGTGAATGAGGGTAAAACTGTTATTTGATAAATGAAAAGGGGCATCTACACATTCTGTTAAAACCGGTATTTATAAGTTATACATGTATATGTATGATATATCTATAACAAATACAACGAATCCCAATTCCCAACTGTTTTCATTCTCCTCTTTTTCCCTGGGCACTGCGGGTCCCACGCTTCCGCTCCAAAGGACTAAAGCTAAACTGCGCTCTTTCCGATGTCCAAACATGGTGCAAAGCATTTGTGTTAGTCTACAACCAAAGCACGTGCTCAATCACGTGACTTCTGACTGGAGGTTTATTTATTTATTTTTTAAACATATTTTTCCCCCCTTTACCCTTTATTCACACGTTAGAGCATTATGGGTATAATCTCCCGCCCACACTCATTTATACGCACCTATATATATATATATATATATATATATATTATAAAAATTTTAAAGTCAAGACTCAAGGACCATCTGCACTTAATTTTAAGTTTCATTTTATCTTCAATTAAATTATACTTTTTTATATTAATTTTTATTTTTTTTAAATCAACAAAATTTATAATTAATTTTTAAAAAATCAGTAAACTCCAACCTAAAATTTTCATCTCCATCTAGTGAACCAAATAAAAGCTTAGATATTTAAAATTATCTAAAATTTCAATAATTATTCTTACTTTAGAAGAAATATTATAATTGTGTCTATACTGAATAATAGAAATATAAATTATAAAACTATATGTTTCTATTACATTAAAAAAAAATTCTTTATCTTTTATAGTATATGACAAAAAATTTGTCTTTTTTTTTTTTTTTTAACATAAGAATAGAGGATTGATGGTATCCTCATGCTTCCTTCATAGTAATCATTGTGTGAGTCTATTGGTCGCATCACAGAATGACAAGAAATATGACTCTAGTTCTTCATAGTCAGCGGTCTTCAGACTTTAATAGTAGATAACACAAGGTCTTTCTTATCAAAGACTAGATTCTATATGCGTGAGACTTGAATTTAATATCTGATAAAAACGAAGGTTCTAAGCAGATTTTTCTCGCCACCAAGTCATCACCACTAGTGATTATGGAAAAATTGTTTTGACCCACGTGTTAAATGTACTTTGACATCATGCTATATCAGAAGCATTTTGAGAGAGAGAAAAAAAATGCTACTACTTGATACTAAATAATAATTCGAGTTGTTTCAAAATTAAAAAATTAAAAATTAAAAAACAAAAAAACCAAAACAATATAATTCAAGCTGGCTAATAATTTTAGATCATTCATTACTAACTTTCTACCTATTTTTGAGATATATCCTAACAATAATTTCATATAGAGCCTCTCACCTTCAAGGTGTTTAAAAAAAAAAAGGTTTTCGTTGAAATTGGTGAACAGTAAATTTTATGACTTACTGTAGTTTTATACACAATAAGAAGTAATATTCTTTTTTTGGCTGTAAATTAGTAATAATATGTACATGATATTATGTTATATGCTTAGTAACACATGCCAAAGTATAGTCTGGCTCCATCACATGTCAAAAAAAAAAAAAAAAAAAAAAGGTTGGTTAAAATGTGAGCTTGATTCATGTCCCTTTCGAACACCCAACGCTGGCCTGCATGGGTAGATTTGTGGGTCATGATGTAACGTAAATTATGTGCAATGATTTTGTTACTATTTTGGGAGCACGACTTGTTTAAAACGAGTCAAACTATTATATTGAAGTTATGATATGCGTCAGTACAAATACGATACATGATGAATAATATTTATAATGACACAGTTATGATATTATTGAATAAATTATTAATCTATATGATAAACAACATGCAATGTATTATGTTTCTCTCACTTTTAAATTGGGTCAAATCATTTCATTAAAGGTATGATATGCATCCGTACAAACACGATCTGACAAACGGACACGACAAATAATGCTTGTAATGACCCATGATATGACACAGTATAAATCATTAATCCATATGTTAAACAACACATAATGCATCATGTCCCTCTCACCTTTTTTCTTTTTTTAGAACATTAGTTTAAAGCACGTATTATAAGTCTAATATATATATATTTTTTTAATATTGGAAGATCAAGCCGAGCGAGTAAGGAAGAGCTCTACATGTGCCCTTCCTAATTTACTCTCCCTCCAATAAAACACCAATCCTGGAATGATTACAGCAACATTTGAAATGCAATTTAGTTGCATTTGCTCCAAGATAACATGTATTTCTTCTTCTTCTTCTTCTTGATGTGCTGTGCCTAGAGTTGAGAGTCGTATGGTTGTTTGTGCGTTATCAAGGTGTATCTTTGGTAAGTTCTCCTATGAGTCGGCCGAAGCAAATGTGATTGGGGACATTTGTGATTCTTTCATGGGAGATTTTATTTGTAGTTGTATTATTGATTAATATCCTCACCAAATTATTAAAGATTCTTATCACATTTTTATCATATTACAAAATTACCTTAAAACCTATCAAGCAGTAATTAAAAAAAACATACAAACTGCCTAACTCAAACTGTCAGAAACCTACATGGGGGACGAGAGAGAAAGAGAGAGAAATTTTCATTTTTATGAGTTTTTTATTTTTTAAAATTAATTATTAGTGAATTATTAAAATACCTTCTTATTCTTTTAGAAATTAACGGATTTGGATGGAAAGAATCATAATGGTCAAAAAATAAGAGTTTAGGGTTATTTCGGAAAAAAAAAATAAAAATAAAAAAAATAAAGAAAAGAATAGGGATCAAACTGCTACTTTTAAAATAGTTCATGGACTATTTAGGTCAATTACTCGTTATGAAATAAAAAAATTTGCCGTGAGGGAATTTAGCAGGAAATTCGTGCCATTCCCAACATTTCCCAAAACGTTCATTTTGGACCAACTAAAAGAAGTATTTCATACAATGATCATTGTTTAACATCCGTTCAAATTTTGTTCAATTTTGTAAATAAATTTGTTTTTGGGCATTTTTTAAAATTAAGGTTCTAATTTGACTATATATGTAAATGATCTGAAATAAAATAGAAAAGCATGTCCACTCTTTTACATATTTAGGAAATCTTACAAAATGTATGTTATGGACAACTAAAAAATGAACAAATCAGCATATCCATTTTTTATTTAGTGAACCGGGTGTACCACGTCATCATACTTACTTCGTACACTCACTTCATTAAAATTTGACATTTAGATGATTTGTTTATGTCAATTTTTTATAATTACATTTCTCTTTCCTAATATGCATCACAGTAAATACTAATTTAAAATCCCCATAAAGTATTCCACTTAAATCCCTCGTACTAAATAATTAACATTAAATTAATATTTTTAATTTTGGAAATATTTTTTATACGTATGAATATCTTAAGTCATTGTATCATTTTTAATTCAAAAAAATTTTACAATTGTGTTTATTTTGTAAGGAAACGATGCCTTCTCCTCCTTCTCCTTTTTTTTTTGTTTTTTTTTTTTGAAGGTTTCTTCTTCTTCTTCAATGAACGAAAAATTATGCTTTGTGAGATAATACCGTTTGACAAAGGCAATATATTTTTCCAAAACCAATCCAATCAGAAGGAACATGATTACAATTATATATTTAGTATAATTAATCCAATTAACTTTTTTCTATATATGTTTTTTTGCCTTTGCCCTGCCAACAGCACTTTAACTTTTCGTTTATATCTATATGTCTATAATATAAATTTACAAGAAAAAAGTTACAATCCTTAATAGATTTGAATTTGTGAAATATTTTCTTTTTACTTAAAATTAACAATATATAAAGTCAATTAAATAATAGAAATCTTTTTTAGTCATTTCGTATAAGAGCATTTATAGATATTTTGACTTAGTACAATTAATGTAATACACATTATGAAAGAGAAATATAGTTTAAAAATAACATAAAAACCTCTTTAAATGTAAAATTTTTAGTGGGCGGGTGTACCACGTAAGCATGATAATATGGTACACCTGATCACTAAAAATAAATTTCTATATTTAAGACAAGATAAATAAAAATATAAGTGCCACCAATTTGTCAAAAAGGACCATTTTCTAGACTGGCAATGGCATGACACAACACTAACAAAACAAACCTTCATAAAAACAACGCCATGGCCGCAACTCAAGGCAGAACTAAATTTTTTTTTGGAAATTCCACGTCGGAGACAATCCGTCTTCGAGCTCGTCGACCGCAGTTTGATCGATTTTAGAGTTCCACATGAGCATCTTCTTGACTGTAACTCTAAGTTCACCAAAAACCTAAATTCGTGTACAGCAGATGTTTAGCTGGTGACGGTAAATTTTTAGATAATTGGAAGAGTGAGGCCCGGACATATTTAACAGCTCTCTATATATAGAAAAGGTAAAGAGAGAAACAAATAGAGTTGGATAGATTTAACTCGTGTTAAATAGGTAAGGGATTAGAATATATTTTCTTCTTCTCTCTCTCTCTCTTTTAAAGTATTATTTTGTTTGAATATTCCTTTTAGAACAATGTGAGAAAATAAAAAATCCTTTTAAAACAACGTAAATGACATTACTGGAATTTAACGTCACACAGACACACACTAAAAAAAAAAGTATAACAATATAGGACTTATAAGTGTGACTCATTTTCTGTACAAAGTTATATGTAAGAATGTCATGAATTTGATATCTCTTTATATTTATGTCTATTATAATATTAAAATTGATAATTTTGTCATTTTATAACACGAAAATTATAAACTTCAAGTTAGAGTGCGTAAAATTATAAGTAAGTACTCAAAACATGACTCTCGACCTAATTCTTTCTCTCTCTATCTCTCTCTCTCTCTCTCTGTTTTTTTTTTTTTTTTTTTTTTTTAATTTTAACATTTCTAATGTTCCTAAAATACTGCATTACTGGCGTCTCTTTGAGATCCAACTATGTATATATAGCTATATTAGAATACAAAATTTTACATGAATTTATGCTGTACAGTACTGCCTGTCTTAATTAATTTGTTTGGATTGATTTTGGTTGGTGCTTTATTATGCTGGTCCAACAAGTCAAGGCTTAGTTTGCATTAGCTTTTTTTTTTTTTTTTTTTTTAGTAGATACATTCTCTTATCACTAATTGATATGACAATATAATCTTAAAACACTTAAGAGTAAAATAGCACTCACATGCCACATTAGTAATTATTGGTACCTAAAAATTAGGATTATTGTTGGTTTCATATAATATTTTTTTGATCAACAGTAAAATAGAAAGATAGTATCTTCTTCTTCTTTCTTTTTCTTTTTCTTTTCTTTTTTTTTTTTTTTTTGGCGCTAAAGGAAAGATAATATGGGTTTACCTTCATAGTGGAATCACTCATCAACAGTTCTTCAGCAACAAGCTCAAATTCTGAGATCATTGGGAAGTATCCCAGTCCAAAAATGATACTGCCTCCGCGGTATAGACTAATTTGGCCTCTCACCTGCATAATCAAAGAGTATGGAAGCATAACTATCCGCCAAAAAAAAAAAAAAAGGATGCATCCCACAAAATATACACCTCCATATGAGGTTATTAGGTCGCAAAGTATATAAAGACCAATAGGAACCGCCGGCGGTTGTAACATAATCATTGAGGATGTTTTATTTAGAGCATTCGCTTCTATCATATTACAGATTTGATAAATATCGCATGAAAAAAAAAAAAAAAAAAAAAGAAGAAGAAGAAGGTCCTATTTTGGACAGTTATTTTGTACTTATAGCCTCTATAAACTTGGGCTTAAAATAGCTGATAAAAGGCTAAAAAAAAAAACAAACAAAAAAAAAAAAAAAAAGAAAAAAAAAGACTACTATGAAAAAAGTGCTCTCAAAATTTCATATAAAACTATAAAATTGGATTCCAAAGCCACTCTTGAATGCATCTTGAACATAATGTTAAAAGAAAAAACTAAACACGAAAAAAATGCATATTAAAAAAAAAAGAAAAAAAAAAGAGAGAGATTCATGCAACAGTGTTTAGATGAAACAAAACCCTAGCAGTAAGCTCTTTATAGAACAAGAAGATAAGAACAAATTTAATCAATTGATGAAATGGAAATATGGTAGATGAGACGAAATTTGGCAACCTGAATTCTGGACCACAAGAATGGAACCAACACTCTAGCATTGTTCTCCACAGTAGCATGTGACCAAAACGGCCTGCTGGGAAAATCCAGAAAAATGGTTTCGGTTTCGGTTGTGACATTGTCATTACTAACTCTTAGAGTAAGTGAATCTGCATTAAAATAGGTTCCAGCTGCTCCACCATTCTCCGGACACCCAATACTCAAACCACCTGGAACAAGAAAACCGTGTCATGCAAAGTTCCATTTTTATATAAGCGTTTCATCCGCTTTTAGATCAAAGGTTCAAACTCACAATTCGAACAGTAAATTCAAAGTCTCAACTGATAGGTGAGAAATCAATACGGACCCCGCACTGAAATTTTTAGATCATCTTGTATGCTGCGACAGTCGAGAGAGATTCTTCCGCCGCCACCTCCACCCAATCCCGTCCCGCCGGCTGCACTTATAGTTCCATATCCCTTGCTAGACAAGACATAATGTCAAATAGCTTAGGCCATAGGACTTTGCATGTGGACTATGGTTGTGGACAATTAATGCTTTGAATACCATATCATGAAGGTTTCCAACGTGGAAAATTAATTGTTTCAACAAGCACCAACAGTTCTATCGAAAATGTTTGGGGTTTTTTTTTTCTTTCTTATTTTTTTTATTATATGGAAAAGCGTTCAAGGAAATGATAGGTTAATCACTCATAGATGCAGTCTAACAAGAAAGACACGTGCATGTTTACTTTTTATCAAACAGAAAGGAAAAGTGTACGGTCATTTTCTTTCTTAATTAATTATGTGTTTACTTAAAAAATAGACAATAAGAATTTAGTAAACACCGCAAATGATATAGAGAATAAATAAGAAAAATCTCAATCATTGAATTCCTTTGATATTGATTTCTTGTCCACTGAAATAAATATCAAATTTACTTTTATATTCCTAATAAGTTTACATATGTTGATGATTCTTTGATTGCAAAAAAGAACATTTAAGTAATTACATTAGTAAAATTAACATACAGAAAAGTGAATGAGATTTGTTTTTTTTACACGATCAAATAAGCAAGTAAATACTAGAAAAGAAATCAATTATACTCCATTCTATTACTGTACTTTACTTGCCAATCCGATTACATTTCCCATTGTATTCCTTTTGCAGATTGAAAAACACACCCCAATGTTAAGACTTAAGGTAGAGAGAAACCCTAAATCTTACATCAAAAAATACAATAAAAAGTGGATATATAAGAGTACTATTAAGTTGCTTTACTTTATAATTATATGTCGAACTTTGAGTGATTTGTATGATTGTTATTCAAATAGCACATCTCTATATTATTGTCCAAATTATAATAACTTCAGTCTTTTTACATGTAATTAGATAAGTACGGAGACTCAAAATTTCATACAAGTATTAAGAAGGGCAAAGAAAAGAAAAGAAAAAGAAAAAAAAAAAAAACTTAAACATGTCTATTTGAGATGTAGTTTTGTTAATGTCCTCTCTTAATGTTTAATATATAAGCTCAATCTATTAGAAAGATTGTGATCCAACAAGTTTAAACAAGTAACCTCGTTAATTCAATATAAGATTAGTAACTCTTGAAAAAAATAAAATCATCCTATGATGACGTGTTGGTATAGTAAAAAAAAAAAAAAAATCCCCAACATAAAAATATGCAAAAGAAAAAGTTTTTAAGAAGTTGGGTGTACTCACAGCTTTCCAGCCTGCACAAAATATACTTCCACCGGCTCCTCCACCACCAGAAGACCCTCCAAAACCACCATCTGCGGTCACAAACCCATTGACATATACCACATCCGTCACCGCAACCCTAACACGTCCTCCACCGTTCCCTCCATATCGACTTTCCGGCGATTTCCTGCCACCCTTACTCCCATAATTCCAAGGCTCCTGCAACGAAGACCAGCCATACACATCACCACCCCAAACATTTTTCTTCCTATTTTTCCAGCAAGAAGCGCCCCGGCCGCCGTGTCCTCCCCCAGCACCCTCGTAGCCAGCCGGTACGCCGCTAGTCTGGGGAGGCGGTAGTCCTCCTAACGACCGTCGTATTTACAGAAGAACCATCATCCATTCTCAGATTCGACGCCGAGAAAACTACCGTGCCGGCAACAACCGTCGCATGATGACCGATGTTGACATATCCCGACAAGTTGAATGTGAGCGTACAGTCCTCAATTAGGCACATAACGGACACATAAGGGAGTATCTCCAGGTTTCCGGTACCGTATACGTAAAGATCGGAGTTCAAGTTCAGCTGGGAACGTAACAAACAGGTGGTGTTCAGTGATCCGTCACCATCCAGGTCTTGACAAGACAACGAATCGACGTCCGGTGATGATGATGAAATTGGAGATTTCTTGTAAATTGTAGTGCCGATTTTAGGGTCGAGTGCCGATTCGCCCGATCTCGTGTTCGGATTCTTATCATACTGAATTGAACTCGAAGAAGGGGTGAATATACAGAGATATCCCACCAGAACGGACCAAATATACGCGTGCCTTGGCATTGAATTCCAATTTATTATCAAAAGCGAGACAGAGAAAGTTTTTCCGTTTGGCAAGCTGGAAAACGGGAGAGAAAATTACAACGCTGGAGACTTATGATTGAACTCAATGTGAAGGAGGAAGCTTCGCTGTGGAAGACAGTCTCACAGTCGTCCTGGAGTCTTGAGTGAGTCCGAAAATGTTGAAAACCACCGATTAAAGTTTTTGTCTAAAATGCATTCTCCAAAAGTAATTAATTAATGAAAGTAACAAAAAATCAAAATAATCAATCATACAAGAGACACTAATTTTTATACAAAAAAACCTTTCAATACGAAGGGAAAAATCTTAGAATCATAGCCCGATATCAACTGTCACTATATTAATAATAATGAGATTATAAAGTTCTCTTTAAATACAATTAAAGGCTCACAATCATCTAAATAAATCACAATTTTGGCTAAATAAAAAGATTTATCATCAATAAGATAGATTTCAACACATAGTATTAAAAGAAATCAATTTTAAATCAATAAGATTTTAAATCTTTTTTTTTTTTAATCAAAAGCTATTGAGCGTTTGACCTATTGTTAACATGAAACGGACAACTCAACAGAAAATGGTTTCTACTTGGAGATATCGATTTAGTCAGAGTAGACACTGGAGATATATCGACAAATGTTTTATATACATACATATACATATCAATATATAAATGCACATATATTAATATAAGACTTTTTCTTTAGCAAAAGTAGAGATATAGACAAAGGTCGTCATTGTTGAGGCTTTCCCGGACGAAGTTTACAATGTACATTCCAGTGCCTCAGGTCAGGAATTAACATTTTACTTTAGTAGGGCTTATATTTAAAAAATTTTTCAAAAATAAATTATATAAAAGGATAGTATATATTATTCTTTAAGAACAGTCAAATATATATAATAATAAAGATTAAAAGGTATAACGTTTAGTAGAGCATGTATGAGAATAATATCATGAGATTTTGAAAGCTAAAAAACAAAATTTAAGGGTCCGTTTGATGAATGAGTTTGAGTTGAAAAAGTACAGTTTGAGTTAAAAATTTTTGTTGACTTTTCAGAAAAGACAAAAACTTTTTAAAAAAAAGACAAAAACTGAAATGAAAAAGTATAATTTGAGTAAAAATCCCAAACGAGACCTAAGAAAATGAGTGTGGGCGGCCGTCCCCAGTGGCACTTAGTGTCGACTTTGTCCACCCTTATTTTAGGCTAATTGGTCTGGGAGGCCTAATTTTGACATGAGAGATGAGGATTATATATCATGTGGGGGTCAAGTCTCGTTTAATTTATTTATTAATAAATAAATTATTTAATAATTATTCTTCTTTATGGGAGTTGTTTATTTACCAATTTTTTTAAAAGATAAGCAAGTTATTAAGAGGTAGATCAACGTTAGTTTTATATCTGAAACTCCTATCTAATAAGGAATAAGCATCATCTTTACAATAATTTGCTGGCCTTTTGTCGCCTAATTAATTTGAGATTACTTTCTATGATTTAGAACACAGCATGGCTGATCAGTGTTCTAAGAAAAAGTCAAATATAAAAAGCCCGAGTTGGTTTGTGCATTAAGTTCCTCAGCTCAATGGTCGTCCCTTTTTTTTAGTGAAAATTTGCCTAGATGAGGCGGGTTTGTGTTATTTATAAGGCTGATGTGATTTGATACATCGTCCAAACTACGCATTTTAATGTAGCAAAACACATTGTCAACATACTTGATTTAGGAATAACGTAGTTATTTCTTTCAAAAGCTACAACTGATAGAATATGAGCCAGCAAATTCTTTAAACACCTCCTAAGATACAAGACAAAATCTACCACAATCACCATTAATTTAAACTCTTATTTTGAGGAGTCTTGCTTAACCAATTTGAGAGCGCACCAAGTCATGTGAACCCACCCTAAAACTCAAGTCCGGTGCTACATCAATAGCATTGGTGCAGAAACTTGAGAAATGGATCGAATAATTTTTCTCATAAATAAGTTGTGATAAATTTGTATGTGATTATATAGAAATAAATTACAATTAGAAAATCTAAAATCAAGCTAATTGATATGTATAATTTTGCATTCTCTCTAAAAAATAAAGGATAGAATCACAAAACCGTAGCTACGAGGATAATCAATCAATTTCACAAAATCTCAACGTGCGTAAATCAAGTTTGCGTAACGTAAATTATGTGTGATGACTTTGTATCACATTGGGACGCAACTTGTGTAAAACAAGTCAAACCATTCTATTAGAGGTACGATATACATCCGTATATCATGATATAACCCCAAAAAAATTATGCTTGTCATGACACATGATGTTGGTTGTATTGCGCCTCAATCTTTGATCCAAGAGTCCAAACATAACATGACACTTGATAAACCGAAAGATAAACAAAGATTATCGCACTTGCTTCGTAAGAACACTATTTGGCTGTTGAAATAGCATTTGCATATTTAGTCGTAGATTTTTCTGATACATAGATGTTAATCTTTTAAATAAGGCTCTAGTTTCTATTATTATTGATTTATTAATCTCTTAAAAGTTCAAAAAAACTTTTAAAAAAATTAATTAAGAATAACTATTTTTTATAATTAATCTTTGCAAAGGTCCCCCCCCCCCTAAAATTTACTGTTTAAAAAAAATTAAAAAGTTTAATCAGTAATTATAAATTATTATATGCGTAAATGCACTAATTTGAAGTACATAAAATCTTTAGATCATGAGAATTCGATTAGAGAAATTAAGAGAGAGAGAGAGAGAGAGAGAGTAAAACATGCTTACATATTGAAATGAAAAAAAAAATATATATATATATATATATATATATTAGGATCCTTTGTATTCTTTTGAAATTCCATGCATATGCTAACCCTTTTATTATAGAAATATGAAAACTATCTCTTATATGTTCTAAAAAGTTACAAAAAGAAACCCCTTTGATCAGTCAAATTTTTTAATATAAAAAGCTACAGATAGTAAGATGTAATGTTTGACCATGATTACAAACATTAACTTCCTGAAAATAAAATGGACCTAAAACCAAATAGAATTAAGTTAAAAATTAAAAAAGATATCCCCAAATTGAACAAATCAATGAAATTAAAAAAAAATAAAAAGTCCAAAATTCTAAAAATATTTTGTGGAGGAAAACTAGAGAGAAAGTTATCAAAGATATTAGAGACATATAGATTAAAAACACTATTTGAGCGAGAAAAAGGTGTTTAAGATAGATAATCATAACAGGAACAAAATTCGAAAGAATAATATTTGAAAATAATGCAGGAAATTTTTTTAAAATAGGAGTAAATTGGAGAAAATTTACTTCAACAATGAGGAGGAAAAATATTTGAATAGGGTTGCATTTGAGAAAAGTTACTTCAAGGAGGACGAGGGATACAATGGTAACAAAGACAATGCTTACACGCTCCCTCTTAAAAATGACTTAAAAATTTAAGTAAAGAAGTACAATAAGATAAAATATTTATACGTTAAATATAAATAAAATCCACCGGAGTTAAGAGTTTTTTTTTTTTTTTAATAATATAAGAATAGTCAAAATTAATAATAATAATAATAATAATAATAATAATAATAATAATAATAATATGTGGACCAAAAAATGTTTGTAAACGAGTTTTGAGTTTTCAAAAAGCTCTCAGTTAAAAATTATTAATATTTTTAAAAAAAGTTGTTATAAAAGAACTTTAAAAAGTTGTATTGTAGTTTCAAAAATAATTCATAAACTTCAATCTAATTTCAATTGTTTCAAAAAAAAAAAAAAAAGGCATAAAAGAGAAGTGAATCATATGGGCGTAATAATGCAAATAAACCTTCTCATCCTCTCATCCAAAACAAAGAAAAGAACATGAAGCATCTTATGCTTCTCAAAAGAAAAGGAAGAAAAACATGAAGCATCTAAGAACCAAGAACCTAATCGGTAATCACATTCTCTACTTTTTCCCAAGAAGATTTTAAAATGCGATACTTGTGTGCCACCATTTTTTTTTTTAAGAAAATTATTCGATATGATTAGGAAACAATGTTAAATAATTTCAGAGTGTTAAGTATCGACCAATTTATTAATAAAAAAAAATCTCACGATATAAAACTCACATGTAGGCTCATTTTCTATTAATGATAGCGTTTAGTATCGGTTATATTCTTAAACCTTATAATTTATAGGAAGCTATACTTAGAAAGTGAAAATGACACTACTAATCCAAAAATGCTCCCACAAAATTATAATCCAACCTAATTTGCTATAAACTTTCGATCTAAATCCCACGAATCCGATCGATTACTCTATCTTAACGAGAACATCCCACCATACAATATCTCACATTTTTTAAAATAATATAAAACATATAAATAAATAATTGCCGCCAATTTGTGAAAAGGAATAACATCAGACCGTTTTCTAGAGTTGCATGAACACTCACCACCACCAAACAAACCGAACACACAAAAATACTAAACAAATTACCTCTTTATAAAAACAACAACAACGCCAATGTCTTCTTCAACTCAATCACAAATGGGCGGTTTCCGACAATTCCACGTCGGCGACAAAACCCTCGCAGTCTTCGAGCTCGACGACCTCTGCGACTCCGCCACCGGACGCGCCCTCACCGGCGCGTGGGTCTGGGACGCTGCCCTGGTCCTCGCCGAGGCCATGACCTCTCACCTCGACCTCAAATTCCCCTTCGCCGGAAAGTCCGTCCTCGAGCTCGGAGCCGGAGCTGGCCTCCCGGGGCTGACGGCGGCTCTGCTCGGCGCGAGCCGCGTGGTGCTGACTGACGTCGGCACTCTGGTCCCGGGGCTGAGGAGGAACGTGGAGGCGAACCGGCTCGGGGACCGAGTCGAGGTGAGGGAACTCGTGTGGGGATCGGACGAGTTGGTGGGCGAGTTGTTCGATGTGGTGGTGATGTCGGATGTGTTTATGGAGGCGGAGGCTGTGGCAGCGCTGGGGAGGACGCTGAGGGAAGTCTGCCGGAGACGGAGGGAGACGAGGGTGTGGGCGGCGACGGAGGTGAGGACGTGGACGGACGAGTGTCTGAGCGAGTTGGAGAAGGAGGGGTTTGAAATCGTTGAGTTGACGAGTGAACTCCGTAGCACTGTGGCGGTGGAGGAAGAGGAAGAGGAGGGGATGGAGTTGAGGTCGTTCGCGGTTTACAGTTTGATACCGCCGGAGGAGGAAGATGGCCACGTGGCGGACGTTGGAGATGTCAGTTGAGAACTTTGGAGGCAAAGATTTTATTTGTTTTTGTTTTTGTTTTTTGTTTGTTTGTTTGTTTTTTTTTTTTTTTTTTCAAATTTTAGATTTTGGTTTTAACTTGGAAATTTTAAATATTTTAAAATCGCCACGTTATCAAACAAATGTTATATTAGAAAATTTTAATATTTTAAACCTCATTGAGCAACTGTGTGTAATTCCCACCTTCACACCAGCAAATGTTATGTTTCTTCTGTAGATTTTTTTTTTCTTTTTTTTTTTTTTTTTTTGTTCTTTTCAAGCATAACTCCAACTTAAAAAGAAAAAGAATTTTTTTTAACCTGAAAATTCCTACTCAAACATACTTCTATTTCCTTCGCTGAACTAGTTGGAATACGAGAAATATAGTTATTAATTGATTATAGTCACATTTTTACTTTAAAAAAAAAAAAAAAAAAGATAAATATGATATTTGGAACCCTTTGGTAAAAACACCAAGAGTTTCACACATATTAACATTACTTGCTTATGAGTGTGTGCCATGTTGGATTTGTACACATTAAATCCTAATAAGTTTTTAGGCATGGACCAACACATAGTAACATTACTTGCTTATGAGTGTGTGCAATGTTGGATTTGTACACATTAAATCATAATAAGTTTTCAGGCATGGACCAACAAATATTCTTTTAAAAAAAATTTGAACATAGAATATATTTCACAGGTACTTTTAAAATTTATAATAAATGATGAATTATAATTTATTTTTACCATAAATCTTAAATTATTAATAAATAATAAATTTACGATTAAATTTTAATAATAGATTTATGTTTTAAATTAGAGAGCAAGAGATGAGAGAGAGGGAGAGTGAGGAGGAAAAAAGATGAATAATTTTTATGCCATATGTGATTATCTATTTGATATTATTAATTGATGTGTTTAACATTTTTTAAGCTAAATTTCATTATTAATTTTTTCAAAAATGTTATTTTGACTTTTTCTCCTCATCTTTTAAATTCCAAGGGCCCGTTTGGGATACAACTTGAGATGATAATACACATCTGAATTTCTAAATCTTAACTCTATATTAAACTTTCCCTCTAAAAATTCGTATACAACTTGAGATGATAATACACATCTGAATTTCTAAATCTTAACTCTATATTAAACTTTCCCTCTAAAAATTCGTAACTTTCTCATTCGTAACTTTCTCATAAGATGCTTTTTATATCAAAATACTCATATCGACAAAATGAACAAGATAAGATTCATTTTACATATTTTTTTAAACACATTTTAAAATTTTACACTATTTTCTATATCACATAACTTTTTTTAAAAATTATCTCCCCAAACATACGTTTCCAACTCAATCTTTAAAAAAGCATCTCCAAATATGCCCCTAAACAGGATCTAAGTATAGCTCATTGGTAATTACATTTTCAGCAAAACAAAAATATATATATATACATACATATATATACATACTTTACAACCCCCCCCCCCCCCCCCCCCCCCTCCCCAAAATTGCAAATTAGTGGGATCCGTGGTAATCAAAGTACACGAGTTATTAGAAGTTAGAACCCATAAATACCCAAGTCGAAAATGGTATCAAAACTCAAGAGGCAAAAGAAGATTTCAAATTAAGAACTGCAACCTGCCTTGGCTAACAATTAAGAGAATTCAAACTGAACAGAAACCGAATTAACAAACATTCTAACCAAACAAGAAAAGCCAACTTAGACATTTAAAGTAAAAAACCAATAATCACACTTTTATATACCACCAGGGGCTGCGTTGCTTCTACTAATTAACCCTCCGTAAGTTTAGGCACGGTAATGCTCTATATTAATTACGATGTTAAGAGTATAATTACATGTCAGGAAGAGCTGAAAGGGTGGTGAGTGGGTTATAGATGACCTTTCCCGCGCAGGCTGTACAAAAATTTCCTCTCCTTTTCTCTTTTAATTGCTTTTTATCTGTGTGTAGAATCGGTCTTCCCTGTGAGTCACAATGTAACTATAAGCCCCCTCCCTGTCAATTCCAGCGTCCCAAACCCTTTCGTCAAAACCATGCCATGTAATGCTCTCATCCTCTGACAAGTTTCTTAACCTTTTCCTCAACACAAAACTTCCACTCACGTAATCGGGGTTATCATTTTCTTTCTCAGCCCTGGATGTGCCACCGCTCGTGTTTCACTCAAAAATACCCTTTGGTCATTTTTGCCCCAGTCGTACAAATCTTTATTCCAACACCCAATAAGTATTATGAACTATGTGGGTTACGGAGAGAGATGACCAAACTGACCTTAAAAACGGCAACCGTGTCTGAACGTAGGGCACATAATTCGGGCA
The DNA here is from genome assembly GCA_025413485.1 of Ficus microcarpa. Classification (NCBI taxonomy): domain Eukaryota; kingdom Viridiplantae; phylum Streptophyta; class Magnoliopsida; order Rosales; family Moraceae; genus Ficus; species Ficus microcarpa. The sequence continues at coordinate 17,447,741 of CM046386.1, read as the reverse complement.
CACAAGAGGGCACAACCAGAGTTTCTGAATGCAATGACTATAACCCATCACATCAATTACGCCCCATGGTCACTTCAACCATTGTAGTGGATTTTCTGATTTTGGGCGCTCTGGCTCTGCTGAGGTTGCTGCGGTGGGTTCTGCAAGTTCAGTGGCTGTGTGTTGTAATGGGTGAAGGACTGCGAGTAGAGAGAGTTCATAAAGCCCTGCGAGTAAGTAAAGGAACTTGTCAAACACTTTGCATCAGGCCACTGCATGAGAACATGGAGGCGGGTCATGATCTGTGGTCAAGATGGAGAATGTGGCAACAAGTTTTGTTGATAGGGTCACTAAGATGGGCACATCCAGGTTTCTAGGACCCTACTTCCTAATAGCTAAGCCAATTCTAGGTTTCAAGGACCCTACTTCCTAATAGCTAGGCCACTTTATGCCTTTTTGGTCAGCCAAAGATCTAATAAACAAGGTTGCTGGGATGAATAGAAAGATGGAGGAGCAAGCATATAGTTTTTTTTAAACAGTTGTCGCACTGTGCAAGCAAGTAATTGATCACACAGCCGACAGCACACCAACTATTTCACAAAGTTGGTATCACGTTGTGCAGGAAACAGTATTAAATTCCCTATAAAGCAGCATTGGAGGAAGCAAAAACCTGAGACTGAAGTTGATTGGCGTTGGCCACACCATAGTGGCTTTGTGATGCATCATCTTGCGATGGATCATTCATGCCAACCTGAGTAAATAAACCTTGTGATCCATGAGCCATATAATCCTGAAACAGAGAAGAAATTTAAGCGGACATGTAAATTGAAAGGGAAAAAAAGAAGAAGCCAAAAAGACCTTTAATAAAAAAAAAAAAAAAAAATTGAAAACATAGAAGGAATTGAGCAACCTGAGACATGAAATCATTCCCAGTACCAAACCGAGAGTAGCCAGCCTGAGAGCTCTGGTTCAGAAAGCTCCCTGGAAAGCCACCTTGTGCTCCTTGTGTGACATAATCAACACCATATCCACTTTGAGAAGCCTGCAGAGCATTAGATTTTAACATGAAGAAAAACAAAGCTTCACAATTTTCTTTACCAAAAAGGGCATAGTCAAGCGAAAATAAGAGACAATCAAAAATGAAAAACAAATAGATAACAATCTCAAATATATCTGAGGCACTATTTATATATATATATATATGTGTATGTATATATCTGAGACATGCTTAATCTTCAAATATATAAAACTAAGTAAAAGGCCTCCAAATTCATACCTGAGTATTGAAATCAGCAACATTATAAGGAACGTGTGAACCCTGACTTTTAAAGTCATCACCCAAGAAGTCCTGAACACAGTTTTTCCAAGACAAATTCAAGAATAAAAATTAGTTGCATAAATAAAATACTAAATATTCAGCCAAAAAAGAAAAACCAAAAGAAGAGAAACTTTAGATATTTACGAGAAAAATAATGTACCTGAGACATGCCAGCCATGGAAAATCCATCCCTAAAAGTTTGGGTTGCCCCTTGAACTGGCATCTGTCGCATAAAAATTCACAAACGCTCAAGCCAAAACAACAAAAGTAGAAAAATAGGATCCGGAACAAAAAGTAAAATCAAAGAAGCACTACGTACATTATTAACAAATCCAGGTTGAGATAATGGACCACCCACGGATGGCTGACTATTTGGATTTTCCAGAGAAGGGAAGTTAAATGTAGATCCAATACTTCCAATAGGTTGTTGTGTCCCTTGCTGATGGGGAAGATGACTGCCAATAGGAGCGCCAGCATTGCCACGTCCAGCACTAAAGCCTCGGGTCCCAGGTTGGGGTACATGAGGCACTGCTCCAACCGGTCCGTGTACAGCTCCACGAGTTGGAATAGCATAGGGCTGAGAAGCAGGCCCACCAGGGAATGGTGGAAGGGGTACTCGAGGCATTGGATACCCAGCAGGATGCAAGCCAGGCTTATGGGTTCCATTGGGTGGGGTAGGAGGTATGTAAGAACCTACATTAAGTGTAAATAATATTTTTCGTAATAAAATCTTTAAAAACTCTGGGTTAAACAAGCATATACTCATCACTCCATACATCCCATAAGGACATGTTTAAACTCTGGGTTTATTGAAACAAAAAGGTCAATGATATGCAAGCATCAACATACCCCTACCACGACTGCCTCTTCTCTCAGGAATTTGGTTAGATGGGGAAACAGATGCATAATTTTCACTAGGCACGACTCCAGGACCACCACCAAAGAAAAGACGGCGATCATTATATATCTGCATAAATATAGAACCAACAGTGATGCAAGTCCCCACTCATAGTCTAGAAATGCTTTCAACAGATGTGAGATGAGAAGAACATCCAAATTCCCCCTTTACTTCAAAATCAAAACAAAAAGTACAGATGATGAGCATGCTATGACTCAATGCTGTACCTTTTTAGGCTTTTGAAACTGGACCATACTTTGCTTTAGGTTATTTAGTGGCCCTTCAACCAAGCACTCATGTTCCTGACGGAATATTAGGAACAAGTTCATTATTTAAAATTTAAAATTAAAAAAAAAAAAAAAGAGAGAGGAGCAAAATAAAAATAGAGGAACTTTAAGCTCACAAGCAGAATTTATTAGAGGGATAAAGGAAATACCTTATAGTGAGTCAGTAAACTATTCCACAACGGCTGCTTGCTTAAGACTTTTGGGTTTCCAAGAATCACAATCCCATACCGAGCACGTGTTAAAGCAACATTTAGCCTACGAGGATCATTAAGGAATCCAATTCCCTGAAGATAAGTGTTCCGGCAGTCAGCCAAAAATGATGGTCATTTATCTATAAAAATCAACATCCTATAATAGGTTTACTGAGCTTTACAACATAAAGACGAAACATTTTCACCTATGGATTTCTTGAGCATTTTTGTTCAATAGGATATACAATCAACATATAACAGAGCAAGACTCTATAAAGGATAACTATAGTGGACAACAAACATAAACTTCCATGGACAAAAACCCAAATTAGTTTCTAGATGTGAAGAATTTTTGAGCTATAACTTCAAACTCACAATTATAAAATCTCATTAATAAAATTAATAAGACAAAAAGATTGTTTTAACAGTAAATTAACCAACCTGATGTTCATTACTCCGCACACATGACAGAATGATATAATCTTTTTCCCTTCCCTGAAATGAATCCACGCTTGCAACCTGTAGAAAGAAAAGACGAGCTTAAAGATATAACAATATCATAGGCTTGTAAGCACATGCTTAAACTAGCAATAATATTAAATGATTTAGAAGTCTGAAGGCAGAAAAGACAGCAAACACTAAAATGCATAAATGACCTGAAAGGCCAAAACCAAAACATCAAATACAATCTGGCATTGTTAAGTAAGATATTTCACCTCGATTTCCTTGTAAAGCTGCTGCCTAAGAGCACCATTTCTTGACATGTAGTTCACAATATATGCTCTTTGTCCCTCGTATGGAGTGATGACCCCTATCTGCAAGACGTTGAACAATATCACAGGACCAAAAATAGGCTTATACTCCCTCCAAAAAGGAAAAAAAAAAAAAAAAAGGATTATACTTATCCATCCAAAACGAAGATCATAGACTTGCCTGACTGGGAACTACACCGCTCCTTAAGAACGTGGTTACAATCTTTTCAACATTAGCCGCCTCAGTCCTATTCAGATAAGACGTTCCGCTAGCACTTATCTCCTCTTGTCCCATCTGAAAAACAGCTATGTCAATATAAAGGAAGCATGGAGAAAGAAAAGATAATATGGAAGGAAAAGAAACACAAAAATCTTTTCACAATGAGAAAACCAGTTTTAATAGATTCTATCAATCTGATGACTTCCGTACCTGCACATAAAAGAACATAGGGCGATTTGGGACTGGCCAAGGAAAATCAATGCCGGACGATTGCCTTTCATTGATGGTAACTCCATTTTGCAATGTCCCTTCATAGAAGCTGTTAGAAGGAAATTCTGACAGAGATGGATGCATACGGTATTGAACCTAATACACACAAGCACAGAATCAATCGTAAGGTTCATAAGATTATTTGACAAGCTATAATGAAAAACTAGCAAGATCAAATCGAAAAGAGACAAACTGGTCTAGAGTATTTTCTTTTCTTGTTCAAAAGACAGACATTAAGCTAGCAGAAACTTTGCAGAATGGTCCACCATTCAAAGTCCAATTTTTACTTTTTCATCTCAAACACAAACATCATTGACAAGAAACCAAGAAAAGACAAGAAAAAAAAGAAACTTTAAATCGCTTAGAAGTTGAAAGTGATTATTTTTAGCATATCAGAAAAAGTAAACAAGCTCAAATGGAAAAACAAGAAAAAATTCAAATCAAAGTAGTTCCATTTCCAAACAACATATTGTGTGATGAGTACAGAAAGGAAAAAAATAAAATATACACAGGGGGGAATAATCAAGTATTATGTTTGAATGACAAGACAAACTGTGCTGGAAGATTTTTGACAACAACGAAGAAAATGAGGTAAGGTGAAAGTGAAAGCATAAAGACTTGAAACAGCCCTGAGAACCGTCAACTTCTAAAGACACAAAACTATCATTCTGATGCTTGTAAGAGTAGAGTCAGAGAATAAGTAGAAAGTACTTGGAAAGCAAATGCTGAAACAGAAAGAAAATGAACCCAATGTTTTCTCCATTTGACTATAAATCAGAAAAGGAAAATGGCGACTGACGAACCTCTTGAATCTATAACACCATCAAACTGCTATAGAAGACCATACCAAAAGCAAATATAAATGTGCATCACATGCATGTATGGACAGAAGGGAAAAGGAAAGGAGGACCAATTACCTGCAACCTAATTGGTTTCACACCAAGTAGAACTAGGCGTTCAAAGAGAGATTGTGCTAATCCAGCACGAGCTGCTTTCTTGCACATAATGACTGGACCAAGCTGGCAATGGTCACCAACAAGAACAACCTAAAATTGCAAAGGCAACAGACATTATGGTTCAAAACCAAGCATCAATAGAATGGAATGGATATAAGAATAGGTAACAATCAATATACCTGCTTTACACCAAGAACCAAAGGAATAAGGCATTCAGGTTCTGTTGCCTGAGTAGATTCATCAATCAGCACCTGAAAACAAGTATTCATGAGTTAAGCTTCTTTAAGTTCAATGCCAGTCTCATTGCAGAAGTGAAAATAATAATAACTTGATTGACAGTTAACCATTCATAAAGGATGATGATATTTAACCTGGCGAAACCTAAAATTTGCCAATCGAGGATCTCCAGCTCCAACACATGTGCAACATATGACATCAGCACTCTGAGAAATCTCCCTCTCTGTTGCCCGCTTCAGTGCCTTATATTTTTTCTCATCACTGCTGGACAACTCTCCTGCAAACACACAGCAAACAAACAGCTCCATGTTAACCCTATATCCGCCAAGTTTTATTTGTGATGCATAATCACATTTCCCCCCACCCCCAACAAGTAAAAAAAATTTAACCTAGTATAAAACAACAATGTGAAAGAACATTCACAACAGCGATTGGGCCAAAAGTCCCATTGAAATTAAAAATAGGATTGACGTAACAAAAGTAGGAGAGAGAGAGAGAGACCTTGTTCATCTTTCAATTGTTGTAACTTGTGAAGCTCACTCTTTTCAGATGTGTCTAGATGACGAACCTGCAGTCATAAACATTGTCATGCATCATGCCAGAAGCTGAGGAAATATATAAGATTAACCCAGAAGATATTTAAAAAAGTACGCATGTCAAACCTGGTAGTGCAGGGTCAAATGCTCAACAGGAGAACTAACAGCTTCCCTTGATTTTGCACAAAGCCTAACAACCTAGAATCAGAAAACAGGATGCAGTGTAAATAAACAAGTCGCTACCAAAGAAACATCAATGGCAATAAGAAGTAAAGTGGAAATCACTTGCAATGGTATAAGTATACAAAATCAGAGTTTTTTAGAGACTCCACATTTCATTGCAACAATAATATGAACTTATCCAGACATATGGAGACTTGCAATATTTGCTCTAGGTAACCACAGATGCTAACCAACTTAAACCAAAGCACGACCATCTAACAATATAATATACTCAACTAAAAAAATGATTATAAAATGGTTTGACCCCTAGGGTCATATTACAATTTGGCTGCCCTCCAATTCAAGAAAAAATATTTCAAAATTTTGGTAGCATTCATAATAATGCTTCGTTTTTTTTTTATAATTTACGTCTTCAAGAACATAAGGACAAATAGCCATAATAATTTTTACGTTACCAAAACAGTCCAGTTTATATGCATTAAACTGCTTCAATGAGGAAGCGCAATCTATGTTTGAAAGCCCTTGGTTTTATGTACATGGTCAGCACAATAAATAACCATAAGAACACAACAGCTACTACCAAATAAAAATGATCTGTACACTAGGTATAACGGTAAGAGAATTTTGATCGCTTACCTTTAATCCTGTAGCACTTATTTTTTCAGCTAGTTGGTCTACGGCCACGTTACTAGGAGCACAAACCAAAACCTGATAAAAAATAATTGAAGTAATTATTTTATTTATTTATTTATTTATTTCTGACGAGAAACGACCATTCACTGATAAAAATCAATCATAAAGGTAGCACAGCACAGGAAAGAATTGGAAAGTTTTGGTAAGTTACTTGTCCCTGGCCTTGTTTAGCCATGTGATACACAATAGCTGCTGAAGTAACAGTTTTTCCCGTACCAGGGGGACCTTGAATCAGACTTATAGGCTTCTGAAGAACACTCTTAACAGCAAAAACCTGCAAATGTAGGAATGTTAGCACATTTTACCCTCATAAGAAGGCAGTAAAACACAATATCCGGCTGAGAATCATATTTCATACAAAAATTTAAAGAAAAAATGATGATGACAATGATAATAATAAAAATACTTTCACATCATTAATACTAACAAAAAAAAGCATTAAAAAGTCTAACAAGGCCTTAAACCCTCATGGGATTGTCATTGCCAAGAAAAAAAAATAGAACTGAAAACAAGTGCACGTACCCCAGACATTTCAAGGAAACATGGTAAAAGCTCTACAATATCTAGTTTGCTCGCCTCAGAGTATTGTGCTAAATTGTAATTTCCTACTTTCATGCTGAATGTGAATAATATCACATATGGGCGTTCTATAGGTCTAGACATACGTGTTTAAGAAACCTTTTACAATACAGCATAAGCTTGTAACTTCTCTTATCTTTGCCTTAACCAAATTTGACCAGGAGTCTAACTAATATTTGACATCCCAAATAGACAAATGAATAAGAATTATGGATATGATAACTAAATTTAGATTGGGGTACGATAAAACTTAATAATGAAGTAGCTTACTTGAGATGCATTAAGCTCAGGAAGACCAGGTGCACCAAAACGACGAGGTAGTGCATTGCGAACCATCTGAACCTCAACTTCATGGCCTAACAAGTGATGATATATATACCTGCCCAGAAGGTCAGATTTATAACAGTTTGTACACATCCCTTCAGTCAATAAACCAAGCAAGCATTTTAAATGGAGAAATGAAAACCAACCTAGGACCCATAAAACATCACACTACATTGGATGATAGTATAACCATGAATCTAATTGATGTTAAAATAAATTTCGACAAATGCAAATCAACAACTCCAGAACACTAACTTTGTTCTTTAAAAAAGAGAAGGAAAAAAGAAAAAGGAAAAATTGGAGGAAAAATGTCAGCTTTCCAGCAGCCACCACCGAAAACAAAAGATAAAAACAAAAGCCAACCTACCCACTAACACTGGTCTCATCCACTGCAAAAGTTTTCATAGCACCCTGCATCCGATCAAAGCTTGTACTCTTCCAAACAAAGTCAACACTGAAACCATGGTTCACGTCAACTGGAACTCCCTGCATATAGTATTCACAATAAGCATTCCAAAAACAAAGAAATCAAGTCGATCAAAACATTATCATAAAAGAGTCAGACAAAGTAATGCAAACTACCTGACTGGCACGAAGTTCAAGAGCAACTTCCTCTTGTGCAGTTAACTTAATCTGTGTAAAACAATATGTTATGTGCGGAACAAAATACATTACAGTACACAGAAGGTACATACAGGAATCTATAAGTTAAATAAATGCTTTTTTCTTGATAGAAAAGCCATACCACATGCCCCACTGATTGCCACGCTGGATGCGCTGCATCCCCAGAATAACGTAATCGCAACTCATCTCCAGGAACAAGACGCAACTCATTGTCCTCCTACAACAACAAAAAGATCGACTAATTCATATGAAAATCAGAATACTTAATATAATAACAGAAAACGTACTCACCAACATTTAAAAACATGAGTGATAGCACAAATGCCACGGTGAAAGTAAACATAAATGCCACATTAAAAAAAAATGATAGTAAAGCACCTTGGGGAAAACAAAATAAGCAACACGCTTTTTGTTAAGACCAATATCCCAACGAATCGTGACATTATCCTTGCTTTGAGATTCTTTCATCATCTGCAGAAATATTAAGGACAAAAGATGTCACATGACATAGAGAGAATAAAAACAACTACAGATACACATACAGACACACATTCACAATTTAAAAAATAAAATAAAAAGGTCTTCCAATACATACTTTATCATAGTCAGCTTCAAGTTTAATAAGTGGCGCAAATACATTTTGATACTGCAAATCAGAAGAAAAAACTGTCAGACCATATTACCTATCCGTAAATAGCCATAAAGGTCAAAGAAGATAGGAAGAAGCCTCTTTGAAAGGGATACAAACAACCACTGTAAAAAATTATACAAAGAAGTTTACCTGGTACGCATCTTCATATTTCAAGACCACAGGCTGAGGTTCATCATCCACACCAGGCTTCTCAAGATCTTCAAGTGAAGCATCAGGATTCGTTTTCCAAAGTTCTTCTACCTTATTTATTTGCTGAGCACTAATTTGGCGAGCTCTCAACTGTTCCTGTTCAGACGGCACCTACAAAGAACAACAACTTAGAAGGTAAGAAACGCAAAAAAAAAAAAAGAAGAAGAAGAAGAAGAAAAGCATTGAACCTGATGACAAAAAGTACTAACCTTAACAAGCCACTGCAAGAAACACCTATCATCAATCAAGGGACACCACTGGCTCAGGTCCCAGTTCATATCCTTTAATGCATTAACGCTTAAGCAAGGTTCCCTACAAAGAAGAACAACCACACTCTCTGTCTTGGCTGATATAAACCCAAGGAGGAAAACATTACGACATCCACAGTTATAGCACTCAAGGATTGTTTCTCCCAAAGGACTGTCCTTATGAAGGCAGACTTCCTTGTGCTTTGCTCGGACCTACATTTGGAACCAAAATACTTACTATTTCAGAGACGACCATTATTCATATAAATGCCTTACATATGTGACAAATGAATTTTGAAATTTTTGCAACACAAATCAACAGATGATTTAAGCTTGGGATAGGCCCATTGAGAATACAGCAATAGAAGAAATCATTCAATGTAATACTTGGTGACGATAGCATAAATTGAAAGCGAAACCTGTGCTGCAAATTCTTTTTCTCAAAAAACTAAAAGCCGACACAAATGGAAATATCTGGAAGGTTAAATAGATGATGGACAAAATTTTATTGTTGGAATGTGGTAAGACTTAAAAGAATTTTATCCTATAATTGCTTTTCATTCAACGCGCTTAAAGGGTCATCAAATAGAAGTTATAACATGACAATCAAAATCACTTTAGGCTAACAAACTTCCGAAAAAAATAAAAACAAACCATATGTGAACAATAACTAGTTTCATTACTACAACTTCTTTCTTCATTATGACTTGGAAGGAATGTACTTACTACAGCAAAAAATCTAAAACCATACTGATCTGACGCTATCCAACCTCATTTATCACAAATTATTTTTCTGAAACCAGTACGTAGATTATTTCAATTTATGATTTCCACATTCCCTCTTGCGTGTCATAACCCAAAACTCCAACCAAAAATCTCCAACTAAAGTGCACCCCTATATATGAAGGTAAAAACAACAACAACAACGACACAAAAAAAAAAAAAAAAAAAAAAAGACGAACGTGGCTTAGCTACAAAAATCATAAGTTTTGTTTTTGACCACCTTCAAAACTAGCCTCAGATACTAATTTCCCGCACTAACTACTACTAAAAGAAATTCAAGTTTATGATAGCTTGAAGTCACTCATGACTAACCCAAAATTCCCAATTTAACATCCCAATTAATCTCCACTTTCAATTCTCAGACATCAAAAATAAACAACAGCTTCAACTATAACAAAGTGAATTTCTGAAACCAGTGTATACGTAGAGCTCGTTCCTTGAATAAATGGTACTCAATTTAACCAACCAAAATACTCCAACTAAAGAAAGTGCACCACTAACGAAACCTAAAGCAGTAATAACAAAAGCAATATACGGTTATATACACAGCCATAAAATCCTAAATTCGTTCTCGAGCACCTTCAAAACTAGACCAATCCTAATTTCCCACACTAAAATACTGCAACAAAACCCTAAAATCCTAATTAATCTCCAATTTTCAGTTCTCAAACATCAAAGACAACGCCATAATAACGAAAATTAAACTCACCAGGTGATTCACAATGTGCGAACCGGACGTGTTTCCTCTCGAATTACAGAACCACTTCCGACACGATGGGACATTGCACCTCACGACGCAGGCCGGGTTCGAGACCCCGCAATAGCGGCAAGCGTGCTCGGTGAAATCGCCCTTCCCGAAATCGTAACCGTCGTCGTCTCCGGTGTCCTCGAAGTTGAGCCCGCTCATACCCGCCGCTAGGGCGTCCACCACCTGATTACTGGAGCTGCTGCCGGGGCGACCGCCCTTGGCAGCGCTGCCGGGGCCGGAGGCGGAAACAGGGGAGGTGTCGGACTGGTGATCGGTGCCGCCGGGCCCACCGGAGGGGTCGGAGAGGGAATCGGAGGGCGTGGGCCAGGAGACGGAGGAGCGAATCGGGTCGCGAAACTCCGGGTAATCGAAGTCCTCACCTTGGGTGTTGAATTCGAGAAATGTGTAGGCGTCGTTGCCAGGTGTCCGGCTGAGACGCCGCGTCGAAGAGATTGCTTTGCTGAGAATCCATGGAAAATGGCCCCAAAAAAAAACTCGAAAATCTCGAAAAAAAATCTCTGTAAATTCAGAAGCTAAAGGCTAGGGTTTGAGGGCGGAGAGAGCTCGGGAATGGGAAGAAATCAAAGGGAAAAAAAATGAAGAAAAGGGGAATAGGGTTAGGGTTTGCAGAAAAGGAATGAATAGGAGAGAGAGAAAGAGAGAGAGAGAGAGTGAAATTGTGTCTGTTTGGGGCAAAAAACGTCATCAGGGTAGAGAGTGCGTGACGTACTGGTACGCACCCCTAACCCCCAACAAAAAAGCCGCAGGAAAGTTATAAGTGAGCGAATAAATTTCACGCGCTTCGCTGATTGGGCTGTGGTACGAGGGAACCGCCTGGGGCCTGTTGTGGTGGGTCCCACTGGCACGTGAGAAGGTTGTTGGGACTCGCGGATTCATCTGGGCCGTGCGGCGCATGGTGCGTCGTATGGGACACGCCACGGTAGCTCGGCATAGCTTGGAGCCAAAGTGAAACGACGTCGTTCGAGCATGTTGAAACTTTTTTTAAATCAACTCCGTTAGACCAATCAAACGGCGCCTGCTTACCAAATTACAAGTACGAAAATATTTTTTTTTAATAAAAAGAGAAATAGTTAAAATAAAAATTACTAAAGATATCAACTCCGTATATCACATGTAATTATCATTCTTTTATTAATAAATATTTAATAAATTACTACATTAATTGATTCTATTGATCATCAATCAATAAAATACAACACTTAAATTTATACTCAAAAAATTAATATTGAAATTTATATTTCTAACACTACTCATGAATAATAAAGTTTTAAAATCTTTGAAATAGATAACAAATTTATTACATAAATGAAAATTATTACTAAGTAAATTTTAAATTTACTAAATTTAAGGGGTAAATAAATATTTACTTGATAAATTTGTTATTTACTTCAACTACAAAAATTTGTTCTTTATTTTAATTATTTTCTAAAAATTATTATTTATTTTTTTCCTTAAAAGTATGTCCATTGTAGCCATTATAAGTCTCCACATCTATTTTATTTTAGTTTTCCAAATTTCTAAAATTTCATTCTTGATATCCACTGCTACTTAAAAAAATCCTTTTTCCTTAAAAAAAAAACTGGTCGTGTTTGAGATCTGAAGATACAATATCAAATGTCTCTTTTCTTTTTTCTTTCATTTTAAATATATATATATATATGTATACACCTTGTGGGGGATGAATATGCCTCTTTTTTTTTTTTCCTTTTTTTTTTCGAAACATGCTCATTTTTATATTTAAGAACTTGTTGATGGATGAATATACCTTGTATTTTGAAAATAAAAGAATTTATCCAATCGCTATGAGGAATAATAAATCAGAAAGGTTGATATATAATGACAATTTTGAATTTAAATAAATCAATTTGTTCGTTGGAATGGACGGATAAGCTGATAAGGAATAATAATTTAAAAAAAAAAAAAAAAAGAAGTATAAGAAAACCTTTCGTTTGTTGACATAAACCATTCCCATTTTTTTTATATATACACACACGTTTTCGGGATTGTGTTGGTTTAAAGCCTAAGCATATAGGGCTTTAACGTTTATAAGCAGTGACAAAGTCGTAATTTTTTATTAGAAGAGCTAATATAATAGATAATCAAAGGATTATTATGGTCAAGTTTTCATTTTTAATGGAGTTATCATCTAATTTCATTCAAGATTATAGACTAATTTTATTTAAAAATTGAAAAGTTGAGAAGAGTGCTTAACTGTCTTTCATTGGCTCCATGCATGCTTATAAGATGGATTAGGGGAAGGATGGCACACAACTTATTTCAAACTCATTTCAAACTTTTTTTTGTCTTTTTCCTAAAAAGTTTTTGTCTTTTTCCCAAAAATTTTTTGTCTTTTTTGAAAATTCAAAAAATTACTATTATAACTAAAATATTTCAACTCAAACTAACATACACCAAACACCCCCTTAGTCAATTATTAAAGCAACGTTCAGTGTATGGGTTTGGACTTGAATTTTTAGGATAAAGTTAGATTTTTTTTTTTTTAAGCCTTTAGTCATAATTTTGTATTGAATTAAAAAAAAAAAAAACTATGGATGAAATTTTAGATTCAAACTTGAAAGCCAAACGGTCCAACATCAGTTGTGAACAAAAAACTTGCAAAATAGTGTGAATGAAAAATTTTACTTTATGTGCATTAAACTGAAAAAAAGAAAAAAAAAAAAAAAAAGTTTATCTCATGTAATGGACAATATTTGCAGTAATATGGTCATTTTGGATCCCCGCTATATTATTTTGGATATTATTAAAAAAAATTACATTATTTTTCTTTTATAATTTACTTTTCAAATTACTTATTTTTATACGGACTTAAAAAATCTAAAGTTTTTATTTCAACCCATATGACACTCATATAACACGTGAATTATCATAATAATATTATCAATACAACTTTTTCTATGTTACCATTTTTTAAACGTGTTTTTTTCTTTTTTTTCTTTTGATAGCATTAAACGTGCTACTTCAAGGATGAACAACTGGGTATTAAATAATTAGAACACTGTCATTATTCTTTCTTTTAATTAAGTCAATGTCCCTTCTTTCACGGAAGTTCTAGCTTTAAAAAGTTCTTTCATTAGCTTTATCGTTGCCACTAGTTTCTACATCCTATAATTATAAGTCTGCTCATAGCTAGAAAATGGACTTTTTTGCTTCTGATAAGTAAATATTGCTGCTCTTATGCTTGTCCAATAAAATTGAAATTAAGCCCAAAGGCAATAGTTTTAGCAAAAAAGACAGAAGGCAATAGTCATTAAAAATTATAACTAAATTCATTTAACGAAGAAAAGGTCACCACATGACTGGTTGTTTAGATCATAGATTCATGTTGTTTAGATCATAGATATGAGTTGATCCGAACTCGGGGTTAAATTTTTTTTCCAATTTATTTAAAAAAAAAACTTAAAGTTATGTAATTAAAATTTACTTTTTCAAATATATGATCTATGACATCTATATTTTAACCACATCATTTTTTTTTAATATTAACGTTTTAACCACATCATAACCACTTATACAAGTTGACTAGAGAAAAAGAACTAAACAGCATTATTTTGAAACTTAGAAGAGCCCTGCCTTCTTATTTCTTATATTTCTACATCTAGAATCCGACTTGTAGGTATCATTGACACTAATAAGAATTGAATCATTATGGCAAGAAAAAATTTGATTCAGAAAGAGAAGAAGAGGCAAAAATTGAAACAAAAATATCGTTTGATTTGTCGATCCTCAAAAAGAGAAATAAGCAAAGTTCTATCATTGAATGAGAAATAAAAAATTCATGGAAAGCTACAATCCCTACCAAAATACAGAATTTAAAATACTTGTTAAATAGTTCATTTTTTAATATATGCTATAATTTATGATCCCTTTATTATCCCAATAACTTGCACAAACCTCCTTTAACAGGCCCTTAAAACCGAGCCTAATGGGGTTTTTAGGCTCCGTCTGGTGAAATATTTTAAGTTAAAATTTTTAAGTTTGAGTTAGTTAACTTTTTAAAAATTAATTATAATTTTTGTTAATTTTTTAGAAAAAAATAAAAACTGAGATGAAAAATTTGAGTTTAAGATGTAATGTCAAACGGAGCATTAGCCTCTTGAGAGATGGCTCCCTCTGAGGCCACCATGCTTTAGTTTAAACTAGTTTAGCTTATAAACTTTCTTACCACCAAAAAAAAAAAAAAAAAAAAAAAAAAGTTGGAAGTGAGATTATACAGCTTTAGTCATAGAACATTAAGCTTAATAGTTATCTCCTAAATCGGAGGAAACGTTCCGTGCTCCCGTTCTTCGTCCCACCTATCAATCTGCATCAAAACACAATTAAATTATTAGACCTCCTAATAGCCTTGGAAATTATTTATTTTTACTACTAAACTTTTCTTTTTCTTTTTTTTTTTTGGCTTACTTTCTGATCTTCCACAATTTAAATCATTTTCAAAGACTGTCCATCGATATTATCTAAGCTTATAACGAGTAACAAAACGAATTATACTTGCTCACATGATATTCTTAAGGAAAACTTTGTTCTTATTGAAGTAGCAAACAGTAATTTTAAGAGCAAGAATTAAATAAATATAAAATGAAATGAAGTATTAAAAAGATAAATGATATGTATATGTATGTGTGTGTGTAGAGGTTTGTAAGTACTATTAAATACCCATTCAAGAGGACATATTGCCTTGTAATGCCTTGCAAGTCTGTAACATTTAGGAGCCTCTTCACCTTTATCCCTCACGCACCTGGATCATCAAATTACACAAGTATTTCGCCTAGAAAACATTATTATATATAGGATCCGTTTGGTGAATGAGTTTGAGTTAAAAATTTTTATTGATTTTTTAGAAAAGACAAAAATTTTTTCAGAAAAAGACAAAAATTTTTTTAGAAAAAGACAGAAATTGAGATGAAAAAATACAGTTTGAGATATTTTTCCAAACGAGACCACAATCTAATATAAAACATAATTCATAAAAAAGAGTCAAATTATCAACTTACCATCAAAGCTGGATAATTGTACTACTAATGGTTGACATACATATAAGAAGTTTAATGTTTATTTTGTTTCTTTCTTTTTTTTTCCCCTTACTTGGCACTTGTAATACTTTTCCATTTCAAACTTCCTGCAATAAATTTTAATTCAACCCCTTCGTTTTTTTTGTTTTTTATCATACCCTACCATTTTCTTTAAAAAATAAAAAAACTTGTACCCGTTATTTCAAATTTAAAAACCAACAACCATGATACAATACTACTTTAGTTTTAAACAAAATAATAATAAAACAATATATTTGTGGAGCTAATTAGAATTCTGACCAGCAGGAATTTAGTCAACCTAATTCAGTTAAAAAAATTAGTTGATGGGATGATTAGGCTCGACAAGATGATTAGAGCTTGTTTGGTAGGATTTAGATGAAGAAAGAGCGAGCGAGGGGAGGGAGGGACGAATGGAAGAATTTAAGCTTCATTTGGTATTTCAATTTAAATCAAACTAAATTATACTTTTCATATCAGTTTTTATCTTTTTTTAAAAAGTCAATAAAAAATATAACTAGTTTTTGAAAATTCAACAAACGCTAATTTAAAATTTTTATTTTTAACCAGCGAACCAAGCAGAAGCTTAGAAAACAACTCTTCGATGGGATAGAAAAGAAGAGAGTGAATGTCACGCAGCACATTTCAAATCCTTCAAATAACCTTGTTTTTAATTTCTTCCTATTTATGAACGGATTAGAAGGGGGAATCCATCCAAAAACAACAAAAGAAGATCCTCTCCATTTTCTGTTTTTCTGACCCAACGTGATATTATTTTCTTTCCCCCCAATTTTCTTTCCCCTCTTACCTCTAACATAACCTTAAATGTGGCCCAGACAAAGCATCATAAATTGATTTTTTTTTTCCTTTAAAAAAAAAAAAAAAAAAAAACCACTTCTAGTGATGTTTTTGGTTTCAAAATTGGATTCCCTTCCGGCCATTATTCTTCTTCTCTTTTATTGGACTATTTAACAAGTCACATAGTTTTTTATGCTTGTGTGTGTGTGTATAACTAGCTTTTAATAAATAACTGGGGTGATTAGCAAATAAAAATATCAGTACGTATACTCATATACAAAATTCACATACGTGTATATATATATATATATAGCCTAAAATAATACATACGCATATATTTATGCGATATTTACTCATGCATGCACTAACGTACCTAAGGTACTCTACGTAAGTCGAGTAGCAGTGGCGAGGTTGGTCAGCTGGCGTCTCATCATCCCCATCCTCCTCCTGCGGCAAAATTTACCATGCACCATTAGGAGTCAAATTATACATATTCATAAACCTTTTTTAACATCTCTTATGCTAAAGGTAGAGAAAATAATATTCCAATAGCAAATGGTACTTATAATTAGCAATATCAGTACTCCCTAACTTTTATTTATTTATTTTTGGCAAGTAGAATTCCAAAATCTCCACGAACTTTTTATAGGGATTTTTTGTTGAAAATTTACAACTACGCATATAACTTAATCTTTATAAATATGCCTCCGTTTAGTCGTATACTTATTACCGAACTTTGTTTTCCAATTTCCCCTGAAGATTCATTCCCTTTTATTTTTAATTACTAAATATAGATTCACCTAATAATTTCATCTCCAAATAAGTCGTCCCAAACAACATATAGCAGCTAACACATGCACATGATTAATCTCCGACAAAAAAAAAAAAAGTACTGCAAATGATTAAGATTATGACCTTGTTTGGTGATTCATTTCATCTCAAACTAAAATGTACTTTTTTATCTTAGTTTTTGTCTTTTTCTGAAAAGTCAATAAAATTTATAACTAATTTTTAAAAAGTTAATACTATTTAAACTTAAAAATTTCATCTCATCTCATACTCAACTCAATCACCAAATTTATCAGCTTCCGTTTCATATTAATCACGACAAAATTATGTATTCTTAATGGCACACACACACTAACTAGGAGACATATCTATACATCACGAGTGTTGCGCTACTCATTTTCTTGGTCATGATTATAGCACGAAACCACCACACGCAAGAGAAATTAATTAAGAGCAATAAAAACAAATTATAGCACTTTTGCCAGAACAAAAAAGAAAAGAGAAATGACCTTTTCTGAAGCTTTTTGTTTTCAAAAAAAATAAAATGTCAAGTTCTATTAAATTTAAAAAAAAAATTTTAATTTTGTAATTACATCAATCTTAACATTAATCATAGTCAATTATACATATTTCAATCAATACCGGCTATTTTTCAAATATATATATATATGTATGTATGTATATTTCGCCTGACCTAACTTCTTAAAAACAAAAAAATTATGGCAAGCAAAATAGAAAATAAGAAGAAAAAAAAGATCAAGTTCAATTTCATGAGAGAGAGAGAGAGAGAAGAGAGAGAGAGAGAGAGAGACCCTTGGCATATATGTTATTGCGGTTGATCTTAGGCGGAGGGTGGACAGAGGTGGGAGGAGGTGGAGGCGAAACGGTGCCGTATTCATGAGCAGGGCGAGGAGCTTGCTCGCCCCTGGCCACCCGGTTCACGTCTCTCGCTCTCATCTTGTCGTGTGGATCCACTTGCGCCGCCGTCGACATTATAATATGATGTCGTTTCTTTTTTTTTTTTTTTTTTCCTCCCAAACGACAGGGATTAATTTGCTATATATCACTTTTAACTATTTCTACTTTTGATCGGTACGGGCTGTCCGTTTTGGATGTGGATTTTGTTCTGGAGAATTTCACCGCTAAATATAGTTGGTACTCGTTGCATATACATGTTTTGCAGTTTTACATATTCGTAACTCAAAGCCACGTTGAATATAGAAAGACATTTGTTCATTGTCTGGGCAATGGCGTGTCCGTCCCAGTCCATGCATGACGTACGCAATTTTAAATACCAACTTAGATATGATTTTTTTTAATTTAAAAACTTAATAAATGAAAATAATGACAATTTATTTTATGTAAAAGTGACGCAATCATTTCTATGGAAAGTTTTGACTGATAAAAGAGGCGCAAATAAGTTACTTCTGTTTCGTTTGGTAGGAAAGAAAGAAGATAAGAAGAGAAAATTTTTAAAAGATGAAAAAATGGAATGACAGAAAAGAAATTGATTTTTTTTTATATATATTGTTTGATAGATAGGAAGAAAATAAAATGAAATCTATATATAATTACTATTTTATACATATATCTATATTATTTCACTTTAAAAATAGAGATAAAAAGATAATATTAGTTAGGAGAGGGTGGATTTTAGTTTTCCTTTTATTTTTGGAAGGATTTTGGAAGGATTAAAATGAGTGGGCCTTGCTATATATTTTTCCACTCTATTTTCTTTTCCCTCCTTTTTTCCTTCTTACCAAACACCTTACTCCACTGATTTTCATCCAATTTTTCCTCATTCCCCTTCCTTACTCCCTCTTTTTTCATCCTATCAAACATAACATTAGAAAGATGTCGAGTCAGATTTTGGGATACACCTCAATTGTTATCCGTTTTGATCCATTTTAGACAGGTCATGCTGACTTGAGTCACATAGATGAAGTTCAAGTTTATTGTTACGTCATTCTCACTTTTTAAGTAATGTCCATTTCAAGGCTCACCTATGAGGGTTTGAAATTATTAGCACCTCTTGTTTTGATTTTGACTGATTTATGAGTAATACAATCATTTTTCTTAGTGGTTATAAATGAAAGAAGAGTCGTAATCAAATCTTTTAAATATTATCCTGGATCAAATTGAAAGAATCACCGTACCAAATTTAAATATTGAGCCTTATACTTGATGTGGGAAGTTTATAAAACTCAAAATTGGAGTCGTTAACAAAAGAAATTTGGACTAGCTACTTGGAGAGGAATCCCAGAAAAATTCCATTAACAAGCTCTTATATGTCTGTCTTAACAAAACGACAAAACAGGTTATACCCTCTTACTGACCAAAACGACAACAAAAGGAAATTAAACGCCATCTTCTACATACTATATTCACACACATATATATATGTATATATATTATATCCATAGATATAGTGTTTTTATCAATCTTATTCTTAGACATTTTGTTGGTTTTTAAGCCCGTTTCTGTAGGCTATAATGCACAAAACATCTGGTGCAGTCCGTTTCTGCCCTGTTTCAGGCATGCTGTAGTCCCCTCTTTATCCATTGCAGCTCGCCTCCTGAGAAGCCGAAGCAACCATATGCGCATTGCAGCCCCCTTTTTCATCGGCTACAATGTCTGCACACGTGGATAACTGAATTTAAGATGAAAATGAGTAGATCTTTGAAGGTATATAAGGGAAACATACGAAAACAAGAGAGAGCCTTTTGAAGACCCAAATTTCAAACAAAGAAAAGAGAAAACTTCAAGGTTTTTAGGAGGCTTTTCTTAGAAATTCAAGGAGATTGGAGATTTAGGAGCTTGTTCTTTAACTAGTTCTTTTTCCTTCTACCTTCCTCACTCTTTGTAGCTCTTGAACTTGTATTCACTCTTTGAATTCGTACTTGAATATGGGTTTGATGTTTGTTTTGAATTTGATTATGGATTTGAGAACTTTGATGTCTAGTTAAACTTTCGAAACTAGGGAGTATAATGTAGCTTGACGACGATTATGTTTTAATGAATTTAATGCTTGTTGATTAAATCCCATTTGGAATTATTTGTGTTTCTGTATGCTTTTTCCTAATTTGATTTTTCATTAAATTATAGTTATTAGATGTGTGAAATCGGGCTCGGGATAGTTACTTTTATGTGTTGGGATTTAGGAAACACAATCCATAGTAATATTAAGTTCAGAAGGCTAATATGACTTAAGTAATTAGTAGTGTAGGGTTGCGTAATGAGTGATTAATTGGTTGAGTTAATAAGATATTAATTTGATTAATTTTGCATATTATTTTACTCGATATTTGGGAGAGGGAGTGAGATTAAAATTGACGCTATGATTAATGATTTGAATAAATTTGATTAACAAGCCTTGAATTGGATAAGCATTGTTTAGTCAAATGAAATCAAAACCCCTTATCCTTACATATCATCGAGTTTCCTTCAATCTATTTCTTCAATTGCTTTTATTTGTGTATCCTTAGTTAATTAATTTAATTGCTTAATTTAGTTGCTAAATTTTATTTCCTTTTAATTTTGATTGTTTATATAAAATTGAATCATTTTAATTACGGTATTTAATTATTTTTTTAATTTCAATTTATGTGAGACAACACTTGACATTTTATTACTTTATTACTTGTGGCGAATCATTCACTTGCGAATACACATGAAAAAAGACACTTAACATCTATCTATCTATCTATTACGCACAATTAAAAATGACAATAGTTTCTCTGAGGTTATTCTTATTAATTTCGTAAAAGAGTTTTGAGTTTTTATTTTTTGGTTTTTGGTTTTTTATAATTTTACAAAGAAATTTTTATCTTTTTTATTTTATCGTTTTGTTTTGTTTTGCATTTTTTTTTATTTATTATATTTTAATTTCGTCTTTCAATTCTTACATTATTTCACACTCCGCCTTTAACTAATATAATATTATATAATATTTGTCACCGAAAGAGGGAGAGAATTTATTCAAGATTTCTAACGTTATTGGCATCTTTAACATGAGTCGGGTGCATTATATAGGTTCACTTCAGCGTTTGCAAAGGACAAGACGCAATAAAACGAATAAGACTTGCATTTCATCTCATTTTCATCAAAATAAACTACAAGCTTTTTATATTTATGATATTTTAATTATGTAATGCTGAGACCCATCACAAGCTATATATATATATATAAATGAACCTTTAATATGCACTAAAGTAATAGTGTAACAATAATAGAACTAATCTTGGAAAAATTCATAGAGATGTATTTGAATTTTGAACCAATATTAAAATGCATGTAGACAAATCACGAGCTATAAATATAGAGCCACGAGAAAAGTCAATATTTTAGTTACTCCCAATGTATTAATGGGACTGAAAATTTATTAGCCACATTGGAGGTTTATTTTTTGTGCCGAAAAAAGGCAGGCAATACTAGATTATTATTATTATTATTGTTATTATTATTATTATTATTATTATTATTAATATTATAGTTTACCTCATGGAAGCTACTAAAGTTCAAGATAAAATTGGCTTCCATTTGTTTGTTTGGGCAAAAGAATAATGTCATAGCAACACCAATCGTAGCTGTTAGTTATATATATATTTTTTTATTAACAGGTTTTTTAAGAGATTTACGTCAATTAAAATTAAAAAAAAATTTATTTATCGATAAAAAGATAACAATTTATTATCATGTGATTTGATATTTAAAAATTAAAATTAAAATTGATATTTCTAACACACTCTTGACAAATTTATATATGTAGGTATATTTGTGTTTTGGAGGGTGAAAAAGTAACCAATCTAGTGAAAAAGCACTCTTGTTCAAAAACGACTTAATAATAAAAATTTGCACCACGTCAAAAACTGTCTTATGAGAACTTAATTCGACTCGCATTTTCTCCAGACGGTTGCGTGACAAAATATCCAATATATGTGGAAAAATGTTAATTAACTAAAATCATAAATAACTAAAACATAAATGGATAAAATAAAGTAAAATGAAAAATCAACGCATTATTAATGCCAAAAATTCTGCTAATAAAACTACATTATAAAGATCCCATCTCTAAAAAAAACTTCATAACTCCAAATTTGAGCTGTACTTTTTGTGTCACGAGCCTAGAGACAAATCTAAAGAACAAAAATAATGTGCCGAACCCTGAAGAGCTAGCTTCTACCTCTATTGAGCTAGCCATGTCCAATGCAACACAAACTGCTTCCAAAATTTCATTGTTTCTAAGGCAAACAAAAGTGATTGATCCGTATGCGAAGAACTGCCTAAAAGATTGCGTGCAACTCTACTCCGATGCCATTTCTTCTCTGCGTGACGCAAAGCGCGACTTGAAATTGAAGAATTTCGACAAAGCTAAATTGGAAATCAGCTCTGCCATGGACGCATCTTCGACAAGTGAGGACGGGTTCAGTGAGAAGAAAGGTGAAGTTTCTTCTTTGAGTCAGGAGAATAATGTCTTCTTTCAACGGACGGTGATTTCCCTTGTTTTTACGAATATGTTTGCTCATCAGCAAGTTCTTTCAATTTAAGTTCATCTTTTGCTTAGTACACGAATATGTATGTGTTTTTTTTTTTTTTTTTTTTTTTTTTTTTTTTTTTTTTTTTTAAGTTATGTTATATTTGGAAAAATTATGTTGTGAAGTTGTGATCCTACAAATACTGCTTTCACTATTCCGCCATGCAATTAGCAGGCTCCTCATATGTTGGGATAATTATTAAAATCATTCCTTTATTTTGATTTTTTTTTTTTTCAAATTACTTAATTCTGCGCACTCTAGATCTACGATTTTGATTTTAATTTTATTTCTTGGGAGGGGGGAGGGTGTATTACTGTAGAAAAAGTTTGAAAAGTGAGTTTAAAATGGAATGCAGAACGAAAGTTTAGACTCAAGTAAACTATGAAAAAGGCTATTTTGCCCGTGGAGGAGGAAGAACTTGTACGGATAAGTTTGTCCAAATTAAAAGTTATTAAGCCCTTGTTTGGTTTACCATTTCAACTTAAACTTTTCATCTCAGTTTTTGTCTTTTTCTGAAAAAGTTTTTTGTCTTTCTGAAAAAGTTTTTTGTCTTTTCTTAAAAGTCAACAAAAATTACTATTGAAACTTAAAATTTCCAACTCAAACTGATAAACCAAATGGAGCCTAAGTAAAGGAGCAACGAGTGTCAAAATTCATAGCATTTACCCGAAATTAATCGGAAGACTTGTGGCTTTTCCACATAAATATATAGTTTTCTTTTTCTTTTTTTTTTTTAGTGAAAATAGAAATGAATTGTGTTCTCATATCTCAGTGATCAATATCCTATTTTTAGGATCTAATAAAATCAGACATTAAACAAAAAGGAAACTGGTCTATACTTTTGTAAATTGTTGCCATATGTTCATCTATCGCATCAGTACCACGCAACCTTTCTATTTTAGAAGACTAAATTGGGACGCAAAAATAAAAGTATAAAACCAACCCTTTGATGAATTATAGAGAGAAACTGTGTAAAATTGTCCTTTCTTGCTGTATCATCTCCATCCGTGACGTAAACATTTGCATACCTCTTTACGCTAATTACGAATCCCCCCTTTAAAAAAAAAAAAAAAACCCTCAGGCGTCACTCCATCACGTGAATGACATGTGCGTATTGAGAATTTATTATCTTTTTGTTAATAGATACTGATTAATGGATGCAACAGTCTCTCCGTGAATTTGTCAGGACACGAATTTTGATTCTAATTTTTGAATACTAATCTATATTACATATATGGGTTGTCACTGTTTTTGGAGTAGTGCTAGAGATGTCAAGTTTGATCATAATTTTTTAGTACCAACTCACGTGTCATCGTTTTATTGATGGAAGTAATGAATTAATGTGATAATATTTTAATCACTTTCCAATAAATAATGACACCTCACATGTCTTATAGGTTGGTATTCAAAAGTTGGGATTAGAGTTGGTGTCCATAGCATTTTTTTTTATATTTTTGGTAGGTGTTTAAAGAAGCCACATCAAGTAATTGTCCCTATCAATATAAATATGATAATTTAACATAACATGAGTTAATATTTAAATATTGAGATTAGAGATGATGTCTCCGATATTAATATATCTTTTAAACACTTATTTTTTATGACCACCGACATTCCTTAAAAGTTTGGATAACATTGATCGTTTTTCTAAATTAAAAAGCACACGGCTAGCCAGGAAGCTTCCTAATTTGCGTGGCCAAACTCTCTTCATCTTGATCAATTGTCGTAAAATTTAGAACTCAACGTGCATGGCCGATATGTCCTCTAAAAAGTAACGAATATTTCTTTTCATAGACCTAAAACAGCCATAAAGTACAATGTAATTAATATATAAATGATGTCCACTAATCGTAACAAACAATATCTGTCACTGTTTGTCAAGATATTTAGAATATCACCGCCCGATTTAGTACACACAATGTTTGCTCTCTAGCGGTAAATAATTACCAATCTCTCAATCTCTCTAATGCACACAAATATGTATATATATTTAAAACATGTGTGAACATATTTGAGAAAGTTTATTTGAATTATTACATATAAATATAAAGCATATATACTAATTAAAAGTATGCGTTATGTACGTGGTTGAACATATTTAAGAAAATTTATCTGAATAAGAAAAAATTAAAACAATAGGTAAAAAAAATAAACAAAAAATAATCATAAAGGATCTAAAAAAGAAAAAAGAAAGGCGTGAAAGAAGACCAAAAATATAAAAGGACTAAAATGTAAAAAAATTGATCAATGCAGAAAAAAAAATGTTTAAAATGTTTAAAAAAGGACAAAAAAACTGGAGGACTGGAAAAATAAAGTTTTTCAACTTGAATAATAGTGCGCAACATTACTTTCACGTTATGATTGGGACGAAAGTGAAAGTGTACAGTAATATATTTTCACATTTATCTTTATCTCTATGGTTAGAGTTTGGTAACCCAAATTTTGTTTTGATCCGACCTGAAAGCTCACAATACGATATTTGTGGTGAAGTTTTAATTATGAGATTTCTTTGGGACTCTATGATAGTAGTGGAGGGATCGGGCCAATAGGCCGGATCCTGTTGCCCACCACTGAGGCAGTTGGGGGTGCGGGGGCTCCGCACCTACGGTATGGACCGACTTGATTTTTACCTCATATTAGATTTTAGAATTTGAGTATATATATAATGTAATTTTATGATTTTATTATTATGCTATTTTGACAGTAACCGCTCCTCTTGTATTAATCTTTGATTCAGTGGATTTCTTTTCCTCTACCCTAGTTTTTTCCTAGTTTAAGGTTTTCCATGTAAATATCTATGTTCTTTGTTTTTTTGTTTTCTTTGTTGCATATTTTCGTTGTTTATTTTGTAACATCTATCTACAGATACATACATACATACATATATATATATATTTACACGCACCTTGGTAGCCATCTCGAGACTTACACAAGTAAAAAAAAAAATATGCAGCATATTTCCATGTCCTTTTTCTTCTTCTTCTTCGTCCTCACAATTTCTCACCAAACTGCACATTCCACTTTGATCAACCCGACCTCATCGTCAGATATAATAAACCAAACATGCAAGAAATGCGCAGACCAATCCCCAGTCATCAACTACAGCTTCTGCACCGCCTCTCTCCAAGCCGTTCCGGTCAGTCGTGCCGTCACCAACCTCCAAGGCCTGGCTCTGGTGGCCATGGAGCTCGCCCTCGAGAGCGCGACGACCACGATTCTCACCATCGAACAGCTTCTCGGTAACGAGACCTCGGCCGGGGCTCTGGACCCCCCCTCCCTCCGCTGCTTGGAGGATTGCCTGGAGCTGTACTCGGACGGCGTCGCCACGCTCGCCGACGCCATCGGGGCCTTCCTCGGCGAGGGCTATGGCGCGGCAGGCGTGTGGCTCTCCGCGGTCATTGAGGCGCCGGTGACCTGCGAGGAAGGGTTTAAGGAGTTGGGGAGGGAAGTGGTGTCTCCCTTGGCGAGTCAGAACTATGACTTGTTTCAGTTGTGTGATGTTGCGCTTTGCATTGGCCATTTGCTTAGTTCTCATCAAAGGTTATAAGTTTTCATACATATATATATATATATATCAATAATTGAACTTGACGGTACGGATTCAAACTCTATTAATCGACGTGAAATTATCATAAAGTCACGGATACATTAGTCTTATATTCATTTGCGTAGTTCTCATGAAAGGTTACAAGTTTATATATATATATGTATAGATATAACATATTCAACTTGAAGGTAAGAAATTCAAATTCTACTGATCGATGTGAAATTATCGTAAAGTTTTGTATACATTAGTCTTATATAATATTATGGAGTACTTTTGAAGCTTAACTAGTTCATGTGTTTTATTGATTTTTTATGTTGATTATTCGTGTTATTAATTGCGACTCTTTTATAATTTTTCTTACAAAATGAAGACACTATTGAAGTTGTTGTTGTAGATATAATTTAATGATGATACTATATTTGATTCTATCTAAAAATGTAGAGTTTGAATCTCCTACCTCAAATTAAAAAATATATATATATATTAAAGTTAGTTGAGGCATGATTGAAAATTTTGCACAAATTATGGGTGACTATAATTTTTTTTATACGTAATACTTTTGTTTAACTGCGCAAAATCCATTGCCTGGGGATAAATATTTCATCCCTAAAGTCAGTGTAATTTGTCTTCATTGGAAAGTTAACGTACATAACAAAAGTCCGAACTACTATTTCCCATGCACTAAAAATTATAGAGGACAAATTTCAAAATTTCACCATGAATTTTTTGCCTTGTAACAATTTGTCCCTCGAAGTTTAAATTGTAATATATATTCTTCCTAAATTTTAAATCATTGGCGAATTTACCCCCTCTATTAGATTTTGGATGGAAATTGTCACGTGTCACACAAAATAATTAAATTGCTCTTTTTATTCAGTTATTTGTGTGACACGTGGCATTTTACATCCAAAATCTAATAGATGAGGTAAATTTGCTAACCGTTCAAAATTTAGGGGAAATGGATGTTACAATCTAAAGTTCGGGGGGAAATCGTTATAAGGCCCAAAGTTAGGGTGAGAAATTTAAAATTTATCCAATTATAGATTATTGAAATAGAAGAGATAAGCAATCCACGCCTCTCTCTTATTATAAAAAAATAAAATAAAATAAAAAATAAAAAGCAATCCACTTCTCCCACAACAAAATAAGAAAAATCAAGGACACATTCATGTGAAAACATAAAAATACATATTTTTATTTTTATACATTTATATATATTTTTTTGGAATCTAATAAGGGAGAATTAGGTGTAAAAATAGTACCGCTAAATTATATATGTAATATAGGATGAGCTAAGAATGTCTACACAGAAAGGAAAAGGAGTCTTGTAAAATGACTATTACCAAGGGCCATATATGATTGGGACACTTATCTATGGCAGTCTATGGCCTCGTTTGTGGTTTTAACTCAAATTGTATTTTTTCATCTCAGTTTTTGTCTTTTTCTGAAAAAGTTTTTGTCTTTTTAAAAATCAACAAAAATTTTGAACTCAAACTGTACTTTTCAACTCAAACTCATTCACCAAACGGACCCTATAGGTAGATAGCAGATAGAGGCAAATTTACTGTAGCGGTGAAGAAAAGAAATACTCCATGAATATGTGGTAATGTACCTAGCTACGAAGCTTCACTGCACTTTCCTCAGTTTTTAAATCCAAATTCCCTTCACTGAGATCAATCAAATATGGAAAAGAAACAAAAAAAACTAAAAACGAAAAGACAAAACAAAACAAAAGGACTAAAGGGCATTAACTGTGCTAAACACTAATATATTTGTTAATGCATGTTCATAATTTTCCTTTTATGTCAACTAAACTTATTATAATGACCAAAAAGTTTGTGAAGAGGGAAGCGGTGAACTTAATTAGATCATTTATCTCGTACAACTAAACCAAAAGTTGAAATGTGAGGCGTACAAGTGTGATTGACAATGAATTTGTTTTGAGTATGTAAATGGAAATAATATATATATATATGTATATATATTAATGTTAAGATCAAATGATTGTATTTTTTTAGAGATTGGATTGGACATAAGATATGTGCCTGACATGCTCTTTGGGATTGGAAGGATGTACAGAGGATATAAGTTGTTTCATGATCAGATTTGTAGGGGAGTTGTAGAAATTTTAGAGCTTGTTGGTCGTATTGAGTGTGCGGAGTCAAATTATTTTTTATGACATACTCTATAGCGGTTGAAAATATACATAGCTCTCACGGTATAAAGTGGATCATTAAATCTTGTGTACGCTTATTTACCTTCTTTACATTATTGTTCTCGTTCGCAAAGTATCAAGACGCTATATCTATAATAGGTTGTGCTTTGCGTGACTTTTAAAATGTGCCAAACAGAGTGATAAGCATAATGTCCCATATGTGAAGATGAGTCATTTATCTCCTTTCCTTACCCATCTTTCTCACTACTAGCTAGTTTAGCCTCTTAAGAAATTCAACATCTTCCCTTAAAAAAGTTAGTCATTAATTTGTTCCTTAAACTAGCAACACGCTAGTTGATTTGATTGATAGAACGTATACATACAACTTTCTATCAAATAAATGTAAGAAATTAACTTCAGTTAGAGTGTTATGAAATGGTTAACAGGTTCGATTTCAGACATTTTTACTCTGAGATTGAGCAGATTTGCTGACCGAATGAAAAGGAGAAGAAAGAAGCACCTTGACATTCATAGGATATCGACGTCGACTCAAGAGAAGAAATTGAGAACAACTAAGTACTACGTAACTATGTTATGTCTGTAATCACTAAGACTTTTTTTAAAATAAGACTCCGATTATCATTATTAACATGATCCAAACTTCGGTGTAATTTAACGGCATGTCACTTGAGCACACATGTAGCCAACTTCCATAATATTGAGGCTATTCACATTCTCACTGAGAGACAAGGGGAATAATGGTTGATTCACTTTCTCCTGGTGCTTTCACAACATGGAATGGATTGGCTCAAAAGTTAACAGTGAAAATCCTTTTCACCTGCAAAGAAGCAAGGATGAGAAATGATATAACTTACAATGCTTCAAAGTGCGAGTTTTACGTGCCGACTTAAATGTAAAAAAATCAACTCAAAATAAATTCGAATCTATCTTCCACTTATTTGCCAAGACACTTTTTTTTTTTTTTTCCCTCTCTCTTTCAAACACTCATTTATTTTATATGCTCAAATCATGCGAAACGCATCACAAATTTTTAACGTCATTGATTAGCCATCACAATTTTAATGTCCTTGAATTTGTTTTTTTTTTTTTAATTAAGAAGGGGAATCAGAACTTTACATTTTATGATTAATGATGACAATTTTCCTTATAAACCTACAGAGACCAACCTTAAATAGGACGGGGAAAGCATATCTAAAATTTTAACTTATCACAGGTTACAAAACAGAGACGAGTTAGGATTCCCGACCCAATTCTCCATTTACTCATCCCATTTAGTTATTTATATTTTTATAGTAAAAATATTATACAAGATGTTGTATAATTTCAATTATTAAACTTTAACATATTTGATATATTAAAAATTGAATATTATGGTTTTGATTTATTTTGACTTAAAATGTAATATATGTATATATATGCATTTTTAATTTCTAATTTATACAATGGAAATAGATAATTAGATAAACGGGGTACCTGTAACTACTCCGAATCTATGATGGGAAATCCTGATCCGTCCCTGCCAGTTTTAATGGGTTATGAGGCCGATCTGAAGAGTTTTTTTATTTGCGGGGTGGGTTTGCGAGAAGACAGTTTTGTTCTGTTATCATTTCTATTTATTATGAAATTTAATGTGAAATTATTGTTATATTATATCTACGTTTATAATATTATTGATTTGCTATCACTATATATATTGTAATAAAATCATTATTTTATAAAAATACTATCCATCTACCAATGTCCAAACCGGGGTTGCAATTTACAAAATAACTTAACCATTTTTTTAAAAGTTATCAAAATATTTTTAGTAACAAAATGATCTCGAATGATCACCAACCACATCGAACGAGAAAAGGCTATTTTATTAATTTCAACTTTTTAAGACTGTCATTTCGGCAGATACCTTATTTTCGATCCTGAACCTTGGAGGCGGTAAACAGTCCCAAAAACAACTCACATTCCCAACAGGCCACAACCCAGCCGGAGAAAAGAGAAAGAGAAGAGAGAATTCACCATTTTCTGAAGAAAGCAAAACGTCCTCTCTCTCTCTCAGATCCGATCAGACCAAACCCCACCAATTAATTTCTCTCCCCTTTCCATTTCTCTGTTTCTCCGTTTCCGATCCAACAAAAAAAAAAATGGCACCAGTTTCGGCTCTGGCAAAGTACAAGCTCGTCTTTTTGGGGGACCAGTCCGTCGGCAAAACCAGCATCATCACCCGCTTCATGTACGACAAATTCGACAATACTTATCAGGTAATTCTTCCATTCCCAGATCGCAATTCTTTCGGATTTCTTCGTTTCATACCTCAGATCGCCTCGCCACAACTTATTTTCTTGTTTTCTTTTTTGGGTTTTTGATCTAGTTCTTTGAAGCTTTGGGTTTTGTGTTTTTCTGGGTCTGACTCGTTTTGTTTTGAATTTTCGCTTCTGGATTTTGATTTATGTCATTTTCTTTGTCTGTTTGGATCGAGGGAATATTTGAAAAGAAAGTTTTTAGGCAGATGTTGAGATGATTTTCATTGTTGCACTGTATTAGCACTCAAATGGATCACACTTCTGAATCCCATCTAAAGACAGTTTACAGTGGGTTGATCTTGCAGTTTTGTCTTAAATAACCAAAATGGTTTGATAATTAACCGAAATATTGTTGTATTTTCTAAGGGTAATCACCTGTTTGCTTAACAAGAATAACAAAAACAAATGAATGAGAAATGCAATAAGAGCAAGTTTTTAAACTAGTCCCACCACGGTGAGCGGGGTACGTGGGCAAATACGCCTCGTAAGGAATCTATATACTACTCGGGGATGCCCGGCCTCCCCATGATTGTTTGGGTTTGTCATCCTCTACAAAAAGCACTTTGCACGTAAATGAAGTGCTTGTGTTACTTTGTCAAGATATGGGTAGTCGATGTAGTTTTATTGAAATTGCAGGTATCAATTTGTTCTTCAGAATAATGTGCTAGCTTCAGAATGATGTAGGGGTTGAAGGAAAGAAATTCTGGAAAAAAATAAAATAAAATTTGACTTGGTAATGATCTTTTTTCTCGACAGTATTAACCTCGAACAAGATGAAAGAAAGTTCAAACATATTAATTTGACAGATCTGTTGTATTCCTCATGCATTTACTCCATATGAGTTGAATTTCATGGTCTTTAGCTATTTAAATGGTGAACTGACTCTAATTTTTGGCTGACCAGGCTACAATTGGAATTGATTTCTTGTCAAAAACCATGTATCTTGAAGATCGAACTGTTCGGCTACAACTATGGTAAGATTGTTAAGATTCCTCGCACTTTTTTTAGTAGAAAAATATTCATCTCACTTGGTCATACATGGTTGATGTTTGTAGTGATATTCCTTGCTAGTGTCAATTTGTGAAGTATGGAGATAGAGTATTTGTAGAGGTAGGGTAATTAGTAGTACTAAATGCATTTTATCCTTCTTATGCTTTCTCCCGAAAGTAGCCAAATGTATATATGAAGTACTACTACTATAAATGACGGTTATGATGTCAGAGTTTTTCTTTTTTCCCCCTATCTAAATGTTTTTCTTGGCAAGTTCCAACTGTTTTTATTTGATTTCGGGGCAGGGATACAGCTGGACAGGAAAGATTTAGAAGTCTCATTCCGAGCTACATTAGGGATTCATCAGTTGCAGTTATTGTCTACGATGTCGCAAGTAAGCAAGTGTCGAATTTTCTTTTAATATATTTTACTACTTAACTGCACCCTGTTTGATCTGGTCTAAATAGTTTTATATTTGTGAATGTCGTTCTCCCTTCATAGTTGGTTTATGGTGCTACCATAATTGGTAGAAACTTCATGTTGTCTGCTTTTGATGGTCGTTCAAAGCTTTCTACCATTCCTTCAGCCAAAGAAAAAAGAAAAAATGATTAAAAAAAAAAAAAGAAAAGTCCTTTAATGTTCAAAGTTTGCTTATTAACATCTTCTGATTGCTTCACTTTTTCCTCTTTTTCATATTTGTTCAGACATCAACCTAGATGCCATGACGTGTCTTTTCTTTTGTTCTGGTTGGTTTATTATGTAGGCCGACAATCTTTTCTGAACACATCAAAGTGGATAGAAGAAGTGCGCAGCGAGAGAGGCAGTGATGTCATTATTGTACTTGTTGGAAACAAAACAGACCTTGTTGAGAAGAGGTAAAAGTTGATTAACATTTAACAATGCATGATTGATGTTCGATGTAGTTGACTGACTTGTTCATAGTACATAATTCTGTTATATTCTAACTCGAGGACCAGTTAGGTTTTCATATCGGTCATGATGATTGCATATATCTGGAAACAAGTATTACCTATTGTCATGAAAATGTTGCTCTTAATTTTTGGAATACCCAGAAGGCGAAATTTCTGTTAGGAGTTGGCCCAGCTTAAAAAGGACAATTGGAATCATGCAAAATATTCATTTGGCTTTGACACTAATCACGTTATGAAGTATATAGTAGGGTTTCAGTTTTGTCCTTATAACGTATAGACTAGGATTTTAAAAATCTTCGTGGGCATATGCACACGAAAGATAAATGCAATCTCAAGTACAATATTCATCCATTCTTTGGTTGACTTTTAAGCTAAATGAATCATTAACCTCAAAGTTTTTCTTCTTGTAGCCTCACAGTTCTTGTAAACCACGATATGAGAGGAAAAAAATGAATAAGATGCAGTACCTTAAGCCAGATCGGTGATGCTTTGTACTTGTATTTCTGCAATGTCGTCATACTGAGCACTAAATTCTTTCATTTTTCTGTTAAACAAGTTTGGTATTCAATCTGAGTAGCTATTACTATTCAGTATTGTTATCTTATTTTGCATTTTTCTGTACATGATTTTGCAGGCAAGTTTCTATAGAGGAAGGAGAAGCCAAAGCTCGGGAACTTAATGTGATGTTTATTGAAACGAGTGCTAAGGCTGGCTTTAACATTAAGGTAGCTCTCAGTTTGATGTTCTGGTTAAACCTCTACGTAAATGCTCTAGTTTGTTTCTCTTTTGCATTTGTTGAATGATAGAGGGCAAATTGCCACAAGTTGTTTAGTAGTGTAGATAAAGATTAGCAACATTTCTCCCAGGACAATTTGCGTGATGTCAATTTAACGATCTTACTATGTTGCTAAACTTCCTATCTACTTGAGTATCGCAATATGCCCTTTTTTTTTTGGGGGGGGGGGTGGATCCTACTGTTACCTTTTCTGTTCTTCTTTCAGAGTAGGTGGATTACGTTATGATGATTTCTTTTACTCTGAAAGAATCGTCTTGATTATTAAATATTTCAGTTTCTTCAATACGATAATATTTGATTTTTGAATGAATGTCTGTCCACAGGCACTCTTTAGAAAAATTGCTGCTGCTTTACCAGGAATGGAAACACTTTCTTCAACAAAGCAAGAAGACATGGTTGATGTGAATCTGAAGCCAACAACTGCCGGTGCGACTCAATCCCAGCCTGCGTCTGGCGGATGTTCTTGTTGATGCGACCCTGTGCTCCCTCTTTTTGCGCCTGTTTTCATTCCTTTGCCAGTTGGTTTTCAACCTTCTTCGCATCAGATCTGTAAAGATTTCATATAGTTTTTTTCGGGTTGAAAGTTGTTTTCTGTGGGTATATTATGCTTTTATTTGGAAACTCTATCGGGGCAAGACAGACTGAAGAGGTAGCTAGGGATAGAAGAATTGTGATGGGGAGTAACGTGCTTTTTGCTGTAAGAAAATTATAGTCCGTCTGATAGTCTCATCGTCTTTAAAAGAATTGGTCTTGAGTGAAGTTTTATTTTCTTTGTTTGTTATGAGTAAAAAAATTTTTGGCTAAGCTTCTTTTATCATGAAATCCATAATAAGATCTACTGATTAGACCTATTGGAGCGGGACTCGAGCGCCAGACCTTAATCTTATTGTCCCACCAAATGATTGTTGGTGTTCTTGAAAGGATTCTTGAAGCCACTAATTTTTTTTTTTTCCCAAAGCTTGGGTGGCCCTTATCTCATTTCTTTACGAGAACGGCGGGTCGGATGATTGGATTAGATTGGAACTAGAAATTTGGATAATAATCATAACATTAACTTTAAGAAGGATCTTGACAGTCATCTGGGCATCTTTTGAAGATAGTGTGTGTTTGGTAAAACAGTTTGAGTTGAAATTTTTAAATTTGAGTTGGTTGATATAAAAACTAGTTATAATTTTTGTTGACTTTTAGAAAAAGATAAAACTGAAATGAAAAATTTGAGTTTAAATTTGTGAGGCAAAAGGAGGCGTACATGTTGGTTGAAAGTATATATTTAAACTGCATGTCTCCCGAGCTGCTCTAACGTTTTGTCGCGCCTTTTTTCTATTAGAATAGGACAAATTTTGGACAGATAAACATTGTCTGACAATATCATATCATCATGTGTATTAACTGATAATAAGAAAGCTTGAAATTTTAATGTCATGTGAGCATTAGAATCTTACGAAGAATATATATAAATAATATACACCCTAGTGTGTATTTTTATATTTGTATATATTTGACAGTATCATATCATCATGTGTATTAACTGATAATAAGAAAGCTTGAAATTTTAATGTCATGTGAGCGTTAGAATCTTACGAAGAATATATATAAATAATATACACCCTAGTGTATATTTTTATATTTGTATAAATTTGAAAGCACATATCGCAAGCTATCAATGAGGGGGAGGAAAAAAAATAAATTTAAAACTAAGAATTAGAGGGGTGGGCCTGCCCAAACTGTTGTGCAAAGTAAGGGCGACACTTTGAGAACACCAATAGCAAGCTAATGTTATGGTTCTCCCCTAAAAAATATCAGATATTAAACTAATAAGAATGGATAGTACACTTGATCTTAGCGAAAAGATGGAGAAAGGTATGACTTGCTTAGTTGGCTTTTTGACAAGGAAGTTTATCACTTTCGTTTGTTTCTTTATTAATGTGGGAATAAGTAAGGCCCCACCTTTGATTCCACTTTGATTAGTTACGTAATTCCGATCTCATATTAATATAAACAAAAGTGGGAATCATAAGGGCACTACTTGTTTAATTAAAATTTCCAAATTGTTAAAACACCAAAATGCGTAATGTCCACTGAAAGAAGGAAAGCTTCAACCTGAAAATTCGGCTTTGTTTGGTGTTCCATCTCACCTCCAACTAAAATGTATTTTTTCATATCAATTTTTGTCTTTTTCTGAAAAAGTTTTTATCTTTTTCTGAAAAAGTTTTTGTCTTTTCTGAAAATTCAACAAAAATTTTCAATTCAAATTTAAAATTTTCAACTTAAACTTAAAATTTTCAAACTCAACTCATTTACCAAACGAATCCTTCATTTTACAATAAAATTCCTTTTGCGATATTAAAGTTTTGAACGCCAAGCAATCTGTATAGCATAAAATAAGTCTACGCACAAAAGCTATATTATAAAATCAGTCTATACACGCAAACTATATTATAAAACAAGTCTATACACAAACTATTTTGTCAAGACATGTACATGATCACATGGTTTTTTGCATTGAAAGGAATGGCTTAATTAGTCAAAGTACTAATTACAATAAATTGATTTCCCAAGTTCAACTTAGAGATACATATGTAAAACGTGGGTCAAAAATGAGAAAAATGGAAGTTTAACAAGAGATTTGGGTAACGATTTTCAAGATATGCTTAGCAAGAAAGGCAGGTGTAACATTTTCATTGATATGTGTTTTTTATACTAACAGTTTTAAATAGTATGATGTTACGCATAAACAATTAGTAATTACTAGTTACATATGTCTGAATAAAAAAGTTATATTTAACAAACAGAAGAATATTTTAATAATATAAATAAAGTTAAGCAAGTTATATATTTTTGAGCATTCGTAAGAAAAGAATATAGTGGCTGATTCTAACTATTACATATATGATTTCAAGTATGATGGAACATCTAATCGAGAGTGATTATAGGCCAAAAATGATTGAATTGCTTATCGTGGGTGATTGTAGACATATTAAATGATAATAATATATTTAACTACATTATAAACTATAAAGTTTGAATCCATCTCTCACTATCTAAATTCTTCCAGGGGAAAAATTTCATAAATTCTCCCTGAACTTTGTCATTAGTGTCAATATAGCCCTTTGAATCATGAAATGTACTTATTATACCCCTGAATTTTAACACGAGTGTCAAATTGGCCTTACGGTTAGTTTTTGTTAATTTTTCCGTTATCTTCAATGTCAAAATGCCCCATTAATTTTGCTTTTGTGTCAAAATACCCTATGGTTTTAATATTTGTGTCAAACTACCTCTTGATATTTAATATTTATATTAAACTGTCTCATTTATCTTATTTTAATTATTTAACATTGTATAATTACCTAATAATTATTAAATTTTTTATAAGACCATAGGACATTTTGACATAAAAGTAAAGTTTATGGGGCATTTTGACATAAAGACAATAAAAAAACTAACGGAAACTAACAGAAGGGACAATTTGACATATATGTTAAAGTTCAAAGGACACAGTAAGTATATTTTATATTTTATATTTCATGGGGTATATTGATACTGATAATAAAGTTTAGGGGGAATTTAAGATATTTTTCCTTCTTCTGGGACTAAAGTGATGTCAGTTTAAATTTTTCTTCGCCTTAAAAAAAACTAAAAAGTACATAGGTTAAAATTTCTGGTAACTTTGACGAACTTCATCCATGACCAATTTTATTTCATTTATTTGTATTGTTATAAATACTTTAGTTTGACATATTCTGAACGAGCATGAATCACGTGAAAATAAAAACAAATGATATCGTAACATGCAAATAGGAAAAGGAATAGAAAAAGACGACGACTTTCCTCCGAGAGAAGATAGAATCACGAAAGAGTGACGTAAATGTGGCGAATGCTGAGAGATGAGGGTATGTAAAGTACTTTTCACCTCCGTTTGGTTCGTTAACTTTGGTTTAAAAATTTGATTTAATTTAAGTTGTCACCAACTTTAGTTTTTATTATTTTATTATTTTTTTTTATTTTTTTAATTGTAACCAACTTTAGTTGTTTAGACATAAAATAGTCTGAAGCATGTGTTTGAACCTATTTAAGAAAGTTTGTATAAATAGGGGAAAGTAAAAGAAACAAACCAAAAAACAAAAAAGAATCAACAAAGGACCTAAAACAAAAAAAAAAAAAAAAAAGGATAATGAATAAAAGACCAAAAAAATAAGAGGATTAAAATAAAAAAAATTAATCAATATTAAAAAGGAACTAAAATAAAAACAATAATGGTCTTAAAAAAAAAAAAAAGAACTTGGAGGATCAAAAAGAAAATGCAAAAGTTTTTCATCCAAAACAGTTTGTTTTGGACGAAAGGTGAGTGAACAGTAGGAGTTATTATATTTTCTATAATGTTGTATATATAGATAAGTTGAGAAATTGAAATTTTATCTTTTTTAAATTCTGGTGTTAAAAAATTTTAAATATTCACTCTAATATTAGACATAAAGTGAACAAATAAAATGTTTATTAAATGAAACTAGAATAGGTATATTTTACTCATTTATCTATCTCTATTACAATTTTATCCATAGTTTATCACTCAACTAGATTCTTATTATAGTATCTTAAAAAAAGAAAAGAAAAGAAAAGAAAAAAGGCAAACTTGTTTCTGGTCACAACTTTTGACCAAAACATAGCTAATTAATATTTCATATAAAAGAAAAATAACAATAATATTTCAAAATACAACAACCCCAAACTAACACAAGATCACAAAAGATGTGAAAATGCCTTTCTAACGGTTTAGGTTGAATTTTCTTGACAAAGTTACCCCAGTAACCTTCTTCCCCCTATTGTCCCTTCATTCCGGACCATCCACAACAGAGAAATACTAGACATCATAATTTTCAAATAATTAAAATTTTAATGTAAATTAATGTTGATCACTGTGTTTATCTCAACATAATGATGATCATTACTTCTTTAAAAAAGATTATTACCTCATGATGATGTGTTTTTTAGTTTTTATTTTTATTTTGAATTTTTTTGGTTAGTTTTTATTTTATTTTATTTTATTTTATTTTAAATGATTGACATGCAACACTGCTTTTTTTTTATTTTTTATTTATTTTTGGGAGCATCTTCACCTATGCTCACAAACTTTTAAAGTCACTCCCACTTTATCCTTCGAATTTTAGAAACTCTTACTTTGCTTCTCAAATTTTGAATTAGTCTTTTATTTACCCTTTTATGTTAGAAATTTCATTAAAAAAAAGGAAAAAAAAAAGTATATGACCACATTTAATCACTTATTTTTCTGTTTTATTTTAATGAAAATTCTAATAAAAAGAGTTAAATAGGATTATTTCAAACTTGATAACAGAGCTTTTAAATTCACGAGATAAAATGAGAATTAAAATTAAAGAGACATATTAGAATAATATATGTATTTTGAACAATCTTCAGTGCTTACTGGTATAACAAATACTAATCAGTTTCATTTTTTTTTTCAGGGGAATAAAAAAATCCAGTTTCAATTTTCTTTTTGGTGAATTATCTAATCAGTTTCATGAGTTAACTTACACCACAAGTCCAAATAAAAGTGACCTGTTACTAAAAGAACAAAACAAAGTGGCGTGCCAAGTTTGGCAACCCACTAGTGTCACACAGAAATAACTCGTTTTCGCATATCCTCCGCAATCCGCTAGTGTTACAGAAAAATACTTTTCATAATGGGCCGCTTTGGCATGTAGCTTTTGAAAAGTTTTGTGATAGAATACGAAAAAATTTAATCGAATGGTTAAAATATTATTGGTGTATTATACTTATCATATACCTTACCTCATATTACCTTTCCCACCCCAAGTCTTTCTCGTCACTGGTGACCTTCCTGTCGCTGCCAGCGACAGATGCTGGTGAGCGCCTCTACATTGGCAACCCACCCCCGACCACCCACACCCTGGCACCCCCCTGCCTGCCCCCCTGCCCCCCTGCCCCCAGCTTGCCCGGCACCCCGTACCCCAGGTCCCCCCTCCCTCGGCACCTCCACCCACCCTAGTCCCCTTTCCCTCGACCCACCCTGACGCCCCCCGATGAGGACCCCCCCACCCTCTCTTTCTTCCTAGCCTGTGGCCCCCTCCACCCTTGGACCCCCCACACCCTTGACGTGACTGACTCCCCCCGGTGAGAGAAGAGAAAGGAGAAAAGAGAGAGAGAAAGAAGGGGGTGAGGGTGCCGGGGGCAGGGAGAGAGGAGAAGAGAAAGAGAAAGAGAGAGAGAGAGGAAGAAAGATGAGGGGACCAGGGAGTAGGGGTGGCAATACGGGTCGCGACACGACGACACGACTCGAAAACGACACGAATTTTGCGGGTTCGGGTTGGGAAAAATAGGGGGCGGGTCGTGTTCGGGTTGAGAAAATTTGACACGAAAAAAAATCGTGTCGTGTTCGGGTTGGACCCGTTTTTTTCGTGTCAATTTTCGTGTCACGTTTTGTGTCAATTTCGGGTCAAGTTCGGGTCAAGTTCGTGTCACGGGTTAATTTCGTGTCACTTTTCGTGTCAATTTCGGGTTAAGTTCGGGTCACGTTCGTGTCACGGGTCAATTTCGTGTCAATTTCGGGTCAAATTTCGTGTCAATTTCGTGTTAATTTCGTATCGCGGGTCAATTTCGTGTCGCGGGTCAATTTCGGTTCGTGTCGTGTCAACCCGTGATGGGTTCGTGTCGCGGTTTCGTTTCGTGTTCGTGTCGCGGGTCGTGTTCGAGTCGGAGAAGAAAAAAATCAACACGGCTCTAACACGACACGAACCTGACACGTGACACGAATTGCCACCCCTACCAGGGAGGCGTGGGTGTGGGGGGGGGGGGAGAAGGGGTGCCGAAGAGTGGGGGGTCGGGGCTGGGTGGGGGCTGGCCTAGTGAAAGGCGTGGCCTGGGGAGGGGAGGCCAGGGGAGGGGGGACTCGGGGTGGGAATGGGGGTCGGGGGGGAAGGGGGTTGCCGGGGATAGGGTAGGGGGCCTGCCGGTCCTAGGGTGGGGGGCCGGGGGGAGGGGTTGCCGGGGATGGGGTGGGGGTCGGCCGGGCCTGGGGTGGGGGGTTGGGGGTGTGGTCGTCGGCGTTGGGGGGCCTCTGGCGACGAGACGCAGGTTGCTGGCGACATAGAAGATTGGGGTGGGAAGGGGTGAGATGATGTGAGGTGTATGGCAATTATGATATACCAACAATATGTCAACTGTTCAATTAAATTTTAAAGGTTCAAACAAGGGCTCTACCGGTAGTTATTTTGTGAGAGGCTCTACCACAGCCTCTCCTATAGCATAAGAATATAATTTCTAACCATCAAATCATCAGCATTGTCATATTTATAAGAAAATGTAACAAACTAGCAAAACTTAAATGCATATTTGATAGTTTTAATAAGTACTTTATAGCAAGCTTTCTTTTTCTTTTTTCTTTTTATGTTCGATTATAAATTCTTCTTATGTTAAATACGCATTTAACATTTAGTTTTAGCGTAGTTCTATTTATAATTTGACTGTTCAAAATAATGTAATACAATTTTTCTCTTTTTTTTTTTTTTTAAAGCTCGGTAATAAGAAAATGTATACAGTGAGAACCTCTATTTTTCAAAGACGAGTTGTTATGCTGACCGTTAAATTAAGGATTTAGATACAATCTGTCATTGTGAATAGTCGTATGTCATATATACATTACAGATATATATATATATATATATATATAAAAGGATAGTTCTTATGGTAGGCATAATATTCTTTTTGTTATTTGCTACCAGAAAGAAAACTCAATCTTGCTTTCCGTGAATACCACCAGAGGTGTGGTCTATTTTATCCAACAAAAAAATGTGGGAATCTTTCGTACAAATGGGTGGTCCTAGGTGGCCCAAGATCTTTGGTTGGATTTTGTTATTTTCTTTATATATATTGTCATATGTAGTGTTTTATAGTGGCCACTGGCCGAGGAAATAGCCAAGTGGTCAGCCGAATAATGCTAATAATTATAATATTAAGAACGGCTGTAAATACAATAGAATATCATTAATCATTGTTTAATTAGCCCCAAAAATTATTTTGTAATCTACTCCACTTACTAATGAATTGTGGTTATGGAGTTGTCAATTTTATTTTATTGATAGACATCATGAGATGATCATTATTGTCGTTATTTTTAAGATTGTTAGATGTTGTCTTATCACATGAGTCCAAAATTTGCACGTAATTTCCTAATTGGTTAAAGCTCGATAAGAATTAAATATTATGGATGGTACTAAGACTTTATTTTTGTAGTAGACGGTTACAAGACTCGATGATGGTTCATGAGTTCGATCAATTATGTTAAACTAATCAAGACATCTTAAATTTATTACAATGGAGAATAATAATTTCATAAAAATAATTTATTAGAATACAAAAGATGCAATTGGGTTTATTTGCATGTATGTCCTTGAATTTCTTGCGTTTGTCAAATAAATATCTAAGTTTAAAATCTTGGCAATTGAGCACTTAAATTTTAAAATCCATGACACTCAACTCTAATTGAGAGTAGGTTTAAAGCTTTGACTTTTTTTTTTTTTTTTTTTTATGTGACTTTCTATTGGTGACTAAATTGGGCTCTATTTATACAAGACTCCCTTTTTTTCATTAAGAATTCAAAGATAATCAGCCTTACAAGTGAGTGAGTTTTGTTCTTACAGAGTCCAATTCAAACTAAAAGTATTTTAGTTGCCCTTAAACTTGTTCTTCATTGGATTTAATCGCAGTAGAGTTTGAAATTTGAAGGCTCAATGGCTCATATTTTTCATCCAAGTTTTAATTTTACTATATAAAAAAAAAAAAAAAAAAGCCTCAACCTCAATGTTGGAGTTTTTTTAAAAAAGAAAATTAGGTGGAGAGTCATGTGTAGAGTAATTTTTCAGAATTTTGTGTATTCTAATATTAAAATTGATAATTTTAGTATTATGAAATAATAAAATTATCAACTTTAAATATAAGGAGTTGCTAAATTTATACTATTTTTGCATATAATCCTTAAAAAAAAAAAAAGATAACGAACTATTTATATAACACTGTTTTTGAAAATCATGTTATATCAAGATTATGTTAGTGATGTTTATCCAATTATTGTGAATGATTTAATCAATAATAACTAAGATAGCTACAGTTTACAAAAAATAAAAATAAAAATAAAAACCAAAAAAATAAAAAACTTTTGCAGGTTTAAATAATGTGGTGAAGTTGCAGTAGAGTCTTATTTATATACCTTACCAGTAGAGTTCATTTTAAAATAATTAAGATGTATTCGAACGGCTAAAATAATATATCTTATCGTGTATTAGTATAAACTAAAAAATTAAAAAATAATAATAAAAAAGAAATTATAAAAAAAAAACTAATATCTTTTACATTTGACAGCGTTGGGAAGGGGGGCGTTGCCGGTTCTTGGCTGGGCAAGGGCTTCGAAGGGTGGGGGCCATAGATTTGGTTGGGGAGGGGGGGCCGTCGCTAGTGTAGAGGGGGCGCTGCCTACCACCAGCCAAAGGTTGGTTTTTTTTAATTTCTTTTTTAAATTATTTTTTAATTTATTGGTCTAAATTAATATGAGGTAAGGTGTATTATAATCATTATACAGAAATAAATTTCAGTCATTTGATTATATCTTAACGATTTAAAAATAAACTCTACTAATAGAGTATTTAAATGAGGTCATATCATATTATTTCCCTAAATAATGACCGTTAAGGAATATAATCCCTTGGTGAAACATGAGGATGCTGTGGGCCCTCACAACCAACACCCTTTGTTG
The DNA here is from genome assembly GCA_025413485.1 of Ficus microcarpa. Lineage (NCBI taxonomy): Eukaryota > Viridiplantae > Streptophyta > Magnoliopsida > Rosales > Moraceae > Ficus > Ficus microcarpa. Next base: position 17,404,359 of record CM046386.1, on the reverse strand, counting down.
CCACTCAAAAATGGTGCCTCCCTCCCATACCCCACCCCAACTATCTCTGCTCCCACCTCTCTCTAATAAAGCATGTTTAAAATTCTCATCTCATTATAGCCAATAATAGTGACGTCCTCTGTTTTTCTTTTCTTTTCATTTGCACCCCCCACTTTCATTTGCACTAATCTTAGGAGCTCCAAAGACTTCTTTTCCCCTTATGCTTTTCCCACTTCCTCACGTCTCAAGTGAGAGATTTATTCAATGAAGTTTGACTTTTTTTTTTTAAATTAAAAAAAAATTTATATACTCAGCTCATTTTTTGCATGCTTCTCACACTTCCTTTCATACATGTGGGACTTTTCTGCTCTGCCAAATTCTTTTTTTATTTTTGTTATTGTGAGCTCAAAACTTGTTCTTTCTTGAGGTTTCTCACCTCTTCTTTTGCTGTTTGAATTAAAGGTTTGAACTTTTTCATTATTCACCCGTTTTAACTTTTTAATCATCTTCCAGTAACTGATGTGTCCCAACTGTTTGCTGTGGTGGCGGCTCCACTGTTTCTTCAAAAGGGTTTTCTTCTTTGTTGTTGTAGAGTAGAAATATGTTCGGCTCTTGTCCATTAATGAAAGTCCTTTTTTGCTTTTAGATCTGGGTCTAAACTTCCTTTAGTTGCAAGTTATGTCTTGTTTCCATTTATGAAGTTCTTCTTTGATAGTATGAAACTTAATATTTGTCTTATTTGCATAATTCAGGTACTTTTTCTTTCCTTTTCTGGAAGTCTTGCTTGGTTTTTTTCTGAGGAAGTAGGAAATTCACCATGAATATGGTTTGGCATCTGGTTGTGCTTATAGTTCTCACCAACGGGTTGGCCTCAAATGGGGCTAGCACTAGCACCAGCACTAATGTTTCAAATTCTGTGAGACCAAGCGTAGTGAATATCGGTTCCCTTTTCTCGTTCGGTACTATCGTCGGTAGAGTTGCCAAATTGGCGATAGAAGCGGCAATCGAGGATGTGAATGCTGATCCCACTGTTCTAAATGGAACTCAACTGAAAATTACAATGCATGATTCCAATACTAGCGGATTTCTTGGAATTATTGAGGGTATGTCTTGTCTTGTTTCTGTTATGAAATTTTCATCATTCTCATAGATGTTAGAGAATGAAGAGGCTGATTTTGGCCTGCCTCCTGTTAGCTCAAGCTTTTGGTTGGCCCGGCCATTTGTTTTCTTTCTATTTGAATTCGAAACTTTATTTGTTATGTCATATCTGTGGAATGAATCACTGCGGGATGACTGAGATTTTTCTTTTTTTTTTTTTTTTGTTTATGTTTTTGTTTTTTGAACTTGGGGGTGGAGGGATATGATCTCTGCAACTTTAGGTTAAGTTAGGTGTGATATTACCATTAGACCATGCCTACAGCCACGAAGGATGATTGAGAATTTTGATTCTATGTTTTGTTGCCTATTACAGCGATACAGTTTATGGAGACGGATACTGTGGCCAATCATGGCCACAAAGACCAACGTTGGCCCGTCTCCTATTAGCTCAAGCTTTTGTTTGCACCGGGCATTTGTGTTTCTTTCTATTTTAATTTGAAACTTTATTTGTTGTGTCGTATCTGTGGAATGAATCATTGAGGGATGATTGAGATTTTTGATTCTCTGCTTTGTCGCCTGTTGTAGCCTTACAGTTCATGGAGACGGACACTGTGGCCATAATTGGTCCTCAAAATGCTGTGACAGCTCATGTTATATCGCATATCGCAAGTGAGCTCCAAACTCCTTTGCTATCATTTACAGTGGAGGACCCTACTCTTTCTCCACTCCAGTTCCCGTTCTTCGTGAGAACCACGCGGAGTGATCTGTTCCAGATGTCTGCCATAGCAGAAATGGTTGATTACTATGGATGGAGGGAGGTAATTGTAATCTATGTTGATGATGACCATGGTAGAAATGGGATTGCGGAGTTAGGAACCAAGCTTGCCGAGAAACGCTGTAAAATCTCATACAAAGCTCCTTTGGTCTTTAAGCCAACCAGGGATGATATCACAGATTTACTTGTCCAAGTGGCTTTAACTGAGTCTCGCATTATCGTGGTTCATGTTTATGACAACTCGGGTTTCCTGATTTTTGATGTAGCTAAGAGCCTTGGCATGATGGGAACTGGATATGTTTGGATTGCCTCTAATTGGCTCTCCACCATGTTAGATACCAGTTTTCCTCTCTCTGAAGATGTCATGGCTAATTTGGATGGAGTCCTTACTCTGCGCGTATACACACCGGATTCAGAACCGAAACGAAAATTTATTTCTAGGTGGAGTAACTTGACCAAGGGAAAGCCGGCTAACGGCCCTCTTGGATTGAATACTTTCGTTCTTTATGCCTATGACACTGTCTGGTTGCTTGCTCATGCAATTGATGCATTTCTCAATCAAGGAGGAAAGATAACGTTTTCAAATGATTCGAGGTTGACCCGGATTCGAAGCAAGTTAAATCTTGATGCTATGAGTGTCTTTGATGAAGGGAACTTGTTACTCCAGAATATCATAAACACAAACATGACAGGCTTAACTGGTCCGTTTGGATTCACTCCAGAAAGGAACCTCATCCGCCCTGCGTATGAAATCCTCAACGTGATTGGCGGGATAAGGAGGATTGGTTATTGGTCTAACTATTCCGGGTTATCAGTATTGCCTCCAGAGACGTTTTACAATAAACCAGCAAATCGTTCCAGCTCGAACCAAAGACTATATGATCCAATTTGGCCTGGACAATCAACTCAGAAGCCTCGTGGATGGGTTTTTCCAAACAATGGGATGCGATTGAAAATTGGAGTTCCCTATAGAGTGAGCTTTCGAGAGTTTGTCTCTCAAGTAGAAGGCACTGATATGTTCACTGGCTACTGCATTGATGTCTTTTCTGCTGCACTGAACCTTTTGCCTTATGCTGTCCCCTATAAGCTACAGCCTTTCGGGGACGGTCGTAAAAACTCGAGTCGCACAGAACTTGTTCGTTTGATCACTACAGGAGTGAGTGTTATATTTGTATGCTGTGGAGTTGTTTCTAGTAGTCAAGTAAGATGAACTGTTCATACTTGGAATTTCTACATTTTTTTCTTTTTCCATGCAGGTTTTTGACGCAGCAATAGGAGACATTACAATCATCACCAACCGAACAAGGATGGTCGATTTCACACAGCCGTTTATCGAATCTGGATTAGTAGTTGTAGTGCCTCTGAGAAAAATGAATTCTAGTGCTTGGGCTTTTCTCAAGCCATTCACTAAAGAAATGTGGATAGTCACAGCCGCGTTCTTTCTCATTATTGGAGCCGTCGTTTGGGTTTTGGAGCACAGGCTGAACGATGAATTCCGGGGTCCTCCCAAAAAACAAGTCGTCACTGTTCTTTGGTAAGATACTCCGTCATCAGTTCGTATCAAACTCTATGGCCCTTCATACTTCTCTGGATGGTGCACTGTCAACAAGGGTTTTCTCATGAAAACGAAACCGCTCTTCTGACAAATCGATTAGTGTGAATCCATCATTCGTATAAAAAACCACATGCTTTGAAGTTGTTTTCATCAATTCTGTCAAAAAAAAAAAAGTATCAACATATGATTAACCGATGTTTCCTTGATCATGCAGGTTCAGTTTTTCAACCATGTTCTTTTCCCATAGTAAGTAGATAGGAGCTTTAACAGCGATAAGCGAGTAGAAGCTTTCGTTTAAGAAAGATAACGAATACCTACATGCTCATCTAAATCAACAATTTCTTTGTCTTTTTTATTTTATTTTATTTTATTTGTGCAGGGGAAAATACGGTCAGCACTCTCGGACGCCTAGTACTGATCATATGGTTGTTCGTTGTTCTTATAATCAACTCTAGCTACACAGCGAGTTTGACCTCGATCCTCACAGTTCAACAGCTTACATCTCCCATTAAAGGTATTGAATCCTTAATTGTCACCCGTGACCCCATTGGCTACCAGGAGGGTTCCTATTCAAGGGACTATCTGATTGAGGAACTCGGCATTCAAGAGTCCAGGCTCGTTCCTCTCATCTCTACAGAGGAGTATGCCAAAGCCTTGCGCGATGGTCCACATGGCGGTGGAGTTTCTGCCATTATCGGCGAGCGCGCTTACATAGAGCTCTTCCTCTCAACACATTGCGAATTTGGTATAGTTGGGCAAGAATTCACCAAGGCGGGATGGGGATTTGTAAGTACATAAGCATACATATATATATATATATATATATATATCTTATTGGTTTTATTGTATTTCAGCATTTTGATTGCTCAAAGTACAAGAATATCTGTTCGTAGGAGTTGACACTTGACATGGTATTCGCCTTCCTTTCCAACTTAGGCCTTTCCACGGGACTCGCCCCTGGCGGTCGACATGTCAACGGCCATTTTGAAGCTGTCGGAGAGCGGGGATCTCCAGAGGATCCACGACAAATGGCTTATGAGGATCGCCTGCACTTCTCAAGGCACGAAGCTTGAAATAGACCGTCTTCCACTCAAGAGCTTTTGGGGTCTCTTTACGTTATGCGGGTTGGCTTGCTTGCTTGCTCTCTTTATATACCTCATCCAGATGATCCGCCAGTTCAGCAGGCACAAAGAGGAACTACAGTCTTCTGATGGAAGTCTGCGGTCGGGACGTCTTCAAAAGTTTCTTTCGTTCGCTGATGAGAAGGAAGACGAACTGAAAAGCCGCTCGAAGAGAAAGCAATTCGGAAGGTCCTCGAATAGAAGCGTCGGTGACGAATCGATGAACGATTCCAAAGAAGCGTATGCTGAATCGTCTTCAAGTAAAAGCCATGAAAACTGTAACGTCGTCTAATAAAAAACAATCCTAAAGTGTCTAACCACATATTTATTTTCTCCTAACTTAAAAAGTCTTCCAAAATCTCCTTTTAACACCTGCTTTTACTCTTGGAGTAACTGTAATTATTGGCTAGTTCTCTAAAAGCTTGTATATCCAAAAAATTCTCCCAACCCTTTTCTACTTTAAATATACAATGGCATGTTCTATTTTTTATGGTTGCTTATAGTGCTAACATTATGAACCATGAACTTCATATGTTGTCCATCTTTTTGTTTCTTGTTAGCGAGATTTCTAGTTCTACAAGGAACTACAGTTTTAGTCATTGGACTAACTTATCAATAGTTTAATTTATGAATGAGAGCAATTTTGTGCTCTACGTTATAAAATTTTAACACGGACACTCATTATTAACACCATATTGAAAAGTTGACTCTACTGTTGAAATTATGATCCGTGAATGTCAAATACATGAAACACATGGGTAACAACTTCCGTCTTTTTTTTTTCTTTTTTTCCTGCACTAGAGCCTTATTTATTTATTTTTAAAAATTGTTTCACCAACTTCTAAACTTGATATGGAGGGGTGTGCCAAGGCCCGTGCTGTAGTGCAAGGCATGGGTGACACTTAGTACCCCAGTAGCAAGCTACTGTCGTGAGACCTCCCCTAAGAAAATTAATTTAATATCATGTGGATCAATGATCCACATATGAACAGATACTACAATTGATCTTAGCCAAAAGCCGAGAAAGATATTTATAAGTTACTCTTTTAAATACTCTCTTCTCTTGTCCAGCGCGATATTAGTTTCAAGCATGACATCTATTCTTGCAGCTGAACCATGTAATTTGTTTCCGTTTCTTCACATCATCAATATTATGGCCAATAAATAAATTAATGCAATAATCAATTGAGATAATTATAATACTTAGTAAAGCCAGGATAAGAATTCGTAATTTCTTTTATTCTATTTAATCAACGTAACTAAGCACGTACCTATACCTAACAAAAGCCATAGTAAAAAAAAAAAAAAAAGCTCTCAAAAGATAAAACATGCCACATAAAACAAGAACTAACTCGTTCAAGAGAAAATAACAATAATAATAAATAGCTCTTTCAAGAGCGGTTACACTTCCCTATTACATTCAAACAACAGGGTCCAAATTAAGAAAAATAAGCCTTTTACTTTAATATAATTCTAAACTAGACATACAAATTTAATTAATTGAAACAAAGCCAATAACTATTTTTTTTGTTTTTGTTTTCTAGTAAAGCTTTCTAAAAACTGCTTTTGGCTTTACAGGTCCAAAAGTCGCTATCAAAAGAGCTTTTAATTTTTTAAAAGTGTTTTTTGTCAAAGTCAAAAAATGTGGCTTCTCACAAAAACTCGTCTGAATTTACAATGAATTTTCAACTAGATATTGTAAACTTTATTTAACATATCTTTTAGAATACTTTAGAGATCATTTTGATCTCAAAAGCTTTTTGGTTCTGAATATTTTTACCGTAAGATAGCACACGGTATCGTTTGGGCTTTTTCTCTTCTATATAAGCTCTACCGTAGGAACATGCCAGGTAACAATCGAATTCTTTCACTGAAAATTCCCAGACCCACCAATTAAATTCAATCTAGAACAATCTTGACCAATGGACCCAACTGGACCCTTAACATATGAGCCCATATACTAAAGGCTGTCGATTGGGTTTTGAGTACCCGTTGGTCAGTGGTTTTCTTTGGAGGTAAATTCGGATGTAATGAAAAATAATGGGTTTTAATACATATTAACTAGCTTATACCTGAAAAACATAACCTCTTCGTAAGTCAAACAACGAATAAGCTTTAAAAACCACGAAAAAGCTAAAAAAGCTAGCAGTCGACCGAAAGGTATGCCTTGACGGTAAATCAGCTATAGTCACAGTCGTCTATAGTGATTTTATAGCCTACCTCTCAGGCCAGCTCTACTGTCTCTACTCAGTCTTTATAGAATCCATGAAACATGGGCCGACCTCAGCCTGTTAGTTTCAAACATAACTTCTATTATTGTTTGCCTACAAAGACTACTTTTTTTAATTGTGTTTTTAAAAATGTTGCTGCCTACAAATTTAAAAACTTCATTTTAGTCCTCCAAAAATTTAAAACTTCTAGTTATTAGTACCCTTTATTAAAATTTCTGGTTTCGTAACTGTTTGCCTGCAATATCTTCTTGTTTCTTCTCACCACCACCACAGCCAATAAATTAATTGACTAATCATCCAACATATAATCAGAATTATGAGTTCCAAAATAAAGTTAGGTTGAGGATTTCTAATGTATTATCAGGTTCGTAGTCAAAATTATGAGTTAGTAGTTTCGTTTTTTTTGAAAATTTATGTTGGAGATGGCACTACTTAAAAGGCAGAGGGAGTCATGTAACATATTGATTACGAAGAAGGAATTGAAATTAGGATCTCAAATATGTCATAAGATTCTCAAAGACAGTTCTTTGGCCCTGTTAAGTTACGTAATCTGTCATAAGAGAATCCTAAGGTTATTACACCACTGGTAAGTTGTGTAAGTTCGAAGTTTGTGAAAAAAAAAAAATGTATGTAATTTCAATGAACGTTGGTCCCCATTTTTAATGTAGTAGTCAATGTAAAATTACCGTTATAGTATGCTTGTAATTATTATAGTTCTTTGTTGTTGTGTTTAAAGTCTAAATTTTTGTTTTGGCTTTGTTTTTTGTTTTGTTTTGATTTTTTAGTGTGAAGGAACTTATATGATCTTGGTTAGGTTGCTAAACAAAAAGCCTGAGTCTCAGTTAAGAACGGTGATGATCTACGTTTCACACGATGCACGATTCCATGGATAGTTTCATTCGAAATCGTGACAGAGGACATAGCTTACGATCATCGGCTTTGATCATGCCGTTAGGCATTTGATTAGAACATTGCACAATGATCCGAACACAACTAGGTAGCTCGGGCGGGGAGGGGGTTTCAAAGTTTCCCGTGCCAATTAAAAAAAAAAGGTTGATTAACAAAACCTCTTTAACAAACAAAGTAATTATAACAAAGAAATAAATATTATTAAACAAAATTTTAAGCTCGATTGAATATTACGAAAGACAAATAAAACTTTAAACTTGATTTAGAGGGTGCGCCAAGCCCATGCTGTAGTGCAAGGCAAGGGCGATTAACAAAACCTCTTTAACAAACAAAATAATTATAACAAAGAAATAAATATTATTAAACAAATTTTAAGCTCGATTGAATATTACGAAAGACAAATAAAACTTTAAACTCAATTAACTTTAAACTCGATTTAGAGGGTGCGCCAAGCCCATGCTGTAGTGCAAGGCAAAGGCGACGCTTGAGAACCCCAATAGCAAGCTATTGTTGTGAGCTCTCCCCTAAAAAAATAAATTTAATATCATGTGAGTCATTGACTCACGTATCAGATATTAAACTGATAAGAACAGATACTACACTTGATCTTAGCCAAAAGGCCGAGAAAGGTATGCTTTACAATGTGTATTAACTACACTTTTATAGGCTCCCTTTCCATCCACTCTCTTTCTCTAGTCCATGTGGGACAATATTACTTTCCTAAACAACTTCTCTTCTTGCTGCTTGAAACATTTCCTGCTCTGCAATATGTTTTTGTTTCTTCCCAACACCACCATGGCTAATAAATTAATGGAGATAATCAGAATTATGATTCAAAAGGTATAATTATGCCAGCAAAACAAGAAATAATTCTTTCAAGAACCGTTACAGCAGGCTCTAAAATGGCTAAAATATGTCGGAAAAACGACAGCTCAGATCTTCTACTTTAACACAATTCTAAAAAGAAACTTCTAATTTAAATTGATCGGAAATGAACTGTTCACTCAAACGTTGCAACTATTACAATAACATCAAATGAAAACAGATGCTGGATGACTTAGCACCACGAACCATTATCTCTCTCCTCCAGGCCGCCCCTGTAAGGTCTCAAACTAACACCCTTATCGGCGCCGTTTTATTTTTTTGGTAACCTTATACACAAAAGGTTGTGCGAACAAGTACGGAACAAATACCATAAACAGCTATTAATTTTGGCAGGTAAGGAATCAGATGGTAATACAATCGGCATTGATGATACATAGCAGTAAGCAAAGAGACAGAGTGGCGAGAACAGAAGTGTGCTCATGAATCCACCAGTAAGTAGAATATAGATAACCAATGTGGAAATCAAAAGGGTTAGTGTTGAACATCCAAAAGAAGAGGAAAGAGTTTTAACCCTCGGCTACGATTATTTTCCGAGCATGTTGCGGTAAACTTCCGCCACAATCTGTACTATTGAGAGCGGCATTGTTGTTGCCGCACTTGCTGTCTCGCCAAACACCTCCAGGGGAGACTCAATGCAGCCTGATAAGTGGCGGTTGCAACCAGTACAGCAACTACTAGTAGCAGATTTCGAGTGTCGTTTGTAATGTTCTTGAACCGAAAGATAGATATCAGCAGACGCGAGACTTTTGACCTCAGATTTCATGATGGAGAATTTGAGGATTTAACACAGTGTAGCATTTCCCTAACTTCTCTGTTATCTACTTGAATTTGACGCTCTGCGATTTTCCGAGCTGTTAAACCATCTGAGTTCTTCACATTTACCTCTACTCCACAGTCCAATAGTACTCTCACTACCTGAGGATCCATAAATTTTTACCCCTTAATTTTAGAAATCCTGCTCAACAAGGAAAAAAAAAAAGAACATCAAATATTTGATTAAAAAAAAAAAAATCAAAGTTCAGTGGATACGACAAGAACTTGCCTGAGGTTGGTTAGTAAGGGCTGCAATGTGTAACACATTGTTCCTTCGTCATCGGTCCATTTGAGAATCTCTTTCTCCAGGATTTGAGAACTGTCCCTTCCTATGAATAAATCAAAACCATCGAATTTATAGTTTTTCACGGCGATGTGCAATGCAGTCTCGTTTTTTATTGTCACGTCTTGAGTAGACGACGGAGAAACAATGGATGAAAATTTAGTGAGAAGCTCACGGTTTTCTTCTTCAGCTGAATGAAAAGGCGTTTTACTCTCCCTTCCTTGGACACGAATCAGATCGGGCTCAACACCTACAAGTCGACGAATCGTGTTCGTTTCCCCGTTTTGCATAGCGCGGTGTAGAGGGGTGAACCCGTCTTGGTCTAGCTTCTTGGCAAATGATGGCCTGAACCTCATGATCTCCGTGGCGAATCGGGTGTGCCCAAGAGATGTAGCCACATGAAGAGGAGTTTCAACAAACGGAATGTGGTCAATTCGATCTAATACAAAAGGATCTTGTCGGATCAAAGCGTAGAGCATGTTGATATCTCCTGATTCAGTAGCTCCTTTCAAGACTTGATCCATGATCTGATCTCAAGGTGAAACAAATGTAGATTTCATGTTTGTTTTTAAATGACATTTATCTTACAAAAATAATAGAGCATAAACAACGAACAAGTGAATAATAATAATATAAAGAATAAAGTTACAACCCAAATTCAACCTTAATTTGAATGAAACAATACAAAGAAGAAGATCGTCGAGACACGTGAGACATGCTTTTCTTAAAACATATTCGTCCCCTCTGATAAGTACACGAGGTTTCAATGGACGTCTATCTCCCATGATACAACGACGAACAACGGTAGTCTAACACGATCGAAAACCGCTCTCGGCGAACTTGAAACCAAAGCCTTTTCTTTATCACCAAAACTTCAAGAACCGACAACTACAAGAAAAAATGCCAGAACAAAAAAAACAAGAAAAACAGAAAGCAAAGAACTTGTGTTGTGTGTGTTCATCAAGCTTGTGGAGGCCTCCTTTTATAGGTTTCAAGAGGAGATGTTACAAAACCAAAAATCAATTGGTTTTAATTCGGATTAATGAGAGATAATGCAATCCATTAATATTTTGGATTAATCATGCACTAATGCCCATATTGAGCTGCACTAAAGCCATGAAATATCATCACATGGCTAATGATATTCTAGAGAAAAAATAATCAAAATTTATGCTGAAAAGAGCAAAAAAAAAAATTTGCAAAACGAAGGCCGTGTGAGGGTAAGCTCAACGGACCGACATTCGCGTCGTCTATGTCATGCGGGCGCACACATTGGGTCCCTAACCTATCGGGGCGGTGATCTGCACCCCCTTCTTGCGCGTAAGAGAGCCTCTCGGGTATACAAACTGACCCAAGTCCACAAGTGTAAATTCTTATAAAGTCCATCAAGCCTTTGAGCAATGTGGGACTCCACATTCATAAGCGATTTTTCAACAAAATTCTATTCTATTGGGAACATTTTGAGCATCAATTTTTCATTCACCCGAATACTATTTTAAGCGTATGAATATATGATTTCAATCTACTCACGACGAAGAACACAAATCCACTAAGACCCGTTATTTTTATTAAGTAAGTCCCACTTAAATTAGACCTCAAAATGGCTCCTCAAAATTGTTTAAAACCATTTTTTCAACAATTTATAGTAATAGTATCTGAAGATTCACACTAGTTTCATTCGAAGCTTCTGCAAAGCTACTATAATCAGTTCAATAACAAGGTACTAAAAAGTCAAACTAGACAATTTCCTTGCCATGTATGCCAAAAAATGAAAACAAAAAAACTTCACTCTTTTTTTCTGGGGGGGGGGGGGTGTTAAATAAAGTCAAGTCAAGTCAATACAGTGTAATGTTTCTTTATTATTTCTCATATATTTATCATGTTATCCAAAGACCAAAGAGCATTTCTCGTGGCTCTATCACGCAGCCCACATGCACAATAGAAAAGGATTATCATCTTTTCAAGTTTCAACCAACCACAACGGTTAATTTTCAGGTCCACCAGGATTCCATGCAGTCTAGTACGTCAGTTTCGAACTTATTATCAGTTAAGCGCCACTAGTGATATCTGATATATATATATATATATGTATGTATATTTATTATTATTATTATTATTATTATTTGTGATAAACTGATATTGATCCTCAACTTTTATACGAAATTGAGTTTTGTTTAATGTAGATAACTTTTCGTTTTTTCTTTTTTCAATAAAAAGCTCCACGAACTCCTAAAAAATGTGTAATTTCGCTCCGGTTAAAATTTAACTAATTATGCACATGACACTCATGTGACCTAATTAACAAAGCCAATCCAGTAAGTAGAAAAAACATCGTGAAGGGTAGGATATAGATCCTTTTAGTTAGTAGAAATCAGAAATTAAATAAAATAAAAATATTGAAGGGTAGGATATGGATTAATGCAGTAATCCATAAAAATAAAGAAAATTAAGCTGAGTGGTATTTTTTAGTCACCCAATCTAATAAATGATCGAATTTTTTTTTATTTAGCAAAATGATCATTTGCCTTTTTTTTAGATTTGGTCAATACATGATTGATTATGATTAATAAAATTATTGACTATAATAATTGGTAACTGATTAATTACGTTCAATCACTAATTGACTAAATAAATAAGATTATATAGTTAATAACTAATTAACTATTTAAGAAAATTGATTTACTGTTAAAAAAATGTAAATAAAAATGAAAGGACAGGGAACTTTTTTAACTAATTTTTAAAAATTTTAATATTTTCTTTAAAAAAAGAAGAAGAATAAGTAGTAGAAGAAGCTATTTTTAGCTCTAAATCCTTGAAAACAATCAAAATACCGAGATCCAAAGTAAGTCTAATTAAAATGTTCAATTCTGCCCACCAACACGAGAAAAACTAGAATCTAAACCATTGCAACGGTAATCATTGGAGACTTTTTGGGGCTCAAAATTACAGTAATTGCAGGCTTGATTTGAAAGACAAGACAAAGACAAAAAGTTAAGGGGGTGTTTGGCAACAAGTTCATCTTAAACTAAACTGTACTTTTTTTATTATGATTTTTGTCTTTTTCTGAAAAAGTTTTTTGTTTTTTCTAAAAAAGTTTTTTGTCTTTTCTAAAAAATTACTATTGAAACTTAAAAATCTTAAACTAAACTCATTCACCAAACACCCCCTAAGTATAATAAAATACAACAGATGCAAGTGATGTTTCAGACGGATTTATCCAAAAAAAAAAGTGATGTTTCAAACGGTAAAGCTCAACAATTTGCCGCCACCATTTGCGACATCCGCTGCACCAAATCTCGCCACTGCCGATCGCAACACCCCCTAGATAGATTGCATCCTCGACACGGTCACCACCCCGTGTCTCGATATTGCCTCTTTCTGCTGCCCCCGCCACACACGACCACCCTTTGCTAGCCGTCACTGCCCACGAGCTCAAGGATCCTCGCTAGTAGAGTTAGGGGTGGCAATTCGTGTCGTGTTCGGGTTCACGGGTCCAACCCGAACCCGACCCGTTCTTTTCGTGTCAATTTCGGGTGACCCGAATTTGACCCGTTCACTATTCGTGTCGTTTTCGATTCGTAAGATTTCGTGTCGTTTTTGATTCGTGTCGTCGTGTCGCGACGCATATTGCCATTTGTGTCGTGTTCGGGTCGTGTTCGGTCCAACCCGAACCCGACCCGTTCTTTTTCGTGTCGTTTTCGATTCGCAAAATTCGTGTCGTTTTCGATTCGTGTCGTCGTGTTGCGACCCGTATTGCCACCCCTAAGTAGAGTATCATCTCCTTGCCTCCTTATAAATCTTTGAGAACCAAGAAGAAGAGAGAGTTTTCAAAATAGAGTTTGAAGAGATTCTCCCCCCACCCCTCACTTTCCTCCGTCCCGGCCTCGGCCCATCTTCGACTTAATTTTTTCCATTTGAACTCGGAATTTGTAGGGAAAGACCATATGTTAGTTTTAAATGGGATTACATACGTAAAACACCATGAAATGCCCTTTCAAAAAAAAAAATAAAATGAAATGACATTTTTATTTTTACTTTCTTTTTTCGAAAAGACATTTTTATTTTTACTTTTAAACTACAGGAATCGACTTATGGTTCTGTATAAGGGAATTTACCCATAAAATTAATTTGTTATGTTTTTGGCAACAATGATCTATTGTCTTCTTCATTCAACTTTGACCTTGCAACGTCCTTATGCAAGTTCCTTGACTTTTTGATCTTCCTTGGTATTCCTCTTGTAAGGTTCGACCGATATGGGCACCGTAATCAATTAGATGACTTCTCCTTTCAACTTTTCATAGCTGACTTAGGGTCCGTTTGGTGAATGAGTTTAAGTTGAAAATTTTTGTTAACTTTTCAGAAAAGACAAAAACTTTTTCAGAAAAGACAAAAATTTTTTCAAAAAAAGATAAAAACTGAGATGAAAAAGTACGGTTTAATTTTAAACGTCAAACGTGGCCTTATTGTTGGGGTGAGAGCTAGAAATGGAAGCACAAAAATATACAACTCTAGTAGACATTACTAAGAGTCTATTAATAGCACAACAATTTAGTTTTACAAGATGTCTTTTTCTTTGCTATACGTAAACACCTTTTACAATGATCCAAGACAAGATTATTCTCTATTAAAAAAATAATAATAAACATCTCAATCTTATCAAAATATGTTGTCTAATTTTATTTACCGATTATGCGCAAAAATTCATACCAAGTACTTTAACTGTGGCTCGAATTTATGAAAGACATTTGCCAATAGAAAAGAAACAAACGTATCCAAATATATTAATAAAAATGCATAAATATGGATAAGATCAATGCATATAATCGAATTTCACAAATAATTGTTTAAAAGTACAACAACAAGGGAGATGATGAGCTTTATCCTTCTTATAGATGTTGTTAAACTAATTTAATATAATTATTTATAAATGTACCAGATATCTGTTATTATACTAGTAACCATTACTAATAAAGTCCATCTTACTCAAAAGTTCAAAAAAGGTGTATTTTGTTATGTGTTCTATGTGGAATTTTATCACAAACAAGCATGTTTTCAGTTGTTGCATCTCGAAACATTTAACAATCCGCAATTTGTACCGATAAAAATAACCAAAATATTAATTTTTGCTAGTAAAGTCAGGTTGAAAAGTACAACTATTTTCAATTCATTTCACGAGCATGCTTAAAATAAAAAATGGAGAAAATTACCTAAATTACCACATTTTTTTCATTTATTGATCAATATGACACAAATTTCTTATTTTTGACCAACATAACACAAAATTGAGTTAACTTTAGTTTAATTTTGTATCATGTTGATCTACTATTAATTTTTTTGTGTTCTGTTAATGAAATGATCTTTAAATTTGTGTTATTCAAATGCTTTCCCCTAAAAAATGAAAAAAAAAAAAAAAAAAAAAGAAAAAAAGAACTAGACTATATATAACCATAGCAAAGGTGCATGCTTGTGCAAGCCTTTACCAAACAAAAGTTGGTATTCATGATAGTGACCTTTTTAGGATCAAAATCACATTATTTGCATGCCATTTATTTTTTTTTAATTTGACCTAACATGTGAAAGACAAAAAAAAAATGAAAATGAAAATAGAATAGACAGATATAAGTGATGTTTCAAGTGGGTAATCTCAATAATTAGCAGAGTCAAGTCTGAACTTGTATGAAGTTTAATTTTGACTTTTGCACCGTTTGAGTGTGACTGCAGGGTGTAAACATTGACCTCAAGAAGCAAATAAAAGATCATTTTGGGTTCTTCTTTCATACAAAATTTTCATTTATTAAATTAGTTTAATGTCCCTCTTTGGAGCTTTTTATGGAGCCTGCACAAGAACTTCAACTACAAACCAGAGGTTAGAAATTTACTCAAATTTTTCCTATTCTAATTTATATGTCTATTTTTTCCGAGACAAAATATTTTCCAACTTTTTTCCCAGAGGGAAAAGGGTATTTCCAATTTCCTTTAAACAAGTTCTTCATCATGTTTCTTTTTAGTACTTATTTATGGTTCTGGTTTATGAATACAAATATGTGAAATCCACTTAAAACAATGGAAAAAAGAAAACTAACCTTTCAGTATACTTGTGGCACTTCACCAGTTGATCATGACCAGGGACTAAATACAGATTCAGACACCTCTGATCCCTCTGTTGCTACCCGAATCTCGCCTCCGAAACTCATTCACTACAAGTGGTGGCTTCGGGTTTCGATCTACACCGTGTTCCTCCTCACCGGCCAATCTGCAGCCACTCTATTGGGAAGATTGTACTATGACAAAGGTGGGAACAGCAAGTGGATGGCAACTCTAGTCCAATCGGCCGGATTCCCGGCTCTGCTTCTCCTTTTACCGCTCTTCTCATCACCGTCGAAATCGACAACGCCGTCTTCCTCTTCAACACAACCAAAAGTCTCTTCTTTAGTTCTCCTCTACCTGTTCTTTGGCCTAATTTTAACTGGAGACAACATGATGTACTCCTATGGACTTCTCTACTTACCCGTCTCTACTTACTCTTTACTTTGCGCCACGCAATTGGCCTTCAACGCGTTCTTTTCCTACTTTCTCAACTCCCAGAAGTTCACTCCTTTCATACTCAACTCTCTTGTCCTTCTCACCACATCAGCTTCCCTTCTCGCAATCAATGCAGGCACCGAAAACACGAGCGATGTCTCTAAGGGGAAGTACGTCGCTGGTTTCTTATGCACTCTTGGAGCCTCCGCGACGTACTCGCTGTACCTCTCTCTGGTGCAGCTCTCCTTCCAGAAGATCATAAAGCAGGAAACGTTTTCTACTGTCTTGGATATGCAGATATACCCTTCTTTCGTCGCATCGTGTGCCTGCGTTGCGGGGCTTTTCGCTAGCGGGGAATGGCGGGGCTTGGGGAAAGAGATGGAGGAATACCAAGAGGGGAAGGTGTCTTATGTCATGACTTTGGTTTGGACTGCTTTGACATGGCAGATTTGCTCTGTGGGATTGTTGGGGTTAATTTTCGAGGTATCTTCTTGTTCTCGAACGTTATTAGTACCTTGGCCCTGCCTGTCATTCCGAATTCTTGCTGTGATATTCTTTCATGATAAGATGAATGGGGTGAAAGTGATGGCCATGCTTTTGGCTGTCTGGGGATTCCTGTCCTACATCTATCAGCATTATCTCGACGACTTGAAATCGAAGGCGAACAAAAGAACTAGCAATGAAGTTGCTAGGAGTGCAGTGGAGATTTGTTGATGTCAAACAGTCCAAAAGCTTTAGGAATTGGTAGTTGATCAGCAGCATAAAGCTAGCCATATGACCATGAATAAAACGTCAAAAGCTTTGTGTTCTTTTAGAAGATCTTGCTCTGTTTTGGTTTTAATGTTGATTCTAGTTTAGTAGTTACAACTCATGCTTGTATCAGATATAGTGTTGTAAATATGGGCCGCCCAGCCCAATCATGTAGATGAAAAGGAGCGGACCAGCCCGGCGGCTCCCTATAGCCCGGTGGGCCATGGGTCGGGCTGGACCAACCGGTATATTCATAACAAATTTTAGTGCTTTTTATATGGAATTTGTTTAACATAAACATAACGAATGCATATGCGGGCCAGTCCACAGGTCCAAAACCTCGGCTCTGCCCTGCCAAACATTAGGGTTAGGCTAACCTCGGTCCAGGTGTCTCTGTGAGCCGGCCCACATGTCAAAGAGATAAGTCACGGACAAACCTGTTTAACCTGATCCATATTTATAGCTATAATAAGATGTTAGAAATGGGATAGCTCGTACTTTTTTTAGGGAAAAATGCGTAGCAAAATTAGCCACAATTCATCGCATGATTGAAAACTTGGGATAAGTGGTACCTTGAAACAATAAATTCGAAAAAGTTTGAATTTGACAAAGTAAAAGCAAAGGCCTGCTGAAACAACATGATAGAAGCTGAACTTGGTGAGCTAAGAGTGCACCAAGTTTGGATCATTCCAAACTTGGTTAAGTCTTCTACATTTTTTTCTCTTAGTTTGTCCACTTAACATTTTTTTAATTGCAATATTTCATAGAATTTTTAGAATATAGTAACTATAGCCAAGTTTTGAGTTATAAAGATACGCATATTTCAAGCTTAGAACATAAGTAAACAAAAATTCAATCATACTAATATATAAGTTCATAACTTCATTCGACTCCAGACGGTAAAAGAAAATTAAACTTGATTACAAGCTTGGTAATTATCTGCAATAAGGGTAAAAAAGATTCCGATATAAATAAATAAAGAAAGTAAAAGAGAGACAAAACAAAATTTCTAGTTAAAAAATAAGCATACTCCAAACCTTTTAAAAAATATTTTTCTGTGTTGCACCTTATTTATTTTTAAGGTGAATACTCACAGATCAAATCGTTAAAAATTAATCTGACAGTTAAAAGATAATTATTATCAAATAATGTAGATAATAAATCCTATGGTAAAAAGATTCCTGTAAGAAAAAACGATGATTGAATTTAAGAAAATGGTTTTAGTATCGAGAATCACTCTAGAAAAGAAATTCATAGAAAGGATTTTTGAATGACAGCACACCACTAATGACAAACCGACCAAAATTGATGAATGATTGTAGTCTACAGAGCAATGATTCTTTTTCTTCAATTTAGTTCTACATTTTTTATACTAGATATCTAAATTTTTAAAGAAATTGTATCAAGGACCAAAGTATAATATCATGGGTCGTTTGGAAGAGTATTAGAGACGGAATTTTAGAAGTTAGAGATGCGTTGGGTTTTGAAAATCTGCGTTCAGTGAAAATGAATTTTTTTGGAGTAAAAAACTATAAAAACTTAAAATGTATTTGAAAAAAAATAGCAATGTGGATTATGTTTTGTCCCTCTCGAATTTCTATGCAGTTAAGGAGCTCATTTGGGGGGAAGTTTGGAGATAAGTTGAGTTTCGGGAGTGTGCGTTGGATGAAAATAAACTGTTTAGAGTGAAGAAGTGTAAAAAGTTGAAATGTGTTGAGAAAATTTTTTTTTTTAATATGAATCTTGTTTCGTTCCTTTCGAAATTCTATGTAACTTAAAAAAAAATTTATCTTTTTTGGATTTGAAATAACACAATTATGGACTTTTAAAGTTTGACTTTAATGTAAATATTTGAAATTGTAAATAGTAAAAAAAAATAGTTTTGTATTGAAGAACAAGTCAAAAAAAAAAAATGGTGATGGTTTTGGAGATGTGCCCCGAACATCTCCCAAGAAAATTATCTTATTTCGACTCAAAATAACAAAGTTACGTGATATTAATGTTTGAGTTTAAAAAAAAAATGAGAAAGAGATATTTAGAAAAATAAAAAGTGAAATTAGAGGAAAAAGATAAAAAAAATTTTGGAAAACACTTTTGCAAGCTCCAAGCAAAAAAAGCTTTACCTAATGTTAACAAATCAATGTTGTTATGTCATGTGGTTATAACCTAACGAACTTCGGTATGCAAATTTTTTTGAAAAATTTTGCAGAACACTAATCGTGTTGGCGTTAGGTAGAGTGTCTCTATCAATAATATGTGTTTTTAATATCAATTTAGTAAAAATCATATCAAGATGTCCTCAAAAAAATCATATCAAAATGAAAAAGTAATATAAAATTGATAACTTTTAAAGATGTAATTAGGATTCTTTGTGAGTTTTGATCGGTTACCGATTTGACCCCATTAGTTATTGGAAAGCGAGAATGAGTGCTAAGTTTGGCAAAGGATTTTCGATCAGTTTACTGACCAACGTTAATCGGATATTAGTTGCTAGTTTTTGACAACTTCAGAGATCAATAATAGATAATTTAAGAGTAATAACTCAATAGTTTAAACTAGACCATTTTACGGGTTTTTTTTTTTTGAGGTACCATTTTTTGATTTTTCAATTATTGCATTATTAGATATTTATAGGAAAATAGATTTTAAAGAGAATTAGAATCAACTGATTTTGATTTTATCAAGTCCAAGAACTTGAGGGCCTGTTTTGGGTGACACTTGAGACGAAGTTTTGGAGGTTAGGTTAGAGAGGGAGTCTTGTAGGTTGAGTTGGAAACACGTGATGTAATATAAAAAATAGTGTAAAAATTAAAAATGTGCTAAAAAAAAATTCGTTTCATTGTTGTGAGTATTTTGACAGAAGAATCATTTTATTTCAATTTGAAATGAAAAAATTATGGATTTTTAAATTTAAATTTACTATAAATATTTAAAAATGTAAATAGTAAAAAATAATTTGAAATTGAAGCAAAAAAAAAGGAAAAAAATTTGGAGATGTGCTCTCAAACGGACACCCTCAATCAAAATCTAAAGCCAGCTATTGTTTGGACAATTCGGTTTATTGATCTTTGAAGATCAATTCCCACACATCATTGATGCGGTCAATTTTATCAGATAAACAACACATATATGTAAATGAGATAATTTAAAATATTATTCTATCGATTGATTATTGTTATGTACAAATATGTATAATAAAACAAGAAGCCTGCGTAATTCATCACACCTACCGAGGCTATCTTGCATAGCATCCAAAGGTTGAAGTTTGTTGTTCGTTGTGAGATTACGATTATATCTCTTCAATGTTCTCTAAGTTAGATTGGTCTTTAATGACTTTAAGACTTCGTGGATATTAAGTAAAAAAATATATAAAATAGATCTTTATTCTATTCAATCTGTGATATCAATAGATTTCTATAACGACATTAGTTGAGTATGAAAACACTAGTTATTCCCTTTTCTCAAGAAAACATGTACAAAATTCACGTTTAAATGCAGATTTTCCAAAATTACCAACCAAAAACAGAAGAAGAAAGCCATCAAATTGAGCCCGCCAAAACCGGATTCAAAAACTTTCAAACCCGTTTCACATTCTCAAGTAGCACACAAAAATCCAAAAGCAGAAAAAGAAAAAAACAAAAAGCAAGATTGACTAAAATTCAAAATAAGTCAAGCAAGAAAAAGACCATAATATTCTATATCATATCCTTCAACCAAATATATATATATATTTATATATCTATATAAGTATATTCTATGCATAAAGTTCATCACGTATCGTGGGGTACGTGACATCGCATTTCATTCCCATTCCCCACTATCAAATATCAACAAGAAACCCACAAATCACCTTTTCTTCGCCCCCCACCATCTCCCCTCCAAAACCACAACAAACCGACTCTTTAAATTATAAACAAATGTTTTTTATCCAATCAAATAATTTTCCACTAATTTAAAATTTAAAAGTTATTATTATTCTATTTATTTATTAAACAAAGAAAAAAAGAAAAGCAAAAATAGCGTTCGTGGTCATCTTCGTCTTCTACCTGGTCTTGGGCTCTCTCGTCTTCGTCGGCTCGCTCGTTCTTCGGCCGAAAACCTGTCACGTCGGAGGAGTCGCGGCGGTGGCTGCAGCGGCGGACTGCGAAATGGCGACCATGGAAAGCTTAATTGGCCTCGTCAACCGGATTCAGAGAGCGTGTACCGTCCTCGGTGACCATGGCGGCGATTCTGCTCTCCCTACTCTCTGGGAGGCTCTTCCTTCTGTCGCCGTAGTTGGCGGTCAGGTACCACTATTCTATATTCCTTTATATAGATATTTATGTATATTATATATCTATTTATATCTAAACATTGATTTTTGTGGACGCGTATGCAGAGTTCTGGAAAATCGTCGGTCTTGGAAAGCATCGTCGGTCGCGATTTTCTGCCAAGAGGATCAGGTTTGGAGTTTTAGGTTTTTGGTTACTGTTACTGTTGCTGTTGTTGTTAAGTTTTTTTTTTTTATTTTTATTTTTTGGGCTCCGTTTGGTTGCTGAGAAAGTTGAAGAAAGGAGTGAAGTTAAAAAGGAATGTGTTTCTGTGGGCTGTAAAGTCACCTTAGTCGGAAGATATAATTATTGTCTCAGAATTTTTGATGTCCGTACAAAATTGAAGTTCAAAGTCAATTTTCAGTCCATGTGAGGAAAAAGAAAGGAAAGTCAACTGTGTGAAACTGCTCTTCCTTTTCTTTTTTTTTTTTTTAAGGACAATAAATTGGGATTTGGGAAAGATTGTTTAATATTTTATTCTTCTTTCTTTTAGATAGTTAACTTTTTTTTTTAATTTTTAATTTCCCATGAGTAACAAATCTAAAGTTCCATTTCTGCAGTGAAAACGACAATATAAAATTGCGATCTATCTAAGTTCTATTGTTTAAATAAATCTGTATATATCTAAAAATAAAAGGGGATTTCTATTTTTTTGAATTCTTATTGTTGCAAGGGATTTATTTACAGGGATTGTCACTAGGAGGCCGTTGGTTTTGCAGCTTCACAAGACTGAACAGGGTCTAGAAGAGTATGCAGAGTTCCTTCACTTGCCAAAGAAAAAATTCACTGATTTTGGTATGCGATTTCTTTATCACATGCTAATAATAAGTGGGAATTCGACTTTTGTTCCGGAACATCACGGATGATTTGGTTTGAAACTTTGAAGTTTACTTCATAGTGGCAAATATGTGTTGTTGCTCTTTCTTGTACTTGTGTTTGCTTGAGTTTTATAATTGAAGTCGACCTTTTCTTGAAGTAGGTGGCATCACATTTTCATTTTCAAAATTGACTGTCTCAGATAACTTGGTTTTAAAGAACTCTATGGAAACCGTTCGACTTGATTCTTCTTATTTTCTTTTGTTTTATCTGCAAAACTTCAGTAGTTTGTGAGTTTCTTACATTTTTCAAAACTAGATGTGATTTCATTTGCTTGTTTGACGTCTGTTTTCCTTTTACAGCTATGGTTCGGAAGGAAATTCAGGAGGAAACTGACAGAATGACTGGGAGGTCTAAACAGATTTCTCCCATTCCCATTCATCTCAGTATTTACTCCCCAAATGGTAAAGTAGATGTTTTGCCTTTTAATCAAGCACCTTGGTACTATGTTTAATTGCCGCCTGCATTGAATTTGATCCAGTTACTATGTGGTATTTTGGTGTATTATAAACGTTTGTATAAGGTAATTACATTGACAGAAAAATTATTAGGTGATGGTTTATGCTATTGGTCTGTTATGTATTATTTGATAATCAATTTTCTTTTAGAGTATCAGATGATTCACATCCCATTACCAAGAAGTATCATTGAATCTATAATTCTGCATTTCATAGTCAGAATCGATTATTTTGCAATGTTGTCATTTTGGTTTTCCACCAAATATCAGCCCATTTACGCATGGCTTGTGCATTCTATTTGTCTAATCTTTGTGATAAGGCAAGCATATAGTTCATTAGGCTTGTTAATCTTGTGATAGATGGTTGAACTTCAATGTCAAAACAAGTTCATAAAATTGTTATTATGTGTCGTTCTCTTCCTCATTAGTCCAATTTTTTATCTGAAAATCCTGGTTTTTCTTTTTGGCAGTTGTCAATTTAACATTGATAGATTTGCCTGGCTTAACCAAGGTTGCTGTAGGTATATCCTTGCTTGTCCTTTTCTTCCTTTGTTAATCGGAGTAAATTTAATATTCACTTCTTTTGCTGAATAATTAAGTTGCGGATGGTTTTGATATTTGCAGAGGGACAGCCAGAGAGTATTGTTCAAGACATTGAAATTATGGTTCGCTCCTATGTGGAGAAGGTAATAAGGAAATTACAAAATAGAATATCCTTTACTCTCAATGAAGTTAAATAAGTGCAGCTGATAAGTGTATTAGTTTGTTGGTCTCCCCATCTTATAGGTTTGAGCTTCAATGATATCTTAATCCCAATTAACTATTCCCTCAAATCTCATTATGCAACTGTAATGAACAAGTCATGTCAAATTTAGTGTTTTCATTTTCTCCATTATGTCTGATATCACAATAATATGTTAGTATTTCAGATTCTGAATTCGTGGTTCTATTTTCGATTTGAGCTTGTTTTCTTCCACATAGAAAAGGGTTTGATTGTAGTTTTGTTTTTTGTTTGTATGATCTTTTGGCTTGCAGCCAAACTGTGTCATTCTGGCCATAACTCCAGCCAATCAAGATATAGCAACATCTGATGCTATCAAACTTGCGAGAGAAGTTGATCCAACTGGTAACTTTTATAGTTCAACTTTACCAGCTTTTTTGGAGAAACGTGAGTTTTCCATTTTTTCCATTCCCCATCTTATTGGACTTGTTTCTTTTTTAGGTGACAGGACGTTTGGGGTGTTGACAAAGCTTGACTTGATGGATAAAGGAACAAATGCTTTGGACGTATGAATCTTTTCCCCGTACAGCTTTGATTATTTGGAATTCATACATTTAGCTCAAATATGGATGACCATTGTAGGGGGGTGGGGGAAGCCAGAAGCATGATTGGGGAGTTTGGTATTTTTGCAAACAAATATGATAAAAGTTGACCTTTTTGATTCCGTGGTATTGATGGTGATGAATTCCTCTCTCTTTATTTCTCAATAACGTTTCATCTTGTATTGTATTGCTAGGTTCTTGAAGGAAGAGCTTATCGCCTTCAACACCCTTGGGTTGGAATTGTGAACCGCTCACAGTCTGATATAAATAAAAATGTCGACATGATTGCTGCTCGGCGTAGGGAGCGTGAGTTTTTTGCCAATAGTCCTGATTATGGACACTTGGCGAGCAAAATGGGATCGGAATATCTAGCAAAACTTCTGTCAAAGGTTTTTCTTCTCCTAGTTATATTGCTTGTTTTTTCAAATGCTTGTTTTCTATTTTTGAAGTTTTTCAATGACATAGAATAGCAAGACTCTTACTGATATTGTATGGTTTCAGCATTTGGAAGCTGTAATTAAAGCTCGCCTTCCAGGAATTCTATCGTTGATCAACAAAAGCATTGATGAAATTGAAACAGAGTTGGATTATCTTGGTAGACCTGTTGCTATCGATGCTGGGGTAGGAACTTTATTTATCAGTTTTTTTATTATTTTCTTATCTGAATTAGTTGGATCATTACCTGAAACTTTTTTTCTCATGTATTTTAGGCACAGTTATATACAATCCTGGAGTTATGCCGTGCATTTGAGCGGATATTTAAGGAGCATTTGGATGGAGGGTAATATTTTCTTATATCTTAATCTGGAACTTTACAAACGAACAAAAATGCGTCTTTTTCATTTGATTGCCAACTGAGCTTAAAGTTTAGAGTCTTGTATGCCACCAAACATTTTTGGGACTTATCAATGGAATTATACAAATTTCATGCACTTCCCGTTTGCGTTTGGGACTCATCAAAGGACAAGACTCATAAGCATCAATGGTTCGTTTCATATAACAGCCCAGGTTTATGTGTCTAGGAACTAACTTCTCGTCTGTTAGATTCTTATTCTATCTGGTCTCGCTTGTATTGGGTTATGTAACCATGTCTTTAAACTACAAATAAATATTTAAACGTTTCTTGTTATATTGTCTTTGCTGTCTCAGGCGACCTGGTGGCGATCGGATTTATGGTGTATTTGACCATCAGCTTCCTTCTGCTTTGAGGAAGCTCCCTTTTGATCGTCATCTTTCGCTTCAAAATATAAGGAAAGTGGTTTCAGAAGCGGATGGATACCAACCTCATCTAGTTGCACCTGAGCAAGGTTATCGGCGCCTCATTGATAGTGCACTGAATTATTTCAGAGGCCCAGCTGAAGCATCAGTAGATGCTGTAAGTGTTACTGTTCATTGTCCCCTTTGGGTGATTTCTGTGGGTCCATTCTCATTCTTTTAATCGGCGATCTGGCACTGCAGGTTCACTTCATTCTCAAAGAACTTGTTAGGAGGTCTATTGCAGAAACTCAGGTTCAGATTTCACATACAATGTCCTTCATTTTAACTTCATATATGGCATTAGTGGTCTATTAACAATTAAAAGATGTATCATTCGATTTTCTTTGTTTGTTTTTTAACTTTTAATTTTTTATATGGAGCAGGAGTTGAAGAGGTTTCCGACCCTTCAAGGTGAATTAGCAGCAGCAGCAAATGAAGCACTGGAGAGGTTCCGTGAAGATGGCAAGAAGACAACTATGCGATTGGTGGACATGGAGTCATCGTACCTCACTGTAGATTTCTTCCGGAAACTCCCCCAGGAAGTCGAGAAGGGAGGAAATCAAGCTGCTGCCTCTTCTGGAGACCGATATTCAGAGGGGCATTTCCGCAGAATAGGATTAAATGTCTCCTCCTATGTTGGGATGGTCTCCGAGACACTGAGGAATACCATTCCCAAGTCTGTCGTTCATTGCCAAGTTAGGGAGGCTAAGCGGTCTTTGCTTAACCACTTTTACACACAACTGGGCAAGAAAGAGGTATCCAACAATCGGTTCTTCACCATCCTCTCTCTCTCTCTCTCTCGTTCTTGCTCTCTCTCTCTCTCTCTCTTGCATAAGCAACTTGCTCGATTGGTTATGGTTGTTTCTTTTGTAGGGTAAGCAACTAGGTCAACTGTTGGATGAAGATCCAGTGTTGATGGAAAAAAGGCTGCAATATGCAAAGAGGCTTGAGCTTTACAAGTCAGCTAGGGATGAGATTGACTCGGCATCATGGTCAAGATAAAGATTTAATGTAAATGCGCCTCCGAAAAAAAACTCTGTTAATAGCTGCAGCTATATTGCTAGGAGAATGGTCATTTTCAGTTGGATTTTTTTTAATTATTTACATTTTATTGTATGAATTTCCTGATTTCTTTTTGTCCCCAGAAGTTTAGGTGTCCTGTTTTGTTACAGTTGTTCATATTTATGTGTATATGTTTTGATATGGAGATATTGTAGTGCCGACACGTTCTTTTAGAAGTCAAATTTTCCTTTGGTTTGTTGGTGGCCTAGCTGAATTGAACCTAGAGGGTAGGCAGGAAAGAAAATTTGAGACGAGAAATGATTGTTGTGTTTCAAAAGAGTATTCCATGATGTGTGTGTGTATTCATCATCAATGGTTGGAATTTCGTGAATAATTTCCACCCCTAAGCAATTTTGTATTTAAAACTTTTTTATTGGTTCACGTAGGACTTCAAATTTTAAATTTCTACTGATGCCTTGATTTTTCCCGACTTGTCTAAAATTTAAGAAAAGAAAATGATGATTTTTTGAATTTTTTTTTTTTTTTTTTTTTAAAGTTTAACCATAGTCCTTTTGTCAATTTCAAATAGGTCACCTATCAAAGTCGTAAAAAAGAAGAATAAACATTGTTTTCTCAACTTAGCCATATGTCTATTTTTAGCCATATGTCGTCTTAGGTTAGAAAGACAATTCTCATGGTTATGTATTGTTTTTTTTTTTTTTGGGGGGGAGGGTTGTGAACTAAATAACAGGTTTTTAGAATATTTAAATTAAATACCATATTTATCAAGTAAATAATTAATTTACGTTAAGTTTATTATGTAAATTAAGGATGACAATAATCTCTACTGGAACGGAATTCTGCGGGGATCCGTCTCGAACAGGACAGGGATGGGGGATAAAGTTTGGAGGTGGAGATGATTTTTTATCCTTAAAGACTAGCACGGTGGGGATGGGGAAAGCATTGCCCGCCTCACCCTCATTTCAATATGTATGTGTGATTTCATATTTTTATAAATATAAAATATACTATATAAATTATTTTTAAAAGTGTGTACATCTATGAAATGAAGATTGAAGTTATGAAGAATAGATAAAGGAGAAGAATTTTATGTTTATTTTTTAATGGTTTCAAACTTTTTTAACTTAAGTGTTTTATAGAAGATTTAGTTTTTAGATATTATAATGTTTTGATTAGATCTTTATCGACTTTATGGTTATGATTTCATTCGCATATGTTTAGAGTTTAGTTTGTTTATAAAATCTTTGATTTTTGAACTAAATTTGTGGTGCATATAAACTTTATTTTTTTGTTTTTACTTTATTGTATTTTCAAATGCATATTTATAATAGATGAGGAATGGGACGGGTATGGAGAATTCCAGTCCCCGGTCCCTTGTCTCTTTGAGCGGGGATGAGGATGATTTTGGGGGTGGGGATGGGGATGGGAAAGCATTCACTGGCCCTACCACGTTGGCATCACTAATGCAAATGATTAATTTTACGAGATATAAATGAATCATTCCATTCATGCTATTTACTACAAATAATTAAAAATCTGTTATTTACTTTAGTTACAGTTACATTTACAGTTATTGGACTTTTCACAGTTGGAGATGAGCCAAAGATTACCTAAATTTCAAGAACACGTTGTATCCATTGAAACGACAGAAAATTCTTTACTATTAACGACATGGTGTTTTTGCTCTAAAAAACTATCGAAGTTTCATAAAGCGACAAGTCGTTGATATCGGACGACATCAAGTTTTACGACGACCAAGTCTAACTACATGAATAACGATATGTCGTTTTTAAACGACATATCTGTTTTTCAAGCTGCAACACAAAAGACAAAAATGTTTTAAAGGAAGCGAATACTACATATAGTTTTCTACTTGAACAATATTATTTCCCTTTTTCCCTCTAAAACGTGGAGTTTACAATAAAACTCAAAACGACAGATTGTCAAAAAAAATTGCACGAGAGAAACAACATGTCGTTTATGTCGGTTGCATTTAAGCATTAATCAACCTGCAGTTTTAGGCACTAAACCCCAACTGACACGACATAAGCTTTCAAAGGAAAAACGACATGGTAGAGGACGTGATGTTTCCACCAAAAGACGCTATTTCTAAAACTATTTCTTTGTCAAATATTTGACCTTCTCCCTCTAATTCAGTGAAAAAGAAATATTTTCTCATATTTTAATTTAATTGACAATGACATGATATTATTAGAGTGACATAAAAATGAGGACAAATGAGTCAAATTTACCCTTTACAAGGGCAACCCAAAAGAAGGAAGCACATTCTTTTGATAAATATTCTCTATATGTGACTATTACGCTACTATAACTTTTATAACTTGAAAGAGAATGATCTCATCTCCCATCTCAAGTGAAATAGCCACGGGGAGGAAAAAAATATTCCTCAAAGAATTATTTAAATTAAAGTTTTCCCCATAGAATTATTTAAATCAAAGTTTCCCATAGGAATTTAATATATTTTTTAAAACTGATTTAAATGGTGTCTCAAGCTTCATTTGAAGCCTTACCCTCCTTCCTGTCAAGCTCTTCTAGTGCCTCCCACAATTTTGGATCAGCATAATCTTTAATCAGAAATGCGGGCTTTGCTTCCATCAGCAAATGTGCCGGATTTCTGGTTGTTATACCAATAACTGGCATCCCAGCTGCGACTCCAGCTTTTATCCCGGAGACGGAATCCTAGCAAGGCAGGAAAAGATCTAATATGAATAGAAGTTTGCTTAAACTTGAATAGCTGAAAAAAGTTAACCGAGAAGAGGGCGGACCTCAAATATAAATGAGTGATCCTTAGATGCCTTGAGGATATCCAGAGCCTTCAAGTAGGGTTCCGGGTGTGGCTTGGCATGATCACATTCGCTCCCTATGATTACAGCATCGAAAAAGTCTGAGAGCCCGAGAAGTGAGATCATGAGTTCGGCATTTAGCCTTGGAGCGTTTGTAACAGCAGCACGCTTTAGCCCACGATCTTCAATCCATTTCTTCAGCTTATACAGACCATCCAGAGGTTTCAATTCCTCTGCAGCCAGTCTGTCGTTTCATAAAGGATACTATTCAGTAAGGGATTTCAAAGAAATTCCAAGTAGAGAAGGTGTGGAATTTACCGACGAAACAAGGCTTCTTTTTCATCTACGAACTTTAAACCTCTTTCGTAATCGTCAGGGAAGAGTATCCTGGCAATATCATCATTATGTCTGCCAGCAATATTCTTAATGAAGAAATCTTCATCAATGGGAACTCCTCCGTTGAAACCTATCTGTTAATCACACCAGATTCCTGTTAATGAACTGTAAATCAAGAAACAGAAGAATATATAGTATTATAGGTTTAAGCTAAGAGAGCAAATCCTCTTTTACCTCTAGAAGCATGTCCCGGAAAGCATGGTGGTGAAGCGGATCAGAATCGCATAGAGTTCCATCGACGTCAAAGAGTACTGCCTCAAGTGGAGCTAGTGCAGAGAGTGCACTTTTGCTGGCTCAAGAAAAAAGAAGCAATTAGACGGAAGAGTTTTAGTGGAAATGGTCCTTGTTAATATTCAAAACATATTCATTGTCAATATTCTGGTCAATCTTAATTCCGCAAGTTTTATAGAAAAGGCGATATGGGTTAATGAAAAATTAGCATCATTTAATTTTTCGACAATTGCATTCCTTATTTATATTTTGAAGGAAAAATGACTTGAAAATGTGTCAGTTTTTCATCCAGTTAAAATTTTTCCCCGACGAAGACTATCGCAAGAAACAATAGCTTCTTCATAAGAATCAAAATAATGCCAAACTGCCTTTTGCTTATCCATGTGGAAAGTAGAAGAAAGAAAAGTAAAATATATATATATATATATATAGTTTTGACGAGATCCAAACGCTTACACACATAGCTTTAGGTTCAGAAGACCAAAAGTAGTTTCCAAGAAGCAATCTCAAACAAGCTCTATCTATGATTCAAACTCTTCTAGAACTTACAAAAAGATTTGTCTGTATCAATGAGGCTCTCTTTGCACTTTATGTATGAACAAACAAGCGACATACTATATTACAAGTTGAATAAACAAACAAGACACACACACACACATAACATAGCATTTCAGTATCATATCGAGGAGCTTAATTCTTTTTTTTTTTTTTTTTTTTCCCCTTCTTTGCAGATCTAGGCACGCTCAACAGGCAAATTTATCACATTAAAAAAATTTTCATTTAAACATAAGATACAAATGGGAAATAAGATTAACTATGAACACAAACAAAACTGAAAACTTTTCTAAACAAAAAGAGAGATTTTTTTTTTTTTTTTTTTTTTGGTGTCAAACCACAAATAAATTATCAAAGTAAAAACTTGGAATTATAACATGCAAAGGACTAAATACAAGTAAACGGGAAATATATACCAACAGAAATCAATTCGACGGCGACGATGATTAAATTCGAAAACCAAAAAATAAAAAATAAGAAAAAAAAAAACTTTTTGATAGCTCAAGTTTTCCGTTTTTATCGATCATTGTATGGTGGGAATGCAATTTAAAGATAGAAAATTGTGAAATAGGAAGAACCCAGATCAAATTCTCAATCAAACTCGCAAAAAAAGAAGAAATCAAGGTACACCAGGAAAAAAAAAAAAAAAAAAAAGGTTTACCTGTCGACGGAGTTTCCACAACAGGAAGCTGTCATTGTAGAAATGGGAAGTGGCAAATACTGCAATAAAAAAAAAATTTTTTTTTGTTCTGAGAAAATCAAAGGAAATGGTGGTATTTTTAGGTGGGGTTGATTGGATGAGAGGTAGAGACAGAGGAAGGCTGTGGAAATATAAAAGAGAAGAGAAAGAGAGAGAGAGAGAGGAAGACCAGAGAAAGGAATCTACCTGGAATCATCAACCAAAAGCACCAGATGCCCACATTGCCATTTAGTTTTATGACCTCAAATAAAAAACGTCTTAACTCCCTAACCTTTAAAAAAAAAAAAAAAAAAAAAGGTGTATAAGTATAACCCTTCCTCTAATAAAAATTTCTCTTTAACCAAAAATACCCTTTCACAAATAATTAAAAACGAAAAGTCGTAAAAGCTTAATTAAAAATCTCAACAAAAGAAAAAAAGATGAATTAAAAAAAAAAAAAAACCTTACAACAGATCCCCACACCTGCGAACAGTAGAAACTTTTTTTTTTTTTTCTGTCATTAAAAATACAAATTAATTTTGAAATTAATATTTGACCATAATAAAATGCATGACGCGGTTAGACGGCCGTTAGACCGAGACTATGTAGGCTGTTTTTGTGTCATTAGATCGAAACGGCTTGGCCCTCTTATAAGAACAGTCTAGTGGTATGTCTAATACGGTTCGATTACAAGTTGGGATGCCTAATTTGAATAAGAAATTAGTAGTTATACTTCTCCTACGTGAAATTTTTTATCTGGTTCTTCTTTCGACCCCTCCTCCTCCTCCTCCTCTTCCTTCGCCTCCTCCTCCTCCTCTTCCTCCGAGATGCTTTTCACCCCTTCGCTGTCCCCATTACTCGACTGAGAGTCGTGCTGAGCCTTCTCCAATGCTTGCCGTCGAGCTTGCTCCTTCTTACGACGAATATAGTCATTTATTAAGGCTTGCTTAGTTCTTGCCATTGGTGAAAAAGCTTTTATTCAAATAATAATCAGTCCAAAAACACGATGCAATTAGAGTTCTGAAAGAAAAGGAGAGATTTCAATGTGCATCATATTACTTATATGGTAAAATCTTTGAAAAGCCAAGCTTATATCTACACAGGATGCATTATAATACAACAATCATACTGTGTTTATCTGAGTTTTTATCTCCAGCTGTGTGTAATGCAACAATCTTTTCCATCAAAAGAATGCAAAATCCCACAAACAGAAACACGAAAAGACGGAGAAACCAAAGCTTTTTACAGTCTTTAACTAAATTAAGCAATTTCTCTGTCGTAAACTCAAACCGAACTTCAGTTGCCTAAAGTAAAAAAGAAAAAAATTTGTACATTCTATATTATTCAATCCAAACCCACCATGACACTGCATTTTGATCTGGAATTCCAAAGATGTAAATAGAAAACAAAATGATATATATAATGCAGTATAATGTATATTTATGGATTTCATACAAGTAATTCTTTACTTAGAGGAGATATCAGTGAGGCCGAACCAGCTTTGCTTGAAGACGGATCTTCGCGGGTCTAGGGGCGGCGCGACGAACTGAACGGCGACTG
This sequence comes from Ficus microcarpa, assembly GCA_025413485.1. NCBI lineage: Eukaryota > Viridiplantae > Streptophyta > Magnoliopsida > Rosales > Moraceae > Ficus > Ficus microcarpa. The sequence continues at coordinate 17,371,967 of CM046386.1, read as the reverse complement.
CGACTTCGGCGGATAGGGCGACGATAGCTTCGACGGAGACGGCGGCAATGACTTCAACAGAGTTTCGCGGGTATGGGGGCGGGGCGACGGCGACGGCGACTTTCTACTTGATTTTTTGAGAAGAAGAGCAAAGAAGAAGGAGAAGTCAAAGAAATACGAGGAGCAAGAGTTCTTTTTTTTTTTTTTTTCAAAATAAATTATTCTATTTTTTTTTTTTTAGAAAAAGATAAAGTGGAGGATAAAAAAATTAAAGGATAAATATGTAATTCCAAATGCCATGTCAGCCTTTTCTTTTTGTAGAAAAGAAAAATATTGGGAGAAATTAGATGGAGGTTATTTTGTTAAAACGTTTTTGTGGGAGGGTTTCACCTACTAATTTTCCGCCTCCTTTTTGTCTCATCGACCTTTTCTCTTCCAAGTTGCTTTCTTTCTTTCTTTTTCTTTTCATTTAAAATTTTTAAGATTTTACTAGTTATACGAGCATGCAGAGTAGAAAAAAAAAATGTGACGTTGATATCACCACGTGACGATAACATAATCATCATAAGACTGTTACGTGACAAACATGGAGAAAGAGACGACTCTTTTAAAATATATATAGTCTAAATAAAATAAAACCTTTTATTTTTTATTATCAATATGAATCGTTTCATAATATATGTGATGGTTCTTATTAAAATTTATAATGTACAATACTGAATTATTTTAATGATAAATTGAACTGTTAAAAAATTAATCTAATGATTAAAATAATAATTATTATCGATAATATGAGATAAGAAGACTAACTGTAAAAGTTTCCAAACTTTTTATAATACCTTTTAGTTTCTTTGAACTTTTTTGTTAAAAAGAAAAAAAGAGGAAAAAGTAATTTCAATTATTACACTAAATAAGTAATCTTTTAGCGGGAAATTAATATAACTAGACTTGGAAACTATCATAATTTCTCCAAAGCTTTTGCTTATAAAAATATTGTGCATCATCAATCAATATCAATATTAGTTTCTTTTAACACAATCAATGTCTTAATTTGACAAATGACAATCTAAATATGAAAAATTTAGAAACAATTGTAATAAGTAAGGTAACAAGTGTCACTTAATGGACATAAATGTTGAACGCTTTTTTCACTAATGCACTCGAAATAATTTATTTGTTGGTAAAGTTTAATTTTCGTATTTGATGCCTAGTTATAGTTTGTTAATTAAAGTCTATTTCGATTGGAATACATTATCAAGATTATCAAATTACCCGTTTGGTATATTAGTTCATTTCCGTTCAAACCAAAATTTTTTTTATTTTTTCTCAAAAAGTTTTTATCTTTTTTTCAAAAAATTTTTTATCTTTTCTGAAAATTCAAAAAAATTTACTATTACAATTAAAATATTTCAACTCAAACTAACGAACCAAACGGACCCTAAATTGTCAATTGTTCAAAACAAAATTATCCGTGAAGTATTTGTGCAGTGTATAAGAAGATTCTATTAAATTTTGATTTTTTTTCTCCAAAAAAATCTCCTTTTAATTTTTAACATTTTGGGGATAGCGTCTCGTGACTCGTGTGAATTTGTTCGGGCTTAGTTGGGTTCTAAAGTTGGAATGGCTATGCTGGTGGCGGAAGTAGGGTTTGTGGCGCAATGACACACTAGTCAAACCCTCTAGCCGCCACATGTACCAAGTACCCAAATTACGCACGTGCCTTTAGGCTTTTATGTGGCTGGAGATCGAAGCACGTGTGCGTCCACCCAGGGTGTTTTTTTTTTTTCTTTCTTTCTTTCTTAATTTTAATTTTAATTGTTTAAATAAATTACTCATTTAATTTTTAATTTTTAAGTTTATATAATTTTGATTTATATTTTTTAACTTAATTTATAGGTGGTATCTGTTAGAAATTTAGTTAAAAAGTAATGTTAATAATAATTTAAAAATAAAAAATTAACGATTAGTAGTATTTTTAATAATTTATGTTTATTTTAACTATGGAAAAAATAATATGAATTAAAAGTATATAGATTTAAAAATTTAATGACCAACATTTGTAATTTATTATTTTTAATTTTATTTTTGTATGTAATCAAGTTGGCCACGTCTTCCTCGTTCTATGTTCAAAAGAAAAGGCATGATGAAAAATTTCTACGAAGAACATGGTTATTGGACGAGTCTAAATTTTTTTTTATAGCGGAGAATTTAACTAAAATATTTTTCTTTATCGTGTTAAATAATATAATAAAACACAAATTTTAAAATTAGATACTATGCGTTGCACTTAATACGTTACTTTATATCTATTTATTTGAATTAAGTTTAAAATTTAGAAACATTTAAAATTTCCCATTATATTTCCAAAAAAAAAAAAAAAAAATTGCCCCTTAAAATTTGAACACAAGACTCAATACATTGTAAACAACTCATTCACCCACTACACACAAATTGATAGTAAATTACCCAAATTACATGAAAAATATTTGAAAATGTGCATTATGTAATGGGAAAAATAAAAAATAAAAACTCAAGTATTATCTGTATGTTAAATTTTCGTAATCGTAATTTATTTCAAACAAATAATAATTCCAATTTTAAAAGTAATTTTAGGGTGATGAAGATATCAATTTATCGTTTTGATAAGACACAAAATAGTTGTATGCAATTTTCTCCTTGACTAAAATATCTCAATGTCTCTGGACACATATAGAGACGTATTATCTTCTCCAATCTCCTCGTCTTCTCCATTCGTTTTTTCGTCAGATTTTGTTTTGTGGGCCCGTTACTGATAAAAGTGTACCAAATTACTGCATGAAAGCAGCTGAGTTGTTAGACGAAAACAAGTGGACACTCACGGAGAGGATGCATAACTTTATAGTTTTTCTCATTCAATTACTCAGGTTTGATTTTTGTTATCAATTTTGGTTATTAGATTTGATGATGACAGGATAGATTCTGGATATCCGATTGAGAAAAACTAGTATAAATAATTATGTTCCTATCATATTGAGGGAAAGGGATTTCCGTCTGTCGAGTCAAAAACTGAAAATAATAAAGTTATCTAGATCCTTTTTATTCACAAAAAAGACAAAAATCAGTGGAGAGTGTATAATTATTTTTGTGCAAATTAATTTGATAATTTCATCTCCGGATATCCAGGACCACCGAAAATAATATGTACCCTTGCAAAAATGCTTCTGTATTGGACTTTTGTTGTATTTTGTTTAGCAATTTCACTTGTATATAAGGTTGTAGGCTTGCAAAATAGTTATAGTTTTACTAGTAAAAAGTTCGTGCGAGGATGTTAATTTATTAAAACCACGTAATCAAATGTATAGCATGCAATTTAGTAATAGTTAATAAGTAAGAATGAAAATATGGATATTTCTTAAAATATCGGTATTTTGATGTGATGGAATTTTTGTCGGAAATATTGATATTGATGAAAATTGATGTAAAATAAGGAAATTCATCTTAAAACATGGATTTTTAAAACAAATTATATATTTAAAAACTATAGAATAATTAATAATTCATTAAATCGCATGTACTAAGTTTGATAAGAAAATATCAATATCAAAATGAGTATTCAGAATGTTTGAAGGTATTTACATCACCCAATTAGCTTCAACAATCTAGACATGTCATTTAAGAAGTTTCTTTAATAATTTCTAAAATGCTATGTGAATATGTTCCTTAATCTGTATCTATTATTTGTTGATGTATGGCAAATTATGAATGAAGAAACAAAAAGAAAAATCAAAATTGATGAATTTAGAGTATGCAAAATTAGGGGATCCGTAATTGCTTGAAGTTATTATAGAATTCATAAAATTGGACCGCAAATCGTTGGACAATAACAAACGCCATAATGGACTTCTTTAAGGGCCCAATATTAATGACTCTATTTGAAATTTAAAACTCAGAGCATCTAATAGAGTTTATGATATGCAATATTAAGGGGTGGCTAATTGTTTGAAGTTATATTAGATTCGGTGCCAATAGACCTCTACGGGGACAAGGACACCTCTATAGTCAATTTGCTATCGAGCCCAGTAATGTCCCTTTATTTTAGTTGTATGTGTTATGTTGTTTGAGTAATATAGCCATGAATTAAATTCACATTTAATGTTTTTTTTTTTTTTTTTTTTGTGAATTAAAAGATCTGGGGGTGATCCTATTATTTTTAGGATTTCAGTCCCATGAGTAGGAACTACTTTTCCTATGTTAGGTAGGGAGACATATTTTTTATACTATAGTTTCTATTAGTCAATCACCCAAAGTCTACCTTACTATAATCAAACCATGTTTCAACAGCAAAAACTGGAGTAAGGCCTAAGGGGAGGCAATAGAAATTGAACCCAGATGGATGAAGGGGAGAAGTCTGACAAAAGCACCCACCTTTGCCAACCCATCCATCTATGTGGTTGTCAATTCATGTTTAATGTTATTTCTTAACTATTTTTGTTTCAAAATACTATTTTAATATTGGAAGGTAACATTTTATGTCAAGATTTGTTTCAAAAAAAAAAAAAAAAAAACCATCTACATGTACAGACTTGTGTCATTTGGCTTGCATGGTGGGTTCTGATACCTGACCATAGTATATATTTTGTTGATTTTTTTTTTTTTGAATGAAAGGATATGGGGGTGATCCTATCATTTTTAGGGTTTCAGCCTCACAGGCGGAAACCCATTTCTTTAGTTACAGCAAGGAGACAGATTCTTTATACTAGTTTCTCTCAGTTGGCTGTTTGAGGTCTATCATGTTATCAACAAATTAACCATGCTTCAATAGTCAAAATTGGAGCGAAGTCTAAGGGGAGGCAGTGGAAATTGAACCCGGATGGACGAAGAGGAGAAGCCTAGCAAAAGTGGGAAGCTTAACAAAGGCACCCACTCTTGCTAACTCATCCACCCTTGTGGGTGTTTTATATATTTGGTTGAATACTACTAATGGCTACTAGTCTAATTAGGGAATGAAATCTTCTGAGCATGGCTGGGGACATGTATGGATTAGAGATGTTATTATTTCTCGTGAAGGACCGATGCCTGCGTTCGGCCTATTCTTGTTTAGAGGGCAAAGTGGCTCTGTTGTGTCCATGGCCGTGACAAGTCATGCACTTGCACTTCCGTCGTTGTCGTTCAACCGAAGAGGTGATAGCAGAGTCCCATACGTACTTGTGGTCTATTTGCTATTTCTTTGTTGCGTACTACGATTGGATTTCTGATTATGTCGAAACTTTGGTTCTGTACATTTGATTCTTTAGTGCTTGATGTTGATGCAGACGATTGTGACTCCACATATGTCTTAAATTTTCTTTGTTATAACATGTCTTTAATTGTACAATAATAATTTCATTTAACCACCGAGTTATCCACTAAATACGTCGTAAATAAATTATATTACGAACTTCATTCAACCAGCTCGTCATTACTCCCCCCTGGTTAAATTCCCTACGTCCTCTACGTTGATTATTTTACTTAATAAATCCTTGTGCAATTCACGTGGTGCAAATCCGTCTTTTTTCAAATGGTTGTTAGGGTTTTGCTCCATTTTACACCTTATTTTAACAATTCAAGGACCAATCAATAAGGAGTAAAAAAAAAAAGTTCGAGGATCAATCGACACCATCATTTAAAATTCAGGGATCATTATAGTAATTAACTTTTTTAAAAAAATAATAATATAGTAAAGTTCAGGAGACGGAAATATTCAAAAGAAAAGAAGAATCCGGGTGTGTGTTTACTTTTTCTTTATTTCTTTTCCCCTCAATTAGGTTTAAAGATTCAAAATGTTGAACTCAAAGAAACAGTAAGCACATAACTCTTACAACTTTACCAAAATTTTTCTTTTCTTTTCTTTATTTATTTATTTATTTATTTGTTGAGGGAGTCTGCTTTGTTTTTTGTTTGATGGTACAAAGTAATTTTACTAAATGGTCCCTGGCTTTTAACTATTGAAGAAATTGTTCGTAACTTCCGTTTGTTAGCAGCCTTTGCCCTTAAATGATGTGACCAAATACAAGTGGAGGGATAGAAGAGACATAGAGAGGAGACAGATGATTTGTGTCCACCCCTGCATTGCCAATATTTCATCTTCGTCGTCTGTCCACCATACAAACAAATCTAACGACTAAGATTACTCTAACAGACGTGTACGGTCATCGTTCCAAAGGTCCAAAACCTTCGGATTGGGGATTTCAATCCAATAAAGATTCAAAATCCTGCTAATCCAATCCAATCTGGCGGATTGATTTGAAGTGAATTTGATAAACAACCACAAACAAAACGGTCATGCAATTAGTTTATGAAAATCTGGATAAACTTATCTACCCAATGTAACACAACTTGCTTGGGATTATACGTGAGCATCTCATCCTTGTGATTTGACAAATGTTGCAACTTGCAAGGTGCATTTTTATGCCGAAAGTAACTGCCAATACAAAGTGCCTTGCAGCCGTGGTCAACGCAGCTGGCCCTAGGAATGACAATATTCCCTGCAGAGACGGGCCCTTCAGGGATCCGCCTTGAATTGAGCGGGAATGAGGGACAAAGTTTGGGGATGGGGACGAGGATAGGGATAAAATCTTATCCCTGAAGCTTAGCAGGGCAGGGATAGGAAATAGATATATATGTATATGTATGTGTGATTTCATATATATTTATAACTATGTAATATACTATAAAAATTATTTTTGAAAGTATATGTATCCATGAAATGAATATTGAAACTACGAGGAATAGAAAAAAAAGAATAATTTTATATTTATTTTTTTGGTTTCAAGTTTTTTTAGTTTAAGTGTTTTATAAAGGTTTAGTTTTAAGAGTTTTTAACGTTTTGATAAGACTTTTAATAGCTTTATTTTTTAATATTTTGTTTGCATATATTTATAAGTTGGTTTGTTTATAAGCCCCTTTGATGAGGAATCCCCATCCCCGACCCCACTTCTATTTAAGCAAGGATGGAGATAGGGATGGGGATGATTTTGTGGTCGGGATAGGGACGGGAAAGCATTTCCCGACCGTGTCCCATCCCGTTGCCATCCCTAGCTAGCCCTCTTTTTATCTTAATTTTTTTTAGAACAATTACAAGTTTAGAACACAATTTAAATTTCCAAAACCTATAATTTATCTCAATTTTTTTGGACGATTAAAGAAAAAAAAAACGTTTTGACCTATTAGAGAAAATAATAGCTGTCACATGATAAAAGCTGAGAAATTTTGAATACAGGAGATCGTTTTCCAGTCCTTTTAAATGGTTGAGATTTGGACTTGACATGAAAAAAAAAAAAAAAAAAAAAAAAAAAAAAAAAAACTCAAGTAGATATTTACCATAATTTGACCAATCAAATTAGTAGAAATCAAGAGCATGGCAGGGACCCACAAATCCAAAATGGTTTCCATGTCATGGCTGATGTGGTTCAACGAAACCCTTGCTAGTTGTGTACCTTTTCCTGGCTTTTCTACTTCCGCGCCTCAAGGCCGCAAAAATTGTTCAAGTCAGATTAAGCCGATTTCTTCACCAAAAAGAACACATACATCTTGTTATTGGAGAACAAGTGACTTGGGATGAGAAGGCATGTAAAACATAAAAAAAATCTATAACCAAAAAAAAAATATATATATATATATATATATATATGTAGTCTTCTGTCATTTGATCTTATTTATGTGTAATATAGTACGATTTGAAGCTATTTGTAACAAAAAAAGAAAAAAATGTAATACGAATATGTATACGTATTGATGATCTTGGTGTTACGTGCACTAGCCTTATATTACAAGTGTCGTTTTACAAATAACAGGTATGAAACCTTATCTATACAAGTACATGTATGTATGTAGTATATGATTCCTTTGTTGCATGCATGGGGTGCTTCCTTTGTACTTTCCCTCCACCAAGCAAAAAGAAGATCACAGCCCATGTGTTGATAACCAGTTGGAAAATCATGAGATTTTCTCAGTGCCCAAGCACCTAACTACCTTTATTTCCAAATCAAGCAAATCCAACTTCTTTGAGAAGTTTGATTTCTATCTCTCTCTCTCTCCCTCATTTCTTCCCTGTTAGGCAAATACCATGAATGTATACATATATGACCGTTTTTGATAACGAAACTTTTTTGAGTCTCCTTGCGACCATGAGAATCTGGATCATTCATATTACTTGTTATTGTGTTACATATAATAAAAATAGCTCAAACATCAATAATTAAGATTAATTTGTCTATAATCTAATATGTAATAAATTACATCAAGGTACGATTAGGGAAAAAAAAAAAAAAAAAAAAAAGAGTTCACACCGTAGTTTTGGCCATTGCATTTCCTGTATCTTACACAAACCCATTCATAACAAAATGCAGATAATGAAAAGATTGTCTCTTTCCAATCCGTATAGAGAATAATAAAGAAAACTAATCTGAAATGAAACTTGGCTTTTTTAGCTAGAAAAGTTGACACTCCAATAAGTTTGATAGTGACATTTTATTAACTAAATAAATGTGCAGAAATTCGACAAGAGAAGGAAATTATGTCACAGTTTAATATGAAAGGTTAGAAAAGAGTATTAACTTGCAACTTGCGGGTTGACATTTCTAACAGAATTCCATTCTCATTCAAAATGGATTTGCGGTCATAAGAAGCTCAAAGTCGGTAAAGAGCATTACCACTTTGAAATTTGCCCTTTTTTCTAAGTTTTATTTATTTATTTATTATTTTTTTTTTTTTTCAGAATATGAAATTTGCCTTTTTGGTTTCCTATAAATTGCAATAGTTTGCTAGCTTAATGCATACACCAAGCCTGCCCTTGAGATTTTCTCATTGCCTTGGCTTCATTAGTTGTGTTACAATGGCGCCTTTTTTGAGTTCTCTCTTTTTCGTTTTTGCAATTCTGCTTCTGATGCAGTCTCAAGTTAAAGCTTCTGCATGCAGTGACTGTTTCGTTCAATCTCGAGCGGCTTACTACCCGAATTCCGACGAGCAAGGAACAGATCGTAAGAGAGTTCAACAAAAATCAAACACATTTTCATGGTGTTTGTACCAGTAAACATGCCATGCTGACCGATCCTTTTCATTTTATTGCAGACGGTAGATGCGGGTATGGCTCGTTCGGAGCAACAATCAACGGTGGAGACGTCTCGGCAGTGTCTGATCTTTATCGCGATGGAGTTGGCTGCGGCGCTTGCTACCAGGTGAATTTGGATCCAAAACATCAAAATATTTCAGCCCTGATGAGACATGAAAATATTTATGTACTTAGAGTTATAATATAAATTTTGATCTTGTTTCACTAGGTGAGATGCTCAAATAGTGCCTATTGCTCAGACAATGGAGTGACAGTGGTTGTAACGGACCAAGGCTCGAGTCATAACACCGATTTTATCATGAGCAGACGAGCCTTCGGTCGGATGGCTCAGACCACTGATGCAGCTGCCTCTTTGCTGTCCTTTGGTGTAGTTGATATAGAATACAGACGGCAAGTGCCTCTTACACCGTCTTCTCTCGTAAAAATTTGAATTTACTGTTCAAACTTACTATTTGAACTCGGCAACGTATTTTGACTTATGAAGTTCTCTTTCTTCGTTTTGTCTGTCTACAAACAGAGTTTCTTGCAGCTACCCCAGCAAGAACATCACAATCAAAATCGACGAGAACAGCAACTTCCCTTACTATTTCGCTTTTGTCATTTGGCATCAACAAGGGAAGAGAGATATCACCGCCGTACAGCTTTGTGAGGTAAATCTTTGGTAGAGTACGAAAAAATACACTATACTGTTTTATAGTAATATCGTCAGACTTTTATTAGGTTCTTTCAGTTTTACACACACAGATATATATATATATATATATATATTATTTCACTTAGATGCCAGTTTAAACCACAGTTAACATTCAAAAACGTCATTGGCATCATAATGAACTAAAAGAAAAAAAAAATCATTAAATTTGCAGACACAGAACTTTGTGTGCAAGCTGTTGGATAGGAGCTACGGAGCAGTGTGGACAACCACCACACCCCCAAGCGGACCTTTGCAAATAAGGATGCTTTTTAGTGATGATATTGACGGAGATGAGTCCTGGGTTGTTCCTGTGAACAACATCCCGCAAGACTGGAAACCTGGACAAACATACGACACCGGAGTTCAAGTGTACTTCTAAACATCTGCAACATTTTTTTTTTCTTTGCTTATAGCTCACAATTAGTCCCTGGTTTTAGTCATTGTAACCGGGTTCATTTTTGCTTCTTTTAAAAGTTTGTTTGTTTGTTTGTTTTTTTTTCCTTCTTATTTGCAAAGAAAATGGATTCGATAAGGGCTATTGAATTCCTGTATTCAATGATAATAGTCTCTTGATTAGTTTAGTCCCGAATTCTTCAAGTCCCGATCAATAAAACTAAGTGATAAATTTTCTTTTCTTTCTTTATTTATTATTATTATTATTATTTTCATGACCACAGTGAAGATCAAGTTACATTCTATCCTTTGGATACAACCAGGTTGTAGTATTCAAAATTAAGGAGTTAATCTTGACAATGCGATAGTTTGGTCTCTATTCTTGCAATTGGGTATTTGTTGTTCTATCACCGTGTCATCTAGGAACCGAAAACTCGCTGTTTTCCCTGTACAAAAAGGCTTGAAATCTTCCTGAAACGTAACCGTCTAAGATCTAATTCAGGTTACAATTCATCTACGGTCCCAATATAGGCTTCCATTTCCGTCGCCTGTTTCTCGTTCATCCTTTTGAACAAAGCATAATAATGATGGACAAAACGTTGATAAAGAATTAGAAAAAGCATTGCACATTAGAGCGCAAAAATTAAGACGAATCGCAGTGCAAATATCAACTTAGTTGTTGACATTGATGTTTTCTACACTATTGAAAAAATAAGGAAAAAAAAAATTATATATATAAAGGGTTTTAAAGATAAAGGGTGACGTATCTAAATAATCTTTGAATATCTTTAAAAATAAGCCACCATGGATGCCGACTCAAAGCATGACTTCATACATGAAGGACGAATGAGCTTACTATCCCACCAAGCTCTAGGTGATATCAAGATCATACTGTTGTTAAATGTGCTTTGCATCTGCACTTTACTTCATTGACATTGATGAGAAAATTAAATTGGGTTTTTCGTCTTTGTTGAACAAGCGATAGAGGGTAAGATGCATGGCATGGGACGCTTCCGTTGTACTTTCGACACGAAAGAGGAAGATCACAGCCAATGTGTCGATAACCGGTCTGAAAATCAACAGAGATGCCAAACACAAATATTTTCTCGGTGAATAAGCACCTGACTACTTCTAATTCCAAATCAAGCAATTCAACTTCTTCGAGTTTGATTCTCTCACTCTCTCTCTCCCCCTTGTTAGGCAAGACAAGATTCATGGTCAAATAGCAAGAAAGCATAGACAATACAATTTTACCATCTTATACAAGCTTGTCCACTTCATGCTTTTGACGTGAGCAGAGATAACAACTGACAATGTTGTACAATCACTCCAGTGAAATGCAGACAAGTAGTAATTCATTCGAAATGAAACTCGGCCATTCTAATGTACATACGTACTAAATGGTTAAAAGGATAAAGGATGATGTACTCAGATAATTCTAGCAGACAATATTATGGTAGAACTGATTCGAAACCAAGACCCTTTTTAGAAGAACGAGCAGCCTTATCACTTTCACCAAATGACCGGTGGTGAAACATGCTTGAATGGGTGCAAAAGTTCACATCATAGTATAGTTTTAAAAAGGATTTTTCGAAAATTAAATAGTAAAGGAATTGAACAAGGGAAGGACATATTGTTACGGCTTACTTTGAAAAGGCAGAAATCAGTTTTTCCTCAGTATTCCAAAAAAAGCAAGTTGCTCTAAAACAGAATTCCATTGACAAAATCTCATTCAAAATGAATTTGATAGCACAAAGTCAAAGTTGTTTAAGTTAATTACCACTTTGAAATTTGTCCTTTTTTTTTTTTTTTTTGATAAATTGAAAATTGCCTATTTGGTTTGCTATAAATTGGAATAATTTGCTAGTTTAATATGCATACCAACCTGCCCTTTCGATTTTTCTCATTGCCTAATTTGCTTAAAAATTAGTTTTACAAAATGGCACCATCTGTTAGGTCTCTTTCTTTCATTTTTGCAATTATGCTTCTAAAGCAGGCTCAAGTTAAAGCTTCTACATGTAGTGACTGTCTCATTCAATCTCGAGCGGCTTACTATCCGAGCTCTGACGAGCAAGGAACAGATCGCAAGAGAGTTCAATAAAGAAAAGAAAAAAAAATGCATACTTTGATTTTAAACATGCGTGCTAACCAACCCTTTTTCATTGAACCGCTGACGGTATATGCAGGTATGGCTCCTTTGGAGCAACAATCAACGGTGGAGATGTCTCGGCAGTGTCTGATCTCTATATTGACGGAGTTGGCTGTGGTGCTTGCTACCAGGTGAATTTGGGATGAAATACAGAAATAGTTGCACCAACAATAAATTTGTAATTGGAATTATGATATCCACTTTGATCTTGTTTCACTAGGTGAGATGCACCAATAGTGCCTATTGCTTGGACAAAGGAGTAACAGTGGTAATAACGGACCAAGGCTCGGGTCATAGCACCGATTTTATCATGAGCAGACGAGCCTTCGGTCGGATGGCTCAAGCCACTGATGCAGCTGCCTCTTTGTTGTCCCTTGGTGCAGTCGATAAAGAATATAGACGGTAAGTGGCTCTTTAAAACATTATCCTTAAATCGTTTTTTTTTTTTTTTTTCCAGTGCTTTCTCTCATAAAAATCTGAACTCACTATCGAAACTCACTGTTCAACTTGGCAGCGTATTTTAGAGGAACTATAACTTGTGCAGTTCTCTTTCTTCTTTTTTCTGTGTCTACAAACAGAGTTTCTTGCAGCTATCCCAGCAAGAACATTGCAATCAAAATTGACGAGAACAGCTATTTCCCTCCTTGTTTGGCTTCTGTCATTTGGTATCAGCCAGGGAAGAGAGAGATCTCCGCCGTACAGCTCTGTGAGCTATTACATGTACTGTTTTATACCACCGCTACATCAGGCTCTGTTAGTTCTGCATACATTTTTCATTCTAATGCAATTGGAAATTAGATCTAACGTTCAAAAATACACACTACTGAAAATGAACGCTATACCAATTTAATCACTTCTAACATTTAAAAATACGCACTTACGTCAAGGATACATGTCATTCAGATCATGATGAACTAGAAGAAAAAATCGTTAGATTTGCAGACAGATAAATATGTGTGGAAGCTGTTGGATAGTAGCCATGGAGCGGTTTGGATAACAACCACACCACCAGGTGGACCTTTGCAAAGAAAGATAGCTTTTCAGGGACGATACCGACGGAGACGAGTCCTGGGTTGTTCCTTTCTATAACACAACTTACGACACTGGGGTTCAAGTCGACTTAAAAACATCTGCAACATATTTTTTTTTTTTTTTTTTGTGGGTTATAACACCAAACAATTAGTCCGTGGCTTTATTCATTGTACCTGGGGTTCATTTTTGCTTCATTTTTTAAATTTAGTTTTTTTTTTCATTTGCCAGTAAGTATGATTCAATAAGAGGGCCATCGAGGCCATGGATGCAATCATTCTATTGTTGAATAATAAATAGAAAACAATTAACATGAAAAGTTTCGAATTATTCTGCGATGTCAGATTTTCAATCGAAAGGATAAATTTTCCTCTTTTTTATTTTTGTTTTTAATTTTTTTTCATGACCACAGTGGAATTCATCCTGCTTTGAGTAAATTGTTTCAATAAGGAAAAAGAAAAGGACAAGAGAAAACGAAGTAAAAAAAAGAAAAGGAGCAACATCTGGCAGGAGGGAGGAGGACACACGTATGGGTATAGAACTATAGATATAGATACAGAAACATGTAACAGTGAAAAGAAAGTTAATTATAATATATATATATATAGATATATTTTTCTTACTTGGTGCTTTTCATATGTGCTCTAATTTATTGAAGACAAATCCATCAATATGCATGTATATATAGATATCAATAGATGCTCTTTCAACGTGTTAAGAGAGAGAGAGAGCAAAAAAAGATTCAAAATTTGTTAGTTTTATCACATGGCCTCCAAACAAGCTCCTACTTTTCGAAGATTATGGGACCAAAAAATCCCACTTTGTGAATGCCTCTTTACAAGTCATACTTAAACTTTTACATGCATATTTCTCTAACAAGCATCTTGATTGTTTAGGAAGGCCTCCGAAAATTTCCCAAGAGAAAAGAGTACAAAATGTATAGAATACCGGGTAATTTCAAGTCACATATCAGAGACGGACCAAAGATAGGCTTCCCTTTCCGTGGCTCGTTTCTCGTTCATCCTTTTGAATAATTCCTTTTCGTATCCTACAAAACACAAGGCAAAAAAGTTATTAGCAAAATTTTTTCTACCTTATATATAGCATTATAGGACCATAGAGTTAAGTACGAGCAATTGATTGTAGAATAATGGAACTGAACCAACCATTACTGCGATCAACACCATCCCAGTGTCTTCCTGGTTTTATACCATATCGATTCGGTGCGGCATCTAGTCCTCTTTTTGACCAACTATGATTTGGGATATCCTGAGGAATAATAAATCCGGATTCCTTCATCTTCTCATTATCACCCAAGTTAGGGAGAACGGGTTCGTGTTGCTTTCTCTGCAATATGTGAAAATGACCAGCATCGGTTCAGAAAATATGTGGATCAACTGTTTGAAAGCTTTTTAAAGCATTTGAAACAATTTAGTTAAAGGGAAAATGACAAAGCCACTAAATAAGCTTTAGTCACGTAAATTACCTTCACCAAATGCGCCATTGGATCACCCCATCTTACTCTGTCTTTCAGCATTTCGTCGAGTTCTGGATCATCTCTGCAAACAATAGACGACAATATGAGAACGTTGCAACATCTAAAAGTCAAAGCTTAAGAAGCACTTTGGAGTATGACACACTTTGTGAATTAGGGAATTTGTCGCTCATTAGGCCTCTAATTAGTTGGAATCTATATTTAGTTGGAGCCTCTAATCCTATATGCTGCCCTACAAAGATTCAAAAAGAGAGAGAGTCCCAATAAAACATAAAATCATATATGCTGCCCGACACCGTACTTTCTGTGAACTTTGCAAAATTCCTTCTGTGGCAAAATGAATTTGATAATTAGGCAGAATAATTGCATCCAGATATGTAAGAAGTCAGAACCATAAAAAATACAATGCGGTTTCTAACAAACATCAAGACATGTAAAATTGCCGTTTCCAGAAACCATCGAGAAGATCAAGAGAAAGGTTTCTTAAAAAGAAGGAACAATTAATAGTACGCGATCATAAATAGTGTCATATGAACGTCACTTACCATGACTTTGAACCAAGTACACAATTACCACAAACAAAAACCATCTACAATATTGCATATAAACTAGAACCAAAGTTTTCCATGCTTTTGTTTTAAATAAGAAACATCCTTTCATTGATGATAAAAATCACTTACAACATCAGAAAACTATAGAACTATATAAAAGTGTTTTATATACATAGAATCTACCTGCTCCGTGCAAATGGTTTGTCCTTCTCACGTTCTAATTCTTGCAGCCTAGCCTCGGCTTCCCGCTTCTGAGCCAAGCCTTTGCCCCATTCCAATTTAATCTCCTGACAAATGCAGGATAATAACCATTAAAGCTAATTAAAAATATGGGCCGAAAAATATTATTTCGGATAGTTAGACTTTAAATTATAGTAAAGAAAAGGAGAAACCGGCATAACCTAAAACCAAGAAATAGTTCCATTAACACAGCACTTCCCAATGTGTTCTACCTTAAATTAACTGCTCAGTTAACCCTATTCCTTCAGTCAAGAAGCACTTGCATCCTAAAAGAATAGTGTTGACATGAGTTCTATATAAAGTGAAGAAGCGAAAAGGGTTGATACCAACCTAGCAACAGACTTCAAAATCATCTGAAGAAATCTAGATGGTTGTGCAATGAACCTTAATCACGTTTCAAATGTAACATAAGACAAACATCTAAAAGGTTGTACTTTGTACAAACCACCAAAGACAAAGAAAAAGACGTCACAAGATAGGTTTTAGGCCAGCATGTAAAGGTAGCAAATTAGTAAGACAAGCAGCAGACAGCCTTGCATCACCATATTGATGAGAACAACGAAAACAACGATGAAATATAACAATAGATTTTAAGACGTACCTTGGGCTTTTCTTCTACCTTTTGTCGCGATTTCAAATATTCCTCCTTTGTAATTCGCTCCCCTGCAACATAGGTAAGTGAGTCATAGATAAAGCATAAATGCATGAGCAAAGTAAATAGGACTACAGGAGAAGAGAAAATTTTCTTGACCTTTTATCTTATCACGATATACAGGTTCTGCACCCCGACCACTTATAGAAGGGTCCAACTCTTGGAACCTACAACAGTAAACACATGTCAGGACTATAGCAAACATTGATATGCCAAAGTGTCAGTATAAATATCTTATGAGCTAGAACTCATTACAGCATCTTGTTCCAGCTTATTCAAGAAATAATTTGGGATCATTCCAAAGACAAACTATCATTGTTAACATGCATATAAGGGAAAAAGTGACAAGAACATGGCAACATACTTCACAGCATTGACTAATAATGAGTGGTAGTTCAAAAACAATAACCTTTAAGAAATACAGAACTTCATACCGATAAGCAGATGAAAGTCTGTTAAATAAAATTTTAAAAAATAAAATAAAATAAAGAAGAAGAAGAAGAAGAAGTTTACCTTAGCAAATCCTGCTTCTTGTTTCTAGCAATCTCTTCACTGATGTCCCGGCCAGAAATTAAACCGGTTTTTCGCTGCTCTTTAGTATCTGAAACAGATGCTTCCTTTCTATTTTTCCTTCGTGGAGAAAGATCTGAAACCAAAAAACTTATGAAGCAACAAGTTTTGGTTGAATTTCAATTCCTCTGTGATTATTTACACAAAAAACAAATAACTCAAATCCCTTACCATCGTTTCTACTTTTCCTTGGGGGTGAAAGGTCTGAACCAGGTGAAGTATGCAAGTCAGCTTGAAGTGGAGAACCACGATGACGCCGGCGAGGAGGAGAAATATCATTGTCAACCCTAGAAGGGCGCTTGGATTTAACATCAGTTCCGGAGATGGAGTATGGTGGCGCTTCCGCCGCTGCTGTGGTAGTGACAAATCAACATCTTCCTTAACAGGTCTTCTATAACGTTCAGGTGAAGGTGTGTCATTTCGAGCCCTTCCACGCCGAGGAGGTGACATATCCAGATTTTCATCAACAGGCTTTCTATTAGGTGAAGGTGAAGGGGTGTCATTGTGGGCCCTGCCACGTCGAGGAGGCAACAAATCCAAACCTTCCTTGACAGGTTTTCTATTATGTTCAGGGGAAGGTGTGTTGTTTTGAGCCCTTCCACGTCGAGGGGGTGACAAATCCATCTGTTCATTTCTAGGTTTTCCACCATGTTCAGGTGAAGGTGTGTCATATCGTACCCTTCGATTACGAGCTAAAGAAAAGTCCATATCAGGTTCAGGTGACGGTGTAGTGTGGCGCCTGCCCCTCTGCCGTGGTGGCGACAAATCGCTACCTTCTCC
Source organism: Ficus microcarpa (assembly GCA_025413485.1). NCBI lineage: Eukaryota > Viridiplantae > Streptophyta > Magnoliopsida > Rosales > Moraceae > Ficus > Ficus microcarpa. Next base: position 17,354,347 of record CM046386.1, on the reverse strand, counting down.
AGATCCTGAATGCTTCAATCCAGGTTCTGGTGAGGGTGTATCGTTTCTGGCTGTCCTTTTACGAGGAGGAGACAAATCGGAATTCGAATTATTCATATTCGAATGTTTTGGAGACAGTGTAACCCAACCACTTCCATCCTCAGATATGTCATTTAAACCACGCATGGCCCGTAGCTGCTCAAGCCTCCTCATCCGCTTAACCTCAATATCTTCATTAACTTGAGGCTTCTCTTCATCTACGAAGAATAAATGATTCAAGAATCAATATTAAACAACAAACCGTGTAATGTCAACTACATTTGACCCAAAAAAAAAAAACCAGCCTAACAAATGATTACCTACCAGCTGAATCATCGTCGTTTTCTTCTTCAAGAACTACTGGTTTTTGCCAAACTGGATCCTCATCCACAACCAAAACACCCGTGGCATCAGGCTTAGCTTTCTGCTTCTTCTTCTTCTTCTTTTTCTTTTCCTCTTCATTATTGGTCTCGTATCGTTTCAAATAATCCTTAAGGGACTTCGAACTCGAAGCTGCCATTTTCACTCAATAGCAATAACCTTTCTGCTCCATAATCAAATATATCACAGAATAATAAATAAGTACAAACATGAATAAATACATATAAAATATCTTCCCAACTTATGCAACAAAGGATTTCAACCAGAAAATTAAGAGCAAAACACTGACGTAATTTCCTAAAAGTGTTATGAGCAGCCAAATACTTTTTAAATACCAAATACCCAATTGAGTATTCCCAACAATGATTATGACGGATACATACATATATATGTATATATGCGTGCGTATGTAGAAGTGTATGTACACATATATATAAGTAAACATACATATATCTATATATATTAATTTAGCAGGATGTGTCGTTATTCATCACTTACAACTTTTCCAATTGAACAAGATACACTCTTTATCAAATCATTCTTCATTTTTCAAGTTCTAAAAAAATTTACAAAAAAGAAAAGAAAAGAAAAAAAAGAGTTCTTTTTCGCTTTAGATTCAACAACGAACAATCAAAAGTACTAATATTTTAATCAAACTAATTCTCATTTAAAAAAAAAAAAAACTAAAAATGAGAATATGTGATTGTACCTGAGACGAGGGAGGCGGCGGAACTGGCAGGCGTTGGCGCTGCGACAAAAAAAAGGGCTGCGTTTAGGAATTTTGGAGCTTAGGGTTTGTGAAAATTGGAATCTGAGACTTTGAGAGTGAATTGGGGATTTCTGCTCTTGAGGGAGCGAATGGAACGGGGATTTTCTGATTTCCAGCGACTTTCCGAGACTGACCGAATTCGGTAGCTTGTCTTGTTGTCGTCTCTCTCTCTCTCTCTCGATCTATCGGCGGTCGGGTCATGTTAAACCGACCCCAAACTAGCGAACAAAAACCCGCCCGTATTGTTGAACTGGAAAGTATGGGCATGGCGGGTGTTTGTGAAAGGAATGTGTGAGAGTGACACGTTACATTTTTCCTCTAAATTTTAACTTATTTAACTGAAGGGGTAAATTTACTAGCGTTTCAAAGTGTAGGTGGAACAAATATTACGTTTTAAAATTTGGGAGGCAAATTGTTAGAAGGTTTAAAATTTGGAGGGAAAATATAAAATTTATCCTTTATTTATTTTTGAATTTAGAGGTGGGGTAATTCGAACTCTGTAATATTAAGTAAAGTCAAATGTAATATTATCATTAAATCATACTTACAATTACTTTTTATCATCAATTTTGACCTATATTGTTACCCTCCATTTTGGTTTTTTGAAACCGACCAAAACACATTCAATTTCTTGTTGCTCAAATTATATTTCCTATATTATTCTCAAAATGTGTATCTATATATATATATATGTATCCTTCGTGGTTTTAAATTTTTTATTCGTAGAAAAATATTACACACATAATGTAATGGTAATTTCACACCGACTCAATTACAAGATGCAGAATTCGGATACCTACCCTAACTATCCATTATATTTCCAATAGTGGTTTTAGAAAATTAGAACTTTGTTCATTGTGGCATTTCTAAAAGTGCGTGACCTCTGTATATTAAGAATTAGTATCAACAGTGTTAGATGTTACGATTAATATCAAGAATTAGTTTAGAATTAGTATCAAGAGTGTTAGACTCAATTCATTGTGGCACTTCAAAGTGTATTAAGTGCATATAGATCGACAAAAATATTGTACGTTTCGGATCTCTGCTCAACCCGTGCCACACTACAAATTTGAAAACACCAAAAACGACAATAAAATAAAATTTTCCTTATCAGTTCACTCATGATCATTTTTTTTTCAAGGGGAAAAGCTGAATTTCATTCAAAATTAAAGGGCAGAATTACAAATAAGAGCAACAATTCCACGGAGAATGGCCTTAGAACACTTCTATTAAAAGAAAAGACATTCACAGCACTGTAAACAGCAAGTCTATGAGCTGCATCATTACCAGAACAGTTGGAAAAGTTACAGGAAGTACCAGAAAACTATCAAGAACAGTCACTATGTACCGGAGAAGACCCGCTCCTGGGGCAGGAGAGAAATCTTTCTTCAATCAAATCGAAAATGAAGTTTTTCAGATAAAGTTCTCACCTATAAAAGGAGAGAAAGGGCCATAAATCTGCTTGGCAAGTACAGCAATCACAACTCCAAATATGTTTCTGATGATGCCACTGATACCAATCAATCAGAACCCGGGAAGATAGAATCATGCACATAAAATTTTAGTAGATTGATCCTGGAGACTGGAGGAGACCGGAGAGAAGGCCTGCTCCAACCAGGAGTGCATGGGAGGGAACGGTTAAGAGGACAGCGAGATCCTGGAATTCATGAAGAACGAGACTCTCATTATCAACAACTATATATGCACAGAGCATGCACCTGCCTCTGATGAACAATTCTATGACTTTTGAACCAAAGAAATCAAGCCACAGTACAAGTGATTTCAAAGTCAGATTTAGAGGCAGATACTAAATAAGTGAAGGCAGAAATTACAAAAGTGATCTCCTCTAATCTTCCCTCAGCCTGCAAAAGAAAGAGCATGCGTTGTAGCGTCGGCTTCAGCACCACATCCCAGGCAAATATTATCAATCCCAATACCTCTTTCAAATGTAACAACAAAATTTCTCGACACTAAATACTTGAAGAATTCACTGGCAAAAATGAGCTAGAAAATAATAATTATACTCGCTTTTATGTACATCACCGTGATTTGTCTCTTTTCTGGAATTGGGAATTTGTTTTCGTCACTTTTATTGATAGGCCATCTAAAAACCTGTTGCTTGGCCTGCACATAGCTTATTTGACCAGCTATACTACCTTTTCTATGCAATCTTCTCTTCAGTGTAATCCGACCACAGAAATCCTTCATGCAAGCATACAATGAAGCTCGAATACTAGTTTTGATTAAGAATTCTAACTCTCTTCCAAAGAAGATAACTTCATCTGAGTACCTATTTCCCCCAACATAGAGTACACCATGCTTCTCCTATGAAGCGAACCGTTATCGATACGAAACTCGGATCTGAATTCTCCAAGGTGAACTGTGCTTCTCCCTTCTTCTTTTGTTAATCCATTTGCTTTGATCATCTTCCTTACACGTTCAACATCATCCCATTTCCCTTCTGATGCATATATATTCGATAACATTATATAAGGTCCAATATCCATCGGTTCCAACTCAATCAGCCGGTTGGCCACAATCTCCCCAAGATCTGAATTTGAGTGGTTTCTACAAGCAGAGAGTAAAGATCCCCATAAGGCCGGTCCTGCCTCCATTGGCATCTTCTTAATAAGTTCTTCAGAATCTTTCACCAAACCAGCCCGGGCAAGAAGATCGACCATGCAACCATAGTGTTCAATCTTTGGTTCAATCTTGTAAACTCGTTGCATAAGATCAAAGTACCACCAACCCTCCAAAACCAGTCCTGAATGCGTACATGCAGACAAAATGCAAACAAAAGTAGCATCATTTGGCACAGGGCCTCCTTTTTCCATCTCTAAAAAAATTTCTAGCGCCTTCTCTCCATTCCCGTGCATACCATACCCCATGATCATTGAATTCCATGACACAACACTCCTCTCGGACATCTCATCAAAGACACTCCTAGCCATGTCCATATCCCCGCATTTTGCATACATTGTCAAGAGAGTGGTTGCAAGTAACACGTCAGGCTTAATCCCGTTAGATTCAATATAAGAATGAACCCACTTTCCCTTGTCAAGCCTTCCAAGGTTTGCAGATGCAGTGAGTACACTCACTAGAGTGGCCTCATTTGGTTTCACCTTTCCTACTTCTAACATCCTATCAAACAATCTCACACACTCGCTGTAATCCTTACTTCGCACATAAAGAGCCAACATTGTATTCCACGAAACAATGTTCCGTATCGGCATCTGATTAAAAAATTCACGAGCCTCCGAAACATTGCCTATCCTTGCATACCCATCAACCATAGAGTTCCAAGACACAACATCTTTATCTGGCACAATCTCAAACAACAACTCCGCCGCTTCCATATTTCCCATCTCTGCATGCCCCATAACCAAGATGTTCCAGCTAAAAGCATCTCTTTCAGGCATTACTTCAAAAAGCCTACGCGCAATGCAGACCTCTCCGTTCTTAACATACCCATAAATCATCGAATTCCAACTCACCAAATCCAGCTCAGGCAATTCATCAAACACCTTACGAGCATCGCCAACCCTCCCACAAACCGAGTACAAATGAATCAACGAGTTCCGAACAAACAAATCCGAAGCAAACCCGAGTTTCACAACCTTACAATGAGCCTTCCCTCCCTCTCTCACGGACCCAATACCCGCACATGCCTTCACCAAAATCGGAAACGTAAAATGATTAGGAGCAACAGATTCACCAACCATTTTCCCGTAATAAAACCTTAAAGCACCAATTGGGTCATTCAAATTCACGTAGGTTCTCATTACAACATTGCAAAGAAAAGCGTCCGGTTCATTAATCTTATCGAACACGTAAACGGCATAAGAGAGAGTCTCCGACGACGAGCAGAGCTTCTTAATGGCCCGGCTCGCGGCGAGAGAATCGTGGAAAAGACCAGAGACAAAGAGCTGAGCGGTAACCTGGTGGAACTGTCTGAGGCCATGGCAAGTGTCCAAGGCTCGGAGGAGAGGGTGGCTTAGCTTTAAGATGGGGATTCCTTGATCGTCGACTTCGTGGGGTTGGTCTTGAATTTGGGTCCAGAGTCTTGGTGGGTTTCTAGCGAGATTTTTCCGAGATTTTCTGAGCTTTTCCAGGGAAAATGACGACAAACGAGAGGTGGGTTTGGAGGGTCTTAGAGGAACGGGCATTTCTGCTTCTGGTTCTACTTTGGAACTGTGATTTGGCGGGAAGGATATGAAAGAAAAAGGAACGAGCCGAATATACTACAGTGTCAAAATTACATTTACGCCCCTGATTTATGTTAGTATTATTATAACATCCTTTGAACTGAACTTCATTATTGTTACACCCCTATAATGGACTTTTAATTAACTCAATCAATCTGATAAAAAATGATAGACATACCCAAATAATCTGAGCTGGCCGAGAACCCAACTGTTATGATAAGAGTGCTTGTAAAGAAACCACATTTTGACATTAAAATATTATTATGAAGTATTTTAGGTATTTTATCTAATGAAATACATGTTTTTTTTTTCTTTTTTTACTTTATAAGTTTGCGCCAGAAACATCATTATCCATTACTCTTTGATATATTCTCGATTTTATATACGAAGGATAATATTCAAGCATGTATAATCCTGAAAACTAAAGCAAATCTTATGGACTACAGTGAAGCCTTTTTTCAAATGCTTAAAACTATTTTACAGATCAGCAAGTATAGCCTTGTTACTATAAAAACATATACATTTTTTTTATATCTGCATTTTAAGGTTATTAAAAAAGAAGAAGAAGAAGAAGCAGACTATTTATTGTGATCTGTTGAACATTTATACCTTTAGACATCAGTACAATTAGGAATGTCCAAAGTATTTTGTATTTTTTTTTTTTCCTGAAAGATTCAGATTTGCCTAAACATAGCCCCTTTTTTTTTCACCCCATATAATTTGTAATGGCTATGAACTACTACAGAAGCTGCAATTCTGTGAAAAAGTTGTGCATGTATCCGAAAGAATCAATGACTTTGCACTTCTAAAATCTCTTGTTCTAATGTTTTACTAACCATCTTGAACAATAGCAACAACATGTCATCAACTTCTGGTTCTACTCTATCCCTTGAGAGAAACACATGAACTCGCCCTGTCAGCGTTATCCAACTACATCCCGGAACCTTTCTCACACCTTTCAGTCCCATCTCCTTCCTCAACTTTTCCTCTTCTTCATGCTGATCATTTGCTGCGTAGATGTTACAAAGCACCACATGGGCAGGTGCGTTGAGAGGATCCAGCTCAAGTAGCCGTTTTGCTGCATGTGTAGCAATCTCGGCATTTGTCTCGCCTAATCCACAGATTCCAAGCAATGCCCCCCAAACAGCTTGCCCTGGTTCGAAAGGTAACCTCGAGATGAACTCATATGCCTCCTTTACTTTCCCTGCTCGGCCCAATAGATCGATCATACAGATGTAATGTTCCGGACCTGGTTGAATAGCATAAACATTGATCATGGAATTGAAAAATTCCCACCCTCTACACACAAGTCCTGCATGGCTACATGCTGATAGAATGCCCAGAAAGGTTACCGAGTTCGGGAGATTTCTAGATCGCACCATAGCTCCAAAGTTTTCTAGGGCCTTTTTTCCAAGTCCGTGATTCGAAAACCCCATGATCATGGAATTCCAAGAAACTACATCCCGTAAAACCATATTTGAGAAAATGCAATAGGCAGCATTTATGTCCCCGCATTTGGCATACATGGAGATCAGTGAATTGTCAATAATCAAATCAAACATGTGCTGTGTTTTTATCACCAGGCAATGAAACTGCCGTCCAGGATCAAGATTTGCAATTGCACCCATGGCTCCAAGAAGAATACAATATGTTGAACCTAATGGTGAAACACCCTGAGCCCGCATTTCTGAAAATGTATTAGTAGCTTCCGTGAAAAGCTCATTGTGGACAAGGCCTGAAATCATTGTTGTCCATGCCACTGCATCTTTCTCCGGCATGTTCCAAAATAGATGAAAAGCCTTGGACACTTCTCTGATACTAAAATACCCACCAATCATAGACGTCCAGGAGACCTTATCTCGGATGGGTGCCTTGTCAAACAAACTCTGAGCCCTTTCTAGTTGTCCAATCTGAATATAACCATTAATCAAATGATTACAAGATTGAATAGAAATGTCCTTCGAATTCTTGTGAAAAATGAATTGCGCAAAATTCATGTTACCAAATGCAGAATACATGTAAATTAGGCTCTTACCTAACCTGCCATCATAATCATCCTTATCCCAACCAGTAACAATTACCCGAGCATGTAATTGCTTACCAAGAGAAGACAAGCCCACACCAGCACAAGCATAAGCAAGTGATATAAAAGTCTCTACATTGGGTTTCATGTCAAAGCTCTGCTTCCAGTCAAGAAAAAGCAATAGGGCTTTTTCATGGAAGCCATTCCAAGCGAACCCACCAATCATCGCCGTCCACGAAACAACATTCCTTTCAGGCATTATTCGAAACAAAGAATACCCCTCATCCACATAACCAGACCTACAGTAACCCGATATCATGCTAGTCCAGGTAACAACATTCCTATCTTGCATCTCATCAAACAAAACTCTTGCTTCTTCCATTCTAGAACTCTCAGTGTACCCTGCAATCATCGCATTCCACGAAACTACATTCCTCGTTGGCATCCGGTCGAAAACTATCCTCGCTCCCTCTAAATCCCCATTCTTAATCAACCCCGAAACCATCGAATTCCAAGAGACAACGCTCCTCTCAGGCATCGCATCAAACAACCCCACAGCCTCATCAATCCTCCCTACATCTGCGAATCCACAAAGCATCGACGTCCACGAGATGACGTTCTTCTCCGGCATCTCCTCAAAGAACCGAAAAGCCTCAGACAACATCCCAGCCTGCACATACCCGGACAACATGGCATTGTAGGTAACAATGTTTCTCTCGGGCATGATATCAAATAGCGTCCGAGCATCGTTAGTCCGACCGCATTTCGAGTATTTCGTGAGAAGTGAAGTCCAATGAACCACACGGCTGCGACCGGCTCTGTCGGACATTTTGTCGAGCAGCTGGCGTGCATCGTCAAGTCTTCGTCGCACAAGAGAGTCGAGAAGCTGGGAATCGTCGAAAGTGAGCCTAGAGGAATGGGCTCGGGAATTTGCAACCTGGGTTTCATAGTAACAGACGTTTAAGTTGCGACATCGCAGTTTGTGCGAGGTTCGAGTGAAGCTGAAAGAGAAGATTCTGGGGAAAGAGAAGCACATCAACCGTCTTTTTTAAGGGAAATGTTGTCGTTTAAGAAAATCTACACCATCCTTTTCAGTTTTCACCACTAAAAACGACAGCAAAAATTGGAAGGACAAACAACATGGAAACGAGTCAACAACAATCAAGGATTTGGAGGACTACAGATAAGGCCCGTCTAAAAATAATCTCAGATTAGACTTTTTCACCTCAGTTTTTATTTTTTTTTGAAAAAATTTTTATCTTTTCTAAAAAGTCAACAAAAATTTTTAACTTAAACTCATTCATCAAACGGAAATGATAATGGATCTTCGGCGACACATCTTGGAAAATGACACAAATTTGGAAAACGATGGCACTACGAAAAGAATAATAAAACAGGGTCCGTTTGGTGAATGAGTTTAAGTTAAAAATTTTAAATTTGAGTTAAAAATTTTTGTTAACTTTTTAGAAAAGATAAAAAACTTTTTCAAAAAAAACAAAAACTGATATGAAAATTTTGAGTTTAAACTCAAACACCAAATGAGGTCAAAATAAACGGGTGGGAAGAAAACAACGATAATATTTTAAAAACGACAAAATCATGAAAATTACAGCAAAACTTTTAGGCGATTACGCAAAAAAATAAAATTGAAAAAAAAAACCTTTACTATACAATAATACAGGTCATTCCAGATTTAAAATAAAAAAATATTAAAAAAGACAGCACCTAAAGTTGAGATGAGCATTAGATTTCCTAGAAGTTACATTTTAGTAATAAAATCAGATATATTTATTAAATAAGTATGTCTATGAAAATATTTAGATTAAAATTGTTTGATTTTTCAAAAATTATTAAACAAAACTTATTGACTTTAAAAGAAAAACAAAAATGACTTAGAAATTTTGGATTTTAATTGATGAACCAGATAGGAACTATATTTATATATATTATAAAGAATTTTACATATTTTAAATTTTATTTTTATACATTATTATATGTATCTACTTTATCATTTTTTTAGAGTTAAATTATAATATTTTGATTGTTTATATTGTTGTCGTATTTAAGCTTTATATTCCCCGTGTTATCGTTTTCTAATCTCTGTTCTATTTGGCATTTTTGTATATTATTTTCCATTCTGACGTTTGTTATCATGAAAATAAAAAATAAAAATAAAAAACTCTTTTTGGAGACTTTCGAGAGTGTAAAAATAAGTGAATTTATTTCTAAAAGTTCCCTTTTTAGTATTTTTTTTAAATAATGATTTTTTTTTTCCTCTCTTCCAATATCTTTTTTTTTTTTTTTTTACCTTCTCTCTCTATCTTTTTTTCCCACCTAGCATGTATCTGCAAATTATTATTAAATATTTCTAAAAGGGCTTATATAAGTCTCTTGCAAACATCAGTTGTGTAATTTTCCCCTTCGAATTTTTTTTTTTTTCAATAATGGTTTCTCCCTTTTTTTTTTTTTTTTTTTTTCCAATATCATGTTTTTTTGGCCCTCTCTCTCTCTCTTGCCTCCCCAAGCACGTATATGCGCATCCTAACAATATCAAAAGAGCAAGTTGTGAGATGTATTACTTATTTTAGGTCGTCCAAAATGGGGTTTTTTTTTTTTTTTTCATGGTCTAATTCTTTCTAAAAGTTTCCTTTTTAAAAATCATTTGCAATTCTAGATTGTTAGACAAAGTGGTTGACTGATATAAGATACAATGTCAAATCATCTTCTTGTGAGCAAGTGCGTGTTGATGATTTTTCAATTTTTTTTCCTTTCTCTAAAACAGTTTATTGCAAACCCCACAATGCTTTTTACATTTTTTCTTTTTAGAAAAATAGTTTAAATTGTTGCAAGTATTCAATTAAATGTTGTATATTATATGCACCGTATTATTTTTTATTATTGCAATTTTTCACTAAAATGAGTTTATTTTATAAAAGATTTTAATTATTCACTCTATTCATTTTCCGGTTGTAACTTGTTCAAAACAACTCTATTTTATAAAAGGTTTTAGTCGAATATAATCTATTCATTTTTTTGTTACAACTGTTCAAAAGCAACTATTTAATATTTAAACAACATGAATAGTGTGTTCATGTTTGTTCAATTTTCAATCATTTAGAATAACTATAAGAAATCATATTTTTGCTTGTAAATTTTGTATATTTATAAATAATTAGACTTTTCGTACAATTCCTCGATCAAGGAATCGGTATGCATTAATCTCTCATTATATGTAAACATGTGTTTCTCTCTCTAAGACAAAAATACACTGACACAAATATTTTTGTTTGATATAATTCTTTCATGTACACAAACACAGAGAAGACCTTAAAACATGTGTGTGTATGGAGAATTAGAAGAAATTGATTTTTTTTTTAATTAAAAATATCACGATTGTTGTTCCACTCTTCTGCAGTAATTTTTTTTTTGGATGAATTTTGCGGCAAAATTATAGTGTGGGTAGAATTGTTATTTTTCAGACAACTCACTACAAAAAATAATATATATATTTTTAATTTTAGAACAGTACGTACATGTTAAATTAAAGATATTTGATATTTTTTATTAATTTATATTAATTATAAAATCTGAATTATTAATTATAATATTAATTATTATAATGTGCATGTAACACGTGTATACAAACTAGTTTTAAGAAAAGGAATTGTTAGTGTATCAAACAAATATACCATATATTTCTGTTAAAACATTAGATTTCCCAAATAAAAAATTGAAAACGACATCATTAAAAATTGGAAACGACCGAAAAAGAGAGCATCCTCATTCTCTGTCCCTCTCTCTCTGTCTCTGTAGTCAGAATGTGTTTTCAATTCTACACTTAAGCAATAAAAAAGTCAACCCTCCAAAGCAAAGCCAAAACCAAAACCAAAACAAAAACCAAAACCGGCTTTTAATCAAGCTCTCCGGCCACCGAGATCCGTCGCCGGAAAAAATGGAGTTCTTGGACGACGACACCAGGCCCAGATTCCTCTTCCAGTCCCGACCACCGCCCCAACTTCCTCCCCGACCACGGACCCACAAACCATTTCCCACACCGCCTCCAAGCCCTTCCTCTTCGTCACCATCTCTCTCTCTTCCCTGCTCCTCATTCTCTCTCTCTTCGTCCTCCAATCCGAGCCCTCCAAATCCCTCCTCCTCTGGCTCTCCCTCTCCCTCCTCCTCGGCCCTTTCGCCCCTATCTCTCTCACTGGCGGCGACATCCGCGTCGGCCGCGGCCGGATCGTCGAATTCCCGGACGAATCGTCCCAATCTGACGACGAATCCAAGAAGAGAGCCCCTCAGAAGAGACCGAAGCCCCGCCGATCGGAGGATTTCCCGACGAATCCGTCGGCGACAGCGGAGGCGGAGGCCGAGGAAGCGGAAACCCTAGCGACTTCCACCGCGAGAGAATCGAAGAAGGACGAAGAGCAGTGGGAGGAGAAGGAGTGGAACGAAGAGGAGATCGAGGTTCTGAAGAAGCAACTGGCGAAGAATCCGGTCGGGAAGCCGCGGCGGTGGGAGGCGATCGCGGAGGCGTTCCGGGGACGGCATAAGGTGGAGAGCGTGATCAGGAAGGCGAAGGAATTGGGGGAGAGGAAATTGAGTGACGCCGATTCATATTCAGAGTTTCTGAAGAAGAGGAAGCCAGTGGACAAAAGGATTGCCGAAGAGAATCAAGGACCGGAGTTGGACAACAATGCTGGTGTCGTTTGGAGCTCCGTAGAGGATATTGCTCTTCTGAACGCCCTGAAGGCATTTCCGAAGGATGCTCCGATGCGGTGGGAGAAGATCGCGGCCGCCGTGCCAGGGAAGTCGAAGGCAGCTTGTGTGAAGAGAGTTGCCGACTTGAAGAGGGATTTTCGGAGCTCGAAATCGGCGGCTGGGGTGGCGCCGGAGAGTTAGATGAGGGGAAAAAGATAATCTTTTTTTATTTATTTGAGAGGTAATTTTCTTTGGAAAATTTTTGATATTGGTTTACTTGTTCTGGAAGTTACCAGAGAACGCTTTACATCTTTTGAATTCTACGGTTGATTTCTAATGTATAACATGAGATTCGGTTTGAAGTTACACGCACATCGTGCTGCCCTCCAAATTTCTTGACGAGTATTCGAGTTTGTTGTGATGCAAAATATGACTTAAAAAAAAAAATTCTGAATAGATTTTAAAACTTACATGAAAGTTATAATAAGACATGATAAACTTCATTTCAACATTTTTATTACTTCCTAGAAAATTTTCAAATCACACATATTTGAGAAGCTGCATCGGAATGCTCAAAGCAGGCGGAGAAAAAGAGTAGTTTGACTCTATGAGAAAGAAAACATCAAAAGCATGTAAAAAGCAGTGCTTTATGATACATGGAAGCTGTTGAATTGTGTAGCCTAATTATCATCCTAATAAAAAAGACATCAGGACCTTGGGAATTTCACACTACTGTCTCAATGAAAAGACACAATGATCTTGAGAACTTCACACTTGGTAATTTTTTTCTGTTGTCCTAATTTTCTTTAGGTTGGGGACACAAGTTGAACGGGTAGAGAGAGAGAACAGAGGTATAAGATGTGCAATTTTCTCTGAAAGTGGGCATAGCTCTCTCATTTAGTCTACAATTCTATTGTTCTCGGTAGTAAAGAATTACCGTGTCAATGAAGCCCCTTTTAAAAATAGGCAAGAAACCCGTCGCGAGAGTCGCTCAAAAGGTTTCACACCAGTCACCAAAATGATAGACGATGCACCCGGCAATAATCAACAGAAAATGTTTGGCACGTTTTCATGTATATTGAAAAGTAGGCCCAAAATGTAAGCAAAGACAGTTTATTTCAGAGTCTTTGGAATTATAGTAAACCAGAGACAATGCATAACCTGGAACTTCCAGTTATCTCTGTCCAAACTTCACTAATGCCCATACTCCGGTACATACTTAAATGGACATTCAGCAGTCTAGCTCAAATGTCCAAAAATCCAAACTTGTCACAACCAGACAAAAACATATAGTTTGGAACGATTGAACACATCCTAGTTAATATTCAATATTAATTATTAAATCCGACGTGTCAGGAAGTCCAATGAAGATTCTCTCTCTGGATAAATCTGTCAGTTCAGTTAGTGATAAATCGGACCTTACGAGCTGCTATGCCCCAAGAACTTATCCACTAGCTGCGCCACTGAGTTTGCAAGGCTATCTGCTGCATCTTGCGTCGATGCCTCTGCATAAACACGTATAACATCTTCTGTCCCTGATGGTCGTATGAAACACCGGCCTTTAGGATATTTAGCTGCAATAAAAATTGAAGAGTCCATGAGAATTCTTTGCTATTTTCAGTCCAATTCCCCAAGAAAAAAAAATACTATAAATGTCAAATTGAGGAAGTCCTTAAAAATTCCTATACTCTTGTACAATGAGAAGGTTGTTACTGAATCATCTTTTTCTCGGAAGCTCACCCACCAAATCGAAGTTCTATAAATAATAAACAATTCTTTGTGTGCCAGCTTTTGAAAAAACAGGTCGCATACGCCGCATACATACCAGTTTCAGCATTAATGGCTTCTTGAATGCCAGGTGGTTTCACAACCTCGGTTTCCGCATTTGCTGTTACAACAGCTGTTCTATCTACTACCTTGACCTGATAATAAGCATTGGTGCATCAGTAAGAACGGAAAGAAAGCAAAATTGTTATACTTGACTTGAAATGTGAAAAAGAAAACCAGCTGAAATTGAGAGACTAATCTGATAAGCAGGTTATCATAATAGCGGAAGTGAAAAAAAAAAAAAAAAAAAATCGAAGGAAGAATCAACTAGAGTAAATAGAGATCATTATGATTCATATCAAAGAACGAAATGAGAAGAAAATATGATAAGTGGGTAGCCACAACAGTTCTATATATGAAGACATGTCTCTTGGACAGATAACAAGCTCCCAGTTACAAGTGTGTAGACGCCACCAGGACTTCAATTAAAAATTTGAAAGACGAGGTAACGGAGTAAGGCTATCCAAAACACTTGCTCGTACATGACATAAATAGAACAGTCGAGACCGTGCACCAAAGAGTTTATTACTTAAAAAGAGTAAAAAAGAAAATATTTTCTTTTGCCGACTTCTTCAAAACTGCAAACTTGCGACAGTACTGATACACACATGCACACAGCTATATGAAAATCAAAAAAAATTATTACAAAAAGTAAAAAAAAAATATATATATATATATATTTTGAACAAGTAAATGTGACCTAATTTAAACAACAAACATATATCATTAAAGCAAATAAGAGGAAGGGCAACAAGGACGAAGGAGAACCAACAAGCGTTTGCTCCATATACATAGTTCATACCAAGAAAAATTAAACACTTCCATGTTAAACTATTAGCTTCCACTTTGAGACGTAGATTCTCCAAAAGTTATATATTTTCACCGAAGACTACACAGCTCACTCAGCTTCCAAGTATGGCGTTAAAAATAATAATAATAATAAATTAAATACACGAACAGTAATCAAGGTAACTACCTTAAGCTGCTTACTAGGAAGATCATGATAAAGCTGACTCCATCTATGAATTGACCATCCCTCGTGTTGCAAAATAGCCTCCACTAAGAGCATCCCACTTAAAGCATCACCAACTGCCGGGTTGATCAACTTACTAACTGCTAATAATCTCAAAGCAGCCTTTTGCTGCTCTGAACCTGCAAGAAATACCAAATGCTTCATGAAGTATAAGTATTAGATTACCATGCTGGCATTTATAAAGTTGATGAGAAATGTTTCAGTCACAACCTTCTGCAACAGAAGAGAGTTCACGGTTCTTGGCATCCAACCAATGTAGAAAAGGTTCAGAAAACAGTATGGTGCCATGACCGTTCGCTTCAAAATAGATCCCAATATCGTATTGAGTAGCTTTGTGGTGCAGGTACTTTACCCCTGTTGGAGTAAGAACAACTTCTAGGTCTAACTGTTTCAGATAATCTGTGGATGCTCCATTTGCATAAGCCGTCTGTACAATACCAATACGAGGCTGATAGCCATCTTCAGTACTAGCACCAGCCTCCTTATTCAGAATGCTTAGCTGCTCCTTGATAAATACAGCAAAGAGAGATAGTATCTTGTCCCCATCAACAAGTTCGATCTTATTACTATTTGATGGCACAGTGAAATAAACAAGCCGATCAGCATCTCCGTCCAAGCTAGCACACCTGAAATACTAGAACCATTCATGCAGTTAACTCCATCACTCAGTTTAAAATTTGTGCATCAACAATATGCCGTTGATAGACTTAATAAATTTACTGCTTGACCTAGTTTACTAAGAATGTACATCCAAGACATTAAAGGTAAATACTTGAATCATTGCTAACATATTTATGAATAAACAAACAAACTAGCTTAAGCAGCAACAACCATCCATGAAGAATCTAACAGGATCACCCATTATCAAGTCAAACAACGAAAGTAGCTCTTGCCCAAAACTTCACTTTTTAAAAAGCAGTAAATAAGAACAAAAATGCACACAACAAATAAATTAGACACTATATGCCTTCTCTATTTTTCAACGCAAAGATGGCTCACCTTATCCCAACATCCTGCAAACCAAACCCAGATGGAATGACCTTCTCTTTCTGCACAAAATCAGCACCAACACCTTCGTTGAGCACGCCTCCTTCTCTTCCAGAGTTCCAGACCTGAATTTCCAAATCCTTCAAGTTCAACATTTCCTTCAACACTAGAAGCTTCTCACCCCCAACACCATTAGCCCCATCAACGACCACCTTGTCATTCCCCTTATTGCTTTCGGATCCACCAGGAATCAAATCCATCAAGCACCTAAACCAAACCACACAAATTTCCCTTAAATCTCATCCATATTCCATAATCACACACATATATACTCTCTCTGCAGAAAACTAACCAACTCACCAACCTGAACGACCTCGAAAGCTGTTCCAAGTAATCAAATTCTGATGCTTGCGTGCTACGATTACTAGCACGAACCATCCAATGCAACTGTGGCGTGGTCAAAATCCCCACATCAACAGCAACAGCTCCAATAATGGACACAATTCCCTTCAACAAATTTTACGATAAAAAAACATCAAACTCCTAAATATATATACCCACACACATATATTAGACTTCGCTCATTTACATTCTTTTATTTATTTATTTTTTTTTGCCGTTTGCAAAAGTTACAAGTTCAATACACACTAAAGTTAAGAACTTTTCACTCTTACATACAATATAATCAACTGATAAGCAAGAGAATTGCCCACTCAAAGCTAGCTTGTTAAGGAAGAAATTTAAAAAATCCTATTAAGTTTTGCTCAGTAACATAATGTTTTATGGAATTTGGTTCATAAAAATCGAAAAAGAAAAGAAACGTCAAAAAAGTTTTTGTAAATTTTTCAGTGAAGACACAAATTTTGTTAATTGCTTGGTAAATTTCTGATTTTGCATTTCAGAATCAAATATTCCACAAGAAGCTTAGCCAGATCGTTGCGGCGGAAGAAAAGAAACCATACAAGTTTAGCAGCCTCGAGGAGAGATGGACCACTCGGCCTCGTATCTCGTCCGACAAGAACCTCCACTTTCCCTCCATCGAACTCGATCCTCTGCAATCCGGCGAACTCGGCAACCACCTCGAGGAGACGATCGGCGGTCGGAGCGGCAGCGAGAGAATCGGCGAAGGGCTCCCAATCCTGGGAGAGCATCTCGCCGGAAGGATCGGAGATCTTGACGCCATTGTCGGAGACCTTGTTGTGGGAGGCGGTGATCATGAGGCCGATCACCGATCGGGTCTTGAGAGCCCTCAGTGCTGCCAAGATCCCGGCGCGGAACACAGTCGATCGGAGGAGCGACGCGTCGGCTCTAAAGCCGGCGGTGCCGTACGACAGCCTGGTGCCCTCCGGCGGCGGGAAGCGGGCGGCGGAACTCAGGAGAAGCGATCGCTGCGCTTCCTCCATGTCCGGTGGTTGGTTGGTTGCTTGGTTGGTTGTGTTGGAGAGCTGAGCGCTGCTAAGAGAGACTCTGAGATAACTGAGAGCGACAACTGAGGACAGACCCGAAGATTTTTTTTTTCCAGGGGCATTTCTGTAAATATCTGAAGTCTGGGGAACCTCACTTGAGCACTTCAGATAAGCTTGTTTGTTTGTTTCATTAGTCCAACTCCAACAGTACTATTTTTTTGTCTTTTTCTCAAAAAGTTTTTATCTTTTTCTCAAAAAGTTTTTTATCTTTTCTAAAAATTCAAAAAAATTTACTATTACAACTAAAATATTTCAACTCAAACTAACCAACCAAACACACACTTAACTTGAGGCTTGAGCACTTCGCCTGTCGTGACAAGTGTCACTTACGGTCGGTTTAAGGGATTTTATAAAATAGAATTTTGAAAGTTGAATTAAAAATGTTTAGGATCCGTTTGGTGAATGAGTTTGAGTTTAAAATTTTAAATTTTAATAGTAATTTTTGTTGACTTTTCAGAAAAGATAAAAAACTTTTTCAGAAAAAGACAAAAACTGAGATTAAAAAGTACAGTTTGAACTTGAATGCCAAACACACAAGTTGAAGGAAGACTTTTGAAAATAAATCAGGATGTAAAAAATAATCTAAAATTTTAAAATTTGTTTAGAAAAAATATACAAAATAGAGCGCATTTTATTAGTCTTGTAAGTATGAGTATTTTAACATAAAAATCATCTTATTTTGATTTAAAATGAAGAAATTATGAATTTTTAAAATTTAAATTTTTTAAAAATAGAAGAGAGATAAAATAAAACATAAAATTGGTAGTTTTTGATTAAGCGGGTAAAACTCCGTCAGAGAAAGATACCTCCATCGAGGCCTTGAACATCAGTTTTTAATGCTTTGAAAATGAGTTTGTTTTTAATATAAAAATAGTATTGATTTTTTTTTTTTTTGAAGAAATGATGTGGAGACGAATTTTAATAGTGTAAGGTTGTGTTTTAATACATATTGATTCGAGTATTAAAAAAATGAAATAGTATTTGGATATCTTTCTAAAAAATTGTGTTAAGTTAAGAGTTTTAGCCAATGAAAATAGAAAATTAGAAAATAAAATTAACGTCATTTTCTATTTATTGAACAAAATTCATTACTATTATTTTTTTTAACACTTAGAAAAGTCGTTATTTTCATACCTCAAAAAATGTGTGGGTTCACCTTTGAAAACAATATGAAAACGATACATATACACTCCTAAAGTTTTCAAATTAATATAGTATTTTCTTTTTAGAATGATTTTAGTCCAGTACTTGATTTAAAGGGCCTGTTTGGTTCGCTAGTTTGAGTTGAAATGTTTTAGTTGTAATAGTAAATTTTTTTGAATTTTCAGAAAAGACAAAAAACTTTTTGGGAAGAAGACAAAAACTTTTTGGGAAAAGACAAAAAAAATTTTAGTTTGAACGGAAATGAACTAATGAACCAAACAGGGCCAAAGTATCTGAGAACCATGCTTTCAAATATTTTCAGCGTTAGCCCATTTGACAAGACTCAAATGGGACCCCGTCATTGATAAGTAGGACTTGATAATACGATTTTCAATAAATATTCAAATTAGCATCTTAAAAGTCCTATTAATCACGCATAGTTATATATGACATACAAATATGTTTACGACAATCACTTCTTTTTGTACTTTCTAATTATTATAAAATTAAAAAAAAACAAAAAAACATAGCGCTGGGCTAATCCCAATAGTGTTAAGATCATAACCTTATAAAACTTTTGTCTTTAACACATTTGATTGTTAAAATAAAGATGAAACATTCATCAATGATAAATAAAATGAATAATAAGACTTTCAATAAATATTCATATTATTACGTGAGAAATTCCATTCGTTAATTATATAGAATTATAAATTAGATATATGTTATCAACAATCGTCTCATCTCATATTTTCCATTTTTATTAGGGGGAAAAAAACACAAAGCAAACACGAATGTTTCGAGTTGGGCAAATCCCAACGATATTAAGATCATACCCTTATAAAATTTTTGTTTGTCATTAGCACGGATTGTTAAAACAAAGATGAAACATTCCTTGTCGATAAGCAGAATTGGATAATAATGTTCCGTTTCGTGAAACATTTTAAACTCAAATTTTTCATTTCAGTTTTTATCTTTTTTTTAAAAATCAATAAAAATTATAACTAGTTTTTAAAAAGTCAACCAACTCAAATTTAAAAATTTCAACTCAAAAGGTTTAACCAAATGAAGTATAAGACTTTCAACATATATATATAACGGTTGTGGGTATAATTTAACAAAAATACCACACATAATTTAATCAAAAGATATATAATTCAAATCAATGTATCCCAAGTTAAAACAAATATATATAATATATATTGTAAATTTTCAACAAATATTCGTATTAGCAAATGAGAAATTCCATTAATTATGTAGAATTATATATAGGTTTCAATTAATAAGATGGAAAATCGGAGATAGATCTTGATCCATATCAGAAGTATATTAACACCGGTCATATCATCTCATATTTGAATTATTTAAAAGTGAAAATGTTTGTCTGGAGTCTTTGAGAAACTTCTTAAACCAAAGACCAAACCATTTATTTCCCTCACAACCTAACATTGGCCGCAAGCGGGGAGCAAGACAACCAACCATGGGCATTCTATCTTGGTGGAAAGGCAGCGACAAGCAGTCCCAATCGGAGAACTCCAAGCCCTCTCCCAGCCCTGGCCCCAGCCCTAAGCCGGCCGCCGAGGTCCCCGGCATGAACGGCGCGGTGGAGGTCCCTCGGCCGCCGCCGACGAACATCACCGTCTTCGAGTTCGGCTCCGTCTTTGCCTCCGCCGACAAGGTCACGCTCGTCGGCTACTGCCCCGTCTCCGACGACCTCGAGCCCTGCCGCTGGGAGATCCTCCCCGCCAGTGCCCCCGACGCGCCGCAGTTCCGCGTCGCCTTCTGAGCCTGCTCAATTCAACTCTATGTGTACTGAGAACTAGTCTGAGTAGGGAATTTGAGCTAGGGTTTTGTTGGAATTTGGGGGCGAAGAAAAAAAAAGATGTAATTTTTGTTTGAAATTGAGATCCTTTTTCAAATAATTTTATGTATGTTCTTGCTTTAGTTGATGATTAGTAGCTGTGGAACTGTGGCCGTCATGAGATTATGGATTAAATGTTCGATAATTAGTGATTAATTAACCAAAAATTATAGCATATTGGAAGAACCCAAATTGTGCATTGTGTCAATGAGTTTCTCTATATCAGCATAATCTAATCCAATTTGGTGTATTATTTCCCTTATCCCCTAACGGTTTGTTTGAAAATTGTATTGCCATTGTCATTGTGAAGCGTTAGTTCAATGGTAATTCTGCATATTATAAGGTACAGAGTTTGAATCTCCTGAGAAATCCCTCCATCCTCAAGTTGCAAAAGATAATAATAATAATAAAATACTGTCATTTGTTTGGCTCTAGTTGACACAAAGGTTTCTGGGCGGTTTCTCATAGTAAGTGGAAGTAGAAGGACAACGTTGTTGTAATCTATGGTATTTGGTCCGAGTATGTTTGGTTTGTTAGTTAGAGATGAAATTTTTAAGTTAGGGTTGGTTGATTTTTTAAAAGCTAATTATAATTTTTGTTGATTTTTCAAAAAAAGATAAAAATTAATATGAAAATTTTGAGTTAGAGATGTAGAACCAAATGGAGGCTTGTTTCTTTTTCTTGAGTTGGCCTGTATTGTAATTTGTTGTGGTTTCGAGCTCAAAATTTCTTTGGAGGCTTGTTTCTTTTTGTTGAGTTGGCCTGTATTGTAATTTGTTGTGGTTTCGAGCTCAAAATTTCTTTGGTTGAGATGGTCGACGACAGGTTTTCTTATCGGAGGACAGCGGGTGCTTTGTGCCTTATGATTTTGAACTTATGATGGAGCCTTCTAAGGTTTTTGAAGCTAAGGACCAAGTACAGGCATAGAGATGCAAACGTTATATGAATTGTTGAAAGGATAAGAATACTATTGGAGTTTTGGTGATTTGGAGTTCAACTACTAGTTGTGGATTTGTGGTCAAACTCAAATTTGAAGAATTTGTATGTGTAGAGGTAGTAAACTGTAACAGGAAACTTGACTCTTGCTCTTTGCTTGCAAAATTTTTGGGGTTTGGTTGAATGACTTCTGAGGTTTAGATTTTTGTATCCTATCCTAGTCGATGAGGAAAGTCGGAGGGAATGAGAAGAGAATCAAGAGAATCAAATACAACTTACTTGATCCTAATGATGCAATTGTTCAGGTCTATCAACTTTTTAATACTATCAACTTTTTAATACCAACAAACGTGATGCGGAGGTTTATGACGTTGAATGATACGGTGTAATGCATTTCTGCTCAAGAATTTGTGTAAGCATCATCACCAATCCGAGCAATCCTTTCGTGACCCTCTCTCATGCTCCACCTCATGAATATTGGAAGAGCCAAAAAATAAAAAAATAAAAAATAAAAAATAAAAGGAAGAAGAAGAAGAAGCTCATGAACAATCATTTGCGCATGTTATCTACAAGAAAATGAAAGAATACTCTATATTCCACATGGATTTCTAAACTGGAGAATGTTTGCTGAATATTTTTCATTCCAGGACTGTCGCATGGAATGTTGGTTGACAACAAATACGAGATCCAAAATCCAAGGTCATAATACTAAACCTAAAATTCGAATTACTTTTTCTTAGTAAAACTGCAGCATATGAAGACACTATAAACGGTCCTTTCCATTTGTGCATGATTTTTTGCATTGACATGCTCTCTTTCTGCAAAGGAATGTCCCTACTCGTCTTCATTTTCCATCTCTTCCAATGAACAAGTCTCTGTCTCCTCTTCCTCCTCATCGTCGTCATCGTGATTGTCGTCGTCATAGTCATCTTCACTTTGAGTACTCTCTGTTCCATCATCTTCCTGTTTCTGCACTCAAACAAACCGTTAACGGAATGAGATGCAGCTCTCAATCACATCACAAAAGATCTAACACTAATAACAGCAGGTAGCAAACGAACGATCTAGTCGAAATGCAGAGAAGAACACAATTAGCAACTCTTCAGCAATTAAAAGTACTACATTTGTAAATCATTCCAGAAATTATATTTCTAGAC
Source organism: Ficus microcarpa (assembly GCA_025413485.1). Taxonomy (NCBI): domain Eukaryota; kingdom Viridiplantae; phylum Streptophyta; class Magnoliopsida; order Rosales; family Moraceae; genus Ficus; species Ficus microcarpa. The sequence goes on along the minus strand of CM046386.1, from coordinate 17,331,840 downwards.
CTGATATTATTACCTCAGCAATGTAGGACTCGAGCTCTTGAGTATTATCCACAAAACTATGAAGATCGTCGTATAAGGTAACGGAAAGTATAGACTTATCATACTTGTATCCATTTATGTTTTCCATGGCAAGCTCAGCTTCCTAGCATAACCATAAGACATATCAGAAACCAATGCAATACCATTGTGCTTTGGTTGGTGGTGAAATATTCAAATGGTTTTTCTGTTAACAACAATTCAACTGAAATACAAATCGAAAATTCACTTTTTAAAACTATTCAAATGTTATCTTTAACAAAATTATCTAAACACACATTCAATCTGAATACACACTTCAGATTCTACATTTGAATTCATACATTTCATTTGATGGCAACAGTCAAAACCTATCCAAATGCAACCTATTATCCAAAGTGATACCAAGCACCTTTTTATGACTAGATAGTTGTACAACACTGCCGATTGAGCAAAAAAGGTGTAAATCTTCTCATGTTTGTGCAACTTTCTAAAATGGGTTTAGAATAAAAAATTAACAAGTTTTGACATTTTTGTCTCCTAAACTTTATTTAGGGAATTGCCAAGTTTTTCCTTGGATTTTTAACTTTGACAAGTATAATTCTCCTTAAATTTAATGAATTTTGCATAGTACCCAGACAAATAAGTATGTTCATGCACGCAACATGACATGTTCGAACAAATTTTAACAACCATCGTTAGCTTGGAAGTACTACAAAATACTTTTTAAAATTTTTGTGGTTACTTGCAAATAACAACTTGTTAAATTTACCAAAAGTTAAGGGATAAATACCCCTAAGAACGATTAAAATATGACAAATTCACAATGCTGAAAAGTTAATTTAAAAAATAGACTGGTTAGTAATCTTTTGAATGTCCCAAGTACGAAACTTTTTTCTCTGAACTGGGTAACTGGGGCTATGGCTATCAAAATCCAGAGCAAATTCAGCATAAGCATATATATATATATATATATATATATATTTGAGGAAAAAAAAAAAACTTGCAAACCTGACGAGTGGTAAATTCAATGTAGCAATGTCCCAAGTTTTCTAGGGTTCGAGGATTGACAGGCATTGAGAAACCATCCTTCTTGATCACACCAACAGCGCCGAAAATCTTCCGAACATCGCTCTCGAACCTCCGAACCTCCTCTCCCCGACCACCGGAAGGTTATCGACGACGACCACGCTGTCGAATCCGATGTTGTCGATAACCAAACCGCCGTCGTCGTAGAACACGTCTCTTTCTTCACTATCGTCGTTTTGGGAGTGAGTTTCGGAAAACGAGAGAGGAACTTAGAAGAAGAAGAAGAAGAAGAAGAAAGAAGTACCTGATAGTGGGCAAGTTTTGGTCGGAGTTCAAATCCATGGAGGAGAGTTGGCGCCTGAGTTGCTCGGCTTTGGCTTCGACGTCTTCTGCCATTTTTTTTTTTTTTTCGTGCTGTTCTTTGGCCCTTTTTTTTTTACTCTTCGTTTTGAGAGAGGAGGTTTTTTGGGGGTGAAGTTTGGGAGTGGGGTTTTGAGAAAGGCTTTCTTTACACGGATGCCCCTAAACTTATGGCACAGTTTATTTTGACCTCTAAATTTTAATTTTTTTAATTTATCTCGTGAACTTGAAAATGTTTAGGGGGAGGATGGCAAACCATCCATTTCAAACTCATTTCAAACTTTTTTTTGTCTTTTTCCTAAACGTTTTAATTAATGACCCAAGAAAGTTTTTTATCTTTTGTTAAAAATTCAAAAAAATTTACTATTACAACTAAAATATTTCAACTCAAACTAACACACCAAACACCCCAGTACAACACCCTTTCCATAAAAATTGACTCCAGGTGAAATTCTTGCATTTGATGAATCGGTTCGTATACTAAAAATTTTAACAATCGACTCCTTAAATTTTAAAATTTGTTGTAATCATCCTAATTAAAACGAGGTCAGATTGTTTTATGGTTTAGGTTTTTTTTGCTCGAATTGAACCATTTATGAAAAAAAAAACCTTACTCAATTACTAAGCTGATTATCTTTGGTTTTGCCATGAGATTGAGGGAGTTCTGTGTTAAAATGCGTAGAAAATAAGATAAGTGACGCAACAAAAAGCTTAGAAAGCCAAATCCATGGCTGAAGAAAAGAAAGAGGTGCACCTATAATCTCTCAATATCTCAAAAGAACATAATATTCAAGTCTCGGCAAAAAAGATGTCACAACCAGGGTTTTGAAGCCTAAGTAAATGGCTAAGCTAAAGCTAACAAATAGAAATAATCTAGAAACAAAGAAACGACAATTCATCAGTTCTATAAAAGCAAGTCTCCAACTTTTAACAAAACGACTTGCCACAATCTTTAAAGGCCAAATAAAACGACTGGTCAATACTTTCCTATATCAATGAATCTAGTAGAACAAGAATAGGCATAAGGGGTCTTCTTCTTGTTCCTTTTTCTTTTCTTTTCTTTTTTTTTTTTTTTTGGTTTTGTTTTTTAATATAAGTGCATAATGGGTCATTTAACGTAGGTAGATCTGCCTCATAAAAAAAATCAGAACTCAGAGTGATTAGAATACTACCAAATGAGAGACATAATAAACATGATTTTAGTCTTAACACATCTAACATCGAGATCTATCAATTATAAATTGATGATCCAGATTTAAATTCTTGTAATTGAACTCACAACTGTAGATGAGAAGATGAGATGAAATTTGTACGCTTTTGTTACTTAGAGAATTAAAATAAATTTTCTCGAGGTTTTCTAATAATTCCTGAGTGAAATTATTATTTGTCGTTCATTTCTTTTTTTCTTTTGAAGTGTCATTGATCCCATTGCAGTATAAATAAATTTTGATTTTCTATAAGGAAAAACATAATTGATTTTTTTATTTTTTTTTCAAAAAGATAATACAAGAATCGAGAGAATGGAGAAAATTACAAGAGACAACTTCATTTTTCGTAAATTTTTTTTACCAAAAAAAAAAAAACTTTGTTTCTCGCAATTTATAATTCTCTTATTAATTAGATTAATCAAATACTCAACTTTACACCTCACCTGTCATACGGTCTATGCACTTTAGCCATTAGAGTTGAACTTGCCATTAGGCGAGTTAACGCGATCCACCTAATTTAGTGGTTGAAGCGGCAATTGTGTCATTCGTATTTCCTACCAATCTTGATAGGAGACTTTCTTTCTTTTTTTTGTTCTTGTATAAAAGAGGAATCTTTGGCATCTCGTTCCCTTTTTCTTATATGAATTTAATATTGCACCAACGTATTAACCGAACAAGATCTTTTATATTAGGACCATCAAGTATCAAATCTGGAAACATTTTATTAAACGTTCGAACTTTTATATAGAAAAAGTAAAAGGCATACTTTTATCGCTAGATCAACCAATTGTTGGAATGGTAGAGCCTATCGAGCACTTGAACGGTTGGAAAGGAAAAAGGACATTAGTAATATTATTCATCTAATGCAGATGTTAATTTGAACGGCTCAATAGTTCAATGAGGCGATGAAACATGACACCCTACTTCTTAACTCTGCTCCTTGTGAACATATCCTCTATTTTAAAAATAAAAAAAGAAGAAGAAAAAGGAATTTTTAAGACAATTGTTGTTAACAAAGTGTTAGCATAGTAGTAATAATAATAAATAAATAAATAAATATATGAAATAATGATATCTACAGAAAAGACATGTATTTCTAAAGCAGTGAGAAAATTATTTAATTAACAAAGGAATAATTTCATAATCTATCAGACAACCACAAATCAGGCATGATACTCACAGAAACGGGGAAAAGAACGAGCCACACTGGCAGAACCGACACCTTTTTACACAAATCAAGCAGCCCTGTGAAAGGTTACGGTACGGTACACCACCTTATATTGCACTGTAATAACCGTCTTCGTCGTTCATGCGAATGAAACACATAATGGCAAGTACAAATACGAAAAATGACGAGAGCTCCATCAGGAGAGCGCCCCAACCGATTACACCAGCATGCTTTAAGATAGCTGGTATGGCAATACTCCCAATCGCTGAGGCTCCGGTCAAGAATTTTGTTGCGTTGACCCAGCTGATCATGATTAGTTAGGAATTGAGTAAGATGAATAATTTTTTGATCTAAACTATATAGAAAGATCGAATTTACGACAAGAAAGAAAATAGGTTCAAAGATGAGAAACCTACCCATTATTGGATTCAGAAAATAAAGCAGAGCCATCAGACCCCGCAAAGAATAGTAATGGCATAGGGAGAAGTACATACATTATAACTGCAAGAGGGGAAAAAAAAAACAGATGAGGACGATTTTTGGCATAAACTTTTTCCCACAAAAGAAAAATATAATAAAAATATTTGTCCTAAAAATTTTAGAGGGTTCTTAACAAAGCAAAATGATGTCCCCAAAATGAAACACATCAATGCAACCGAACTGACTGAAAGAAATGCTATAGCCGTCAATTATTGGAAAAGAGAAGATCAAAACACCAACTAATTTGATCCAGTTGACAAGTGAAACAGGAAGGAACATGAGTTAGAAAACCGATCAACATTCTTGGGTTAAAAGAAATTCTTTTAAGGGAAGCAACACCCAGAAGGAAAGATAATTGGATTTTCTTTATCAAACAAGATATACTTTGAAGTCTGGATGCTAGCTGAATCTTTTATTGCATTATATCCATTCCCATTGTTTATTAAACAGAAAATTCCTCAGAGAGAATCCTCAGTTTTAGGTATTTGGACAGAGCCTCTCGTATAAACCACTTGGAGGTAAAGCATTTACCATGGAAACCACTAAAAAAAAAAAAAAAAAAAAAAAAAAAAAAAGGGTCTCTCTTAAGACAAGATCATGAACTGAAATTTCCAAAAAGCATTTGAGGGATGTTAAAACAAAGATATTAACTGAAGATTTTAGACTTCCAGCCAAAAATAAATAACTAATTAAATAAAAGATTTTAGACTAATTTTCCATGAACCGCATATTATCTGTAGGGTTAATCACTTACCAGTTAGCATTGGCCACCAATTATTGTACAAAGCACATGCCTGCCAAATACAAATATGGTAATGAGAACAAAACGACCTCAGCAACATAACAACAATGAACTAACAAATATTCAAGAATACCAAATGACTCAAATAATCAACAGTTCTCCCGACGAAAGGAACAATATTACTAACCAAAATTTGCAATACAACCCCCCCGGAGACTAAAATCGCCAAAGCAGCAAGTTTCCCAGTATGCAAACATGCCCCGACATAGCGCGGTAAGTCTGCCATCAGGAAATTGCCTCACCTCTTAAAGCGGGGAAACCTGAGACAAGTTCCTTGATTAGAACAAGCATGTGTAATGCAGACACTTCAAGAACAAGAAAAATTGAAAACAAGAGTTCGTATTCTGAGATGATCGGAGAAAACCGTTGCTAATTGAAAAACGAAAAACACAATTCAAGCCACACCCTGGAAAGATAACTTGCATATTCATTTATTTGCAGTATGGGACCTCCGACTTCTACTTATCAACAATAAATAGAAACACTCTCGGTTTAGAACCTACAAACTCCTAGTCAAACCCCTTGACTCTCACGCGTTGAGCTAGCCCCAGCGGGGTGAATGGTAACTTGCACAAAACCCGTCAACAGATGGACAAGAAAGTTGACATATTAAGCCCTACATTTTTGGCCAAAATATTCCAAGAACACATTTATCCCTAACAGGCATTCCATAAATCAGACATTAATTAGAGCAGAAGCGCTAATAATTTGCGGTTAATCAATCTTCAACAGAAGTTAAATAGCTTTAATTTGACTTAACAATCAGTAAAAACAATTGGAAAGAGAAGAATGCACAGAAATTAAAACTACAATCCCATAAGATCTTTACATTAAAATTCATCACAAAACACTAGAAAGATCATCATTAAGATCATATCATCGAATTTAATTAAATACCCAGAGGGCAAAATCATCCAAAACACCTGCTAGATTCAAAATCAGGCAAAAGGGTGTGCATAATTTTCTACAATAATTACATAGCAAGAACAGAGCAAAACACAAGAATCTGAGTAATAATTTTGGAAGAATCTGTACCAGAGCCGAAGGGGTGAAGAAGAACCCGACAGAGATTCTTGCGTGTTTGGTGGCTAGAAGATGGGAAATTTCGCGATCTTTTGAAGCTCTAGCTCTGAGACATGGCCGTGGAAAGTGCCAAACAACACTCCATTTGCGTTGCGGACACGGCCCGGATGGGATTAGATTAAAAATGTTAAATAAAATATAATAAATTCGCTAACTGCTATTGCTCGGTTTTCTTTTTTCTTTTTTTTTTTTTGGTGGTAAAATGCTCAATATTTTTTAAAGTCGGTGATATTTAGGTTCTCAATTAAAAAAAAAAAAATTTAAATGCCCATGTTTAACGGAAAAAAAAGATTAAGGGTTCATTTGGTATTTGAGTTGAATTTTAGATGAGATGGAATTTTTAAGTTTGAGTTGAGTTGAGTTGACTTTTTAAAAAGTAGTTATAAATTTTATTGACTGTTCAGAAAAAGACAAAAATTAAGATGAAAATTTTGAGTTGAATTTGAATTAAACTCATTCACCAAACATAAGCTAATTTTATGAACGATCTCTTAATTATACCCCTATTCTTAAACTGTTCTTTAAATTTTAGTTTTAACATTACACTATTTTGAATTTTTTTACTGTTACAAAAAATGAGCTATATATTAATATTTTATTAAAAATTAAACAAAAATTGAACATATCCAAATCATATGAGCTTTTATTAAGGCTAAACTCAAAATTAAATATTTTAAGAAGGAAAACTGTATCTTCAAAATAGCTATATAACATTATATATCTTTAATTAAAATATAGTTGGTGACAAATATATATATATTTTTTTGTTAGAATTTAATTTTCTTTCAAATATCTCTAATTAAAATACAATTTTCTTTTAAGAAATATATTAATTAATACTTTACTAATTAAAAAAAACTCATATAATGAGAATGTGTTTAATTTTTATCTAATTTTTTTTATAAAATATTAACAGATAGACCGTTAACGTAATATTAAAAAAGAAGAACAACAACAACAAATTAGAAACAATTTACAAAAAAGAAAAAAGGTATAATTATACAAGTAACCCTTATTGATGCTTAAAACACAACAAAACAATAAATAAGAAAGTGATTTTTATTTCAACATAGACGATATTCATTACAGAAGAATGAGTTTTTTTTTTTTTTTTTTGGTGTTATTTATTCATTTTTACTTTTTTTATGTCAATGTTCGTGATCGGAGATAACTCTATTCAATTATTCCCGGGATGGAAGGGAGTAGGTCTTGCTTCCTATTTGTTAATTCATTTCTGGTTTACACGACTTTAAGCGGGTAAAGCAACTACAAAAGCTATGCCAATCAATCAGCAGGGGATTTTGGATTAACCCCTGGGAATTTTGGGGGGGGGGGGGGGTGTAAAAAAAATTTAACCATCAAATCATGTTTTAATGACTAAGATATTATGTGCACATCAAAATTATTATAAGCCCAACTATACGTGATTAAAGATAATCACTAATTAAAAAGAAAAAGGAAAAAAAAAATGATGCCGCACCTCTTCTATCTCCCCGGCCCTCCTCATCTTCCCCTCTCTCTGTCTGTCGATTTCGCTCCCCTGCCCCCCCCCCCCCCCGGCAATCCCCGATCTGGGTTTCACCCTCTTCCCTGCGATCCCTGAGTCTCCCAAATGATCAATGATCGATCTGCTCATCTCGGAGGTATTAGAGGAGATCGTGCCAGTGGGTTGCCGGGGTTTGTGAGCAGCGTCGAGTAACCATATCTGCGCCGGGGTTTGCTGAAGAAGGTCTTCCCTTCGCAAGCAGAGAGACCGTCGGTAGCATAGATCCTACGAGGATCGCCCCTCGGAACTCTGCAAATCCGGTGACGCCACCGGAGTTCTTAGCCCATTTTTTTTTCCTTTATTTTTCCTTTGTTTTTTTGACATGAGAATTTTGTTATGTGTGGGAGGATTTATTTTAATACGGTGGTCTTTAAGTGTTTTTAGCCTTTGGATTCAAATTTCCAAGGATAAAGAATTTTTACTTTATCAATGGGATAAAACCCCCTTCTCTGTCTTTTGTTTTTTTTTTTTTTGGCCAGTAATTACTAAATCAAACGAAATGGATAAGGTGAGTGAAAATTGTTATCTGATTTTATGTCGCCTTTTGACATACCATTTTGTTGTTTAATATTTATAACATTAACCAGCAAAAAAATATATTTTTATGACATTTGTATTTATTACATGGTCAAGTTTTTATATTATACAGAATTTTTGAGTTAAACTAATTTAGGGTCCGTTTGATGAATGAATTTGAGTTGAAAATTTTAAGTTTCAATAGTAATTTTTGTTGATTTTTTAAAGAAAGACAAAAAATTTTTCAAAAAAAACAAAAAATTTTTTAAAAAAAATAAAAATTTTAAATGAAAATTTTAAATTTAAACTTACAAAATAAACTAAGCCTTAAATTTTAAAATTCTATTTTAAATCGATGCAAAGCTAAAATTTGGACATTCGGTCCTCTCACCTGTCAGTCAACTACTCACTGCCGTTTTGGAAAGGCATGAGAAATATGATGCTAAACTCGAAAAGGTAGCTTCTTCTAGTTGTGTTTTTTTTTTTTTCACCTTCCTTTTTAATTCTAGAACAAAGACGTGAGATATAGAAACCCAAGCTATTTTAAATAGTTGAATTTGTAAATTATTGATATGCTAGCAAACTAACTCCAAAATAACACTTCAACGCAACACTTTACACAAATTGGTGTAGGGATGATATTTTTATAGGTAGATGCGAATACTTGCAAGTACCCGTCTTTAATAAGACGGATTTGTGAGATACTATATACGGCATGATGGCGGTGGGGAAACTCCACCGAATTCGCACCTACCCCGTTTCTATTTACCCTTTCATTTATATTAAATTTTCGTTTTATTGGAATACAAAAAGGGAAACACCTTAAAAACAAAAACAAAAAAAAAAAAAAAGGAAAAACTAAAACTAAGACTAAAACTATCTCTAAGCTTGATAAATTTTTTTAATAATGTTTCTAAATTTTATAAATAAATTTAGTAAAATTTTTTTTGATTTTGTTTAATTCTTTATGAATAAATGAGTATTGTATAAAGCATGAATATAGCACTCACAGTGGAGATTTTCTACCCCTATACTTGCCTGAGTATGGGGACTAATAAAAGGGGAAGTGAAAATATACCCATCCCGTCCTGTCCATTATGTAAATAATTGATTAATTTTAATAAGAATAATTTATTAAATTGCTGTGATAAGTGGTAAGTACATACTTGCTAATTTGTAAATTTTATTTAACAGCTAGGAGAAAGAGTTAAATAGTCTCTTTTGCAGACTTAAAAAAGTAGATAGAATATTTTTAAAGTCTCTAAAATAAATGACATATTTATGTAAATAATTGATTAATTTTAATAAGAATAATTTATTTATCAATTGACTCCAAATATTTAAACCAGCAATATGACATTTCCAAAAAAAAAGGAAAAAAAGAAACAGCTATATGATACAATTTCTGTTTTTTAAAAAAAAGAGAGAATTCGTCACCCTAAAAAAACGTGTAGATTTTAAAAATCCACCAAAAAGAAATATACAATTTTTTTTTATCAAGCTTTAATAAACAATTTAGAACATGATAGTCGTAGTTTCTGGTTTCGAAGATGGAATATTATCCATCTCTAGACTTTTATAAGTTCAAGACTTTATAATTTGCCAAAAAAAAAAAAGGGGGAGGAGATTTAACCATTAAATAAAATTGAATTATAATGTAATAAAATGAGTAATAACAAATCAAAATTTCAAAATTTCAAAGAAAAAAAAAAAAAGAAAAATCAAAATTTTCAAGGGGCTAAAACTTTAAAAGAAAATTGTAAAATCCATAAAATCTACACACACACATATATATATATGTATATTTATGTTTATATCTGTTATCTCAAACTTATTGTCATGTATAAGAATGGTAAAACAAGACAATAAAATTCCATAGTAGTAGTAGACCAAAAAAAAAAAAAAAAAATTTACAAAACGCCCAAAAATTCTTCCGACGAAACTCCTTCTCTTCCTCAGGCGTGAAATCGTTGGCAATGCGAAACATCTGTCGGATCTACTCGGACGTTTGCCCTTGATCATGTCCACCACCTTAACCGCCAAGAGATCGATGAGCTCGTCCCGACCGCCGAGATTGTCCGCCGCCGTGGTGAGCTTGTGGATTATGGCCGGAGCCAAGTCCCTGACGAAGCTGGACTCCCACTTGCTCAGCTCCTACTCGTCATCCTCGTCATCCTGCTTCTTGCCTCACTTCAGCACCATGGCTAAAACCTTGTCGTCCACGTTCGGCACGGGCACGGGCACGGGCCCGTCACGTTCTTTAGCGATGAAAACCTCGCTGCCGCCGCTGCAGACTCCATGGTGAAGCGCTCACCGGTCGAGGCCCGGAGTGTTGGGACTCTTGTTGACAAAGAAGAAGAAAAAGAAGAAGAAGAAGAAGACATGATTTTTTTTATTTTTTTTTGGTGTGTGTTTTTGTGAGAGAAAATAGTTATTATTTTTTGTGAGGTTTTTGATGATGAAAAGAGCATCCGACGGTTGTTTATATAGGCGAACAAGACTGGGTTTCTACTTGGATTTTAGGGTTTCCAAAATCTAATGAATTAGCAGCTTCGAAGACTACCAACTTCATGTAGTCTTAAGGACCAAGCGAAACGTAGTATTCTCCTATGTTAAACTTCGCGAAGATGGGAAAAAGTCAATTTTCTTCGGCACTGTGTGTTTAGCACCGTGTTACAGCGATTCCGTGCTGTTTGATCACTTGAAGGGTAATCTTCACAACCAGAGGTTGTCGACGGCCAAAGTTACTCAAATCAGGACCAAACCCATGGCCGTTCAATGAAGGTGTTGTTTTCTTGAATATCCAATTGATAATTATGAGGATGTGGCGATTCCAAATGGCAATTAGAGTAGGTCGTCGGAGTCTGAAGACAGTGAGAACAATCTTGCTATAGTCGCATATGATGAAAATCTAGAAACCTATGCCAACACCAACAGACTATCTTTCGATTGATGACCTTGGCCATGAAAATGACGAGGATCTAGATTGTGCAGGAAATCAGGATGGACCTGGAGAAAAATTTTGCTGTGCTAATCCCTGGCATTCGAATTGGGGGATGAAATTACTAATGTAGAAGTGAGGGAAGTGGGATATGGACTTAGGAAAAGAAAGAAGTCATTTTCTGATCCCCAAGATTCTACTGAGAACTTGAGTAATCAGTATGACTCAATAGGGGAAAGATGTTTCGGCTTCTGTCATAAAAAGTTTGATGTTAGACTGATATGATGATCAGCTTCTTCAGACCAGATTCACATCAAACTAGGCTATAAGATGGGAGTTGAGAAGACAACAGTGTATAACTGCTGAAAGAATGTGTGACATCTGCCAACATAAGATGTAATCTGTCCAGAGTGCCAGGGGACTGGAACGATCATTGATGGAGTGGATGAGAAACCAACTGTACCCCTTTCAAAGGATTGCTTGAAATTCATGTCTTTCTTCATTCATGGTTCGATATTCTAGTGTTGTTAATGACAAAATTTTATTTTAAAAGTTTTTGAATTTAATAATGACGATAACATTAACAAAATATTATGTGTTGGAGTACATAATATACAAAATATATTATTTCATATTTTTTTTCAATGAAAAATATGACATTAATATTTACAATGATATTAGAAATGTACAAACATTCATTTCCAAAAAAAAAAAAAAAAATGGAAAGGAAAGAAATGTCTAAACATAAATTAAGAATTCGGTTATTTACCAAGCCGAAAAGCAAAGCGTGCACAAAGGAGCAAAAAATTTTCCTTTCTTCATTCTTAATTATATTAATGCAAAAGCCAAGAAAAAATGGACTCCCACTTTGAAGAATTCGAAATACTAATTAATTTACACGAAAATCCAACAAACACACACATTGTATCTTTTCTCATTTATTAAATTGCTACAAATTATTCCATTAAACAACATGCCAAAAGAACAACACATCCAAAAACCAAACCGAAAATAATTCGTGATTCACGACGGAGAGGAGTTTTCAAGCTTGACAATATACATATGTTTACACACAAACACGCACACGCACACGCACACACATATATATACATATATCTTACATATATATAATACATATATTACATGACATTGCCACATGTATGCAGCTAATATCAATATTCCTGATTTTGGGTTCCAAGGGGAATAGGATTCACAAGCAACGATTGGATTTTGTCCTTTGTTTCTCTGTGGCTATGAACACCAAATCCATCTCCATGCTGGTAGAAAGGCAATGCCGCCCTAGCCATGTTCATGCAAATTTCAATGAATGCCTCAGAGAAGGGAGACCTCGAAACTAGATCTTCATTCATCTGTTTCCATGTTTCCTCGATCAAATACTCTATATGTCGACGAGCTTCTTCCTCCGAAGCACCAGTTTCGTGCATATAACATTGCATCGACTTAGGAACATCGCCACGCTGTAACTCAATCTAATATGAAGAGAGAAAAAAAAAGAGTAAATTGACGTGAAATTGCCTCGATTCCAATATATGCAAAATTTTGTTGATATTTAATTATTAATTCATATTTATGAATCAAACTCTTTTGATCAAGGTGATGTTATCAATCTCACAAGTACTCAAACTATGAAATCTTGAACTTAAAATAATAACATGCACACAACCTAATTTAGCGGTGGAGCCATAAATTTTTTTTTTTTTTTTCAAGAGAGGCATTAATTAAAATAAATTTTAAACTATTTGACTTTAGATTCTTCTTTTCTTCTTACATAAATTTGTAATCTTATTTAACTAACTGCAAAAAACCCAAAATACAAATTTAATAGTAGTATAATTGACTTTTTGTTTCTTTGGGGTTTTGAGTATGAGGTAATGTATATTTATAAGTCAAATCTTGGGACATAATTGAATTTTTCATTAAAAAATTTTAAATAAACTTTGTAATTTCAAAATTTCAGGGGGAAGGGGGGCCCAAAATACAGACTTAAGAGAAAAAATGTTTTGACAGAGGTATAAAGGAAAATGAGTCCATTGGACCAGGCAGCTGCCTTCCTAGCCCAATGTGATTACATCACAGCTAGCTATTTATATGATTTAATGTTGAAAAACATATAGTACCGGCAATTATATTACTATTATAAAATGAGTGCCCAACTTTTTTTTTTCTTTTTCTTTTTGTTTGGTATAAAATAAGATTGTAGGATAGCGTGCTTACAGAGGATGTTCCTAAGTCATCCACTAGTCGCACAATGGTTGACGAGTGACGTATAATGTTGGGATACTCCATCAAGCACTCTATGGCCTCTTCAGTTATGGGATTTGTAACCGAAAAACAAACATGCACAAGCAACCCTGCTATTGTTACAGAAATCCATCCATTCTCAATATACTCTTGCAGAGTTGGTGTGTATCCACTGTAATACCACTTTGCCTCCACCATATAACTTTTACATTGATCTGCCCACTAATATACATACATATATATGTATGCATATGTATATAACATTTTATTGAGAAATAAGTTGGCTTGACAATAAACATGTAATAAATTTTCAATGAGATATCTTCTTGTATTCGTAAGCGAATTCTCAAAATTAAAAGTCGGGTCAAATTTTCAATTCACAAAAGATTAGGGAACAGATGGTCCAAGTACCACAATATTTATAAAAGTTAAAGAGATCACAATCCATAAAGTTGGAGTGGGATTGGTACCATTTTCTTGAGGCACTTGAGGATGAGGTGACCTTGTTCTTTGAGAACGTCAAAGATAATCTCGTTTACAACATTGTAAGTAGCAAGAAAACATGTTTTCATATAATCCGGTAGTTGATCTATGGCATTTATATCCCACCTACGACACCATGAATAAATTTAAAATCAAATTAGCTTCATTCTTGCCATAGAAATTAATATTTCGTCCTTTTTATCTAGATATACGAATATAAAATCTCTACATATAAGCATTTCGATCATTACGTATAATATTATACATATATGTCTCCTTTTTTTTTTTTTTTTAATACTATCACTAGGTAATATTATTAAAAAAAAAAAAAAGTATCCCTAGTACTACTCTATTAAAAAAACAACGTACAAGGAAAAGAAGACATGATGTAAGTAGGTAACATACACTCCCAAAATCCTAGGTTGATAAGAAATAGTGACCACACACATATAAGGCTCAGATTCTAATGATCAACCGTTGATGTGGGACATCATCCCTACATCAAGACTTATATATGCATATGATATATATTACACCTAAAGTTCGAAATGCTTATCTATAGGAATATGTATAGATATATTTATATGTATGTAACCATATGTAAAAAGTTACCATCCTCTCAAAAGCGTCTCCAAAGAGCTCAAGTTCATCTAGTGTGCCATACACATCGTATATATCATCAATAACGGTTATCAAAACGCCAAGTCTTGTGAACAATCTCCTACTGTATCCATTCTCTAGCGCAGATATTGCTCCCACTGCCCATAAGTAAACTTCGACCAGCCTATCTCTAGCAAAGCTCAAGTCTTGTCCTAACTTGGTTGCACTCCACCACCTATATATATATATATATATATATATATATATATGTCAAAGCAAGGAAAGGAATCGAAATAATTATGAGAGAAGAAATAGTACTGAACTTTTCTCCCTTTCGAAATTCCGAAGGCCTAGGTGAAGGATGGTACTGATCACACACTTCTTAGGTTTGAAAACTGTGAGTATTTTAGTTTCTCTCTCATAAGTGAGAGTTGTATACATATATATGTATATATATTCATATTTTACTAATGAAGGTGAGCCCTAGGCAAGAATATATAAAATTGAGACGTTGCAAAGGTTTCTAACCTGGAAGAATGTTTAAGGTCTTCCAAATGGGTTGATTGTACGACGTTGAAATCAAGTTTAGCAAGTTCAAGCCAAGTAGGGTTCATGTCTTGCCTCTTGCCGTACAGGTCGATGTACCACCTTGTCTCCAATCTTGGCATTATGCGGTGCAATGGAAGCTCCAAGGCATGACTGACTAGTTCAAAGAGAATCATGTTGCCTTGATCTTTGTTGTGCTCCTGCATGAATTGTTCAAGATGTTTTACAGTGAAGCCTCTTGCTTCCTCTAAAATAGTTTCACCCTTTTTCGAGTGGAATGAGGCTTCATACAAGGCCAACAATCCTTCAATATCCTCACATAAGCACGCTTTGAAATTTCCAGTTGTTTCATCCTTGAAAGAAGTGAAAACATCTGTTGAAAATCGCATATTATTACTAGTTTCATTTATTTGTCAAAGAAAAAGTTTACAGGTATATATATATATATATATATAAAGTTTTATTGTATTCGTTTCAAATTTACAACTCTTTCGTAATTTATAAAACTCCAACGTTCAAAACTCACAAGCTTAACGTGAAATGGACGATTGTACATAAATAAGTGTACCTGATGATATCATGTAGCCGTGTTGACGAAGGAGTCTAAATTCAAGAGCAGTGGCGTATAAATTATCGATCTTCCATGTATTATCGATACAACATATTTTGTTGCCAGTAAACCCTTCAAAATATTGTTTATTTCATTCTTGAAGTGATAAAACAGTCCAAGTCTCTGAAATGTATCGATGTGCTCAAGTTGGGCTAGAGGATCTTCCACCTTCTCAAGCATCATCAACACCTCTCCCTTCATGTTTTGGATTCTTCTCTTATACACTTCTCCCTGCAATGTCAGGGTTGATATCTACGTTAATTACTAGCTGGAGCAGTGATAGAGTCAGAATTTTTTTTCCCCAGAAGATTTCTTGCAAAAATGAAGGCACAAATTGCGTGTTTCAATATTAAATTGGGAAACAAACATAATTTTCTTGTAAAATGAGGATGAAACTAGAATTTTTTTTTATTTTGAAAATAAAAAATATTTAACAAAAATAAATAAATAAATAAATGAAAACGAGTGGTGCCACACAAAAGAGTAGCTTCGCCAATTACGAGTAGAGGTGCAGCTAGACAAAGACAACCATAATATATATGTGTATATGTGTATATATATTACTCTATACTAGAAAAGGAGTTTTACCGCATAATTGCTTTCAAGTGATTCGATGTAGTCAGAGTTCCAATTGTGGGATTGTAGTTGCCAGATCTCCTAACAATGTTTGTCTCACAAGTTTTGGTGGAAGCCATGCCTTGGATGGTCAACTTCCTCCTGTAATCTAGCCAAGATGGTCTAAACAAAATTGGGGCAGAGGCAGAAAATTATTTCAGTGAAGATGCTATAAAAAAAAATAAAAAGATAGAGATATTTTTTTTCTTAAAAAATGATATGGTTGTATATTTTAACAATTGAATGTGGACACAATAATTTTTTTCTGAAAAGATGGATAACTAAATTCTACATAAATTTTAAAAGTAAAAGTTAAAATCTCAAAATTTGAGTGGTGTATAGCTGTAATTTTTCTTACAAAATAAAAGCACAACAGAAATTTTACAAAAAAATTAGGAGCTGAAAAGTAATTTTTAAAAATATGAGTGGGGACGTTAGTCCCACCGATTTCAATGTGGCTACACGACTATATATAATGATTGACACATCATGGAGTGTGTTGATATATATATATATATGCATATATGTATTTATGTATAAACATATATATATATATATATGGTTCAAACTTGAATATCATACTGCCTAGAAGCAATCTACATGAGTACTACAAATGGTTGGAATTTTTATTGAACATATTTTTCAAACAAACAAGCTTGTGGTTGCTTAACAGGCAAAATTCACTCGGTAGTTCTGTAGCAACTGGATTAGTAATCTGGCTGTTATATTACTGCTGGAGTTAAGCAGATTCCAACGTAGGATTTGCTTTCCTCTAAAAGAAAGAGAATATATATTCATATATATATATATATATATATATATATGTCCGAATTCTTCTCATCCTCTTCCTTCTCACCCGCTAAAAAAATCACGGCGGGAATTTTTTTTTTTTTTTTTTTAAGTTTGTAAGAGACTGTTTTGGTATTTAAAAAAGGAGACTTAATTAAAGGAGGGAAAAAAAAAAAAAGCAAGTAGTAAATAGACTGATATATAGTTAAATGAGTTTGTTATGGCTCATTCACGAGAGCTAGCTGAAGAAAAGATGATGCCTTATTTATATATAAATAGTATAAGAGTTTAATAACTTAATGATAATTTTAACTACTAACATAAGTATGCTTTATTCGCCTAGCGGGAAAAAAATGAAAAGAGAAATAAGAAGATGAAATAAAGGAATAAGGTATAAAGTTCAAGTTTGCTACCTCTTGAGTTTGGATTGCAAGTTTGATTTGTAAGTAAAAGAAGGAAGTGGTAATACAAATATAATAGATATCATAGTTGCCAAGGAGTGAAGAGTATAAAGTGATCAAGAGAAGCTAGTTTTTCCTCCAATACAATATAAGTATATATGTAAGTGTGATATATTTTTATGTGGTTCCACTGGATTTGCATACAAGCTTAGAACTAAGCCTTTATATACAGATCTCTATGTGTTACTGTTTTGTTAGCCTACTGTTTTAAACTGCTAATAATTGATTAACATATGAAAATGGCTTTATTTATTTCATATATTTTTTATAAGTTTAGGAACGGGGAGATTCGAACTAATACTTTGTGATGGGCTCATGTGTGGAATTATTATTAAGTTATGTCTGTAATCACTATGAAATCGTTTTATTAAAAACACAGTATTGCATTAATTTCAACTGGTATTGATTTAGTCACATGTAAAAATCATTTTCATGGGAAAAAAAATACTGTATTTTTTTATTTTGTAGAAAACAAGATGTCATATCGATGTTGAATTAGTGAATTGCCATGTGAGGATGTTGATCTGATTCTCTTGATCACCTTAGAGATAATTAGCATGAGAATAGGCTTTAGTATAGTGATCCCTTGGATGCTCTTTTATTCTTGCATATATAGAATAATCTTTTTTTTTCTTTTTTCTTTTTTAACTTGGGATAAATAATTTAAATTCTATATTTTCTGATGAAAATCAAGTGAAAATTAGCATTATTGATATTATTTGTATGCTTTCACTTTCAATATCATTTCTCCAAAGTCGTATTTAGCAAGAGTTTTGAATTTTCAAAAAAGACAAGAATTTTTTCAGAAAAAGATAAAAATTGATATTAAAAATTACATTTGAGTGAGAGATAAGATGGAATACCAAATAAAGCCATAGTATAAGGGGGAGGATGGCTACCAACTCAACTCAAACTCATTTTAAACTTTTTTTTGTCTTTTTCCTAAAAAGTTTTTGTCTTTTTCTCAAAAAATTTTTTGTCTTTTCTGAAAATTCAAAAAAATTTACTATTATAACTAAAATATTTCAACTCAAACTAACATACCAAACACCCCCTAAGATTATAATTAGAGATGGACACGTGGTTCTCTAAAAACAACTATTAGACAAACGTGGAAATTGTGGAAAGTGGTCAGTGTATTTTCAACATCATATCAAATGATCAAGACGGTAAAAAATAAAAATTTGTTGACACGTGGAAAGTTAAATTGCTAAAGTCAAGGGAAAGAGTCACATCAAACAATAACCGAAGCAAATAAACCATGTGAAAAATACTTTGAAATGACACTAATGTTAAAAAATAATGCTTATTATGGCTCCATTTATTTCATTGGTTCATTTAAATTTTTCATCTCAGTTTTTATTTTTTTTTGAAAAAATTTTTTGTCTTTTCTGAAAAGGTTTTTTATTTTTTCTGAAAAGTCAACAAAAATTATTATTTAAACTTAAAATTCCAATTCAAACTAGTGAACCAAACGGATCCTATATATGGATCTCCTCTATAAGGCCTCGTTTGGTTCGATGGTTCGAATTTAAAATTTTCATCTCAATTTTTATCTTTTTTTGAAAAAATTTTTTATCTTTTCTGAAAAGGTTTTTTATTTTTTCTGAAAAAGTTTTTTGTCTTTTCTGAAAAGTCAATAAAAATTACTATTGAAATTTAAAATTTCCAACTTAAACTCATTTACCAAACGGACCTTAAATTTTTATATTATGAAACGAATATTTTCCATTGATGAGTAGAGCTGATCACCATTAATATCTTTTACTATTATCTTTTAGGGGGTCTTTGGCAAACACACTCAACCAACTCAACTCAAACTTTTTTTTGTCTTTTTCCCAAAAAGTTTTTTGTCTTTTCTGAAAATTCAAAAAAATTTACTATTCCAACTTAAAAATCTCAACTCAAACTACTCCACCAATTAGAGGTGAACATTAGATTGAAATTAATCTTTTTTTTTTTTTTAACATTCATCATCCAATTTAATTATGAATAAATATTTTTAAATCCACCTAATCCATTTCAATACATTTTATCCTTTAGTTCATTCCAAAATATATTAGATTGAATTAAATCAGATTAGATTGGATGAGTGGATTGCACTTGAGTATATTTTTATAAGAACTTATTAAGTCCTGTTAAATTTTATGAAACTTTCTCAAAATACTAAGTCACATTGGTGTCATAAAAATGTGAAACATTTAAAACACATTTACATGAATGAAATATTTTTTCAGAAAATTTACGTGAAACATTTAAAATTTTGAAATATTTATGTGAAAAGCAAGAATTAAAAAAGTATTTACAAGTATTTACTAGGTGTAAATAAATTTATTTACCAAATAATATCTATTTTTAGAAGAATAAAGTATTTACTCCAAAGTTTAGAAAAATCACAAATTGACCACAAATTCCAGTTCTAGTTTTGTTTTTCACTTTCATTGCAGACGATGCCACGGGAGAAGAGGTCGATCGCCGTCTACTTTTGATTCCGGCCACGCGACGACGACTGCGACGGCCACATGACGACATCGGCGACGGCTCCCTAACAACGCTTCTCCTGAACGCCGCCGGAGAAGACATTCTAGTGCCGGAGGTCGCGACGAAGAACACGTTGGCCGTGTCTGCACTTCCAATTCGCTAGTCGTTTACCAAAACCGCCGCCTCTAGCTGAGTCTTCCTCGGAGAAGATCGCAACGGGACTGTTTTCCTTGCGAGCGCGTGACCTTCGTCGACTTGCCGGAGAAGGAACTCCGATGGCAACGGACGATGAAGGTCGGCCAGCCGGAGACGTGCGACGAATTTGGTGGAGACAGCCCGATCCACGACGGGAGCTTGGCCAGTCGTCGTAGCCGTTGACGACGGCCGGCGCCATGCTGCAGGTGTGGGAAAGAGCGAGGAGAGAGAGGGAGAGAGAGAGGGAAGATGAGTTTTTGATTGAGGGTAATTTTGGTAATATATAATACACTTTAGACTTCGTTTGGTTTCCGGTTCTATACTTAAAATTTTCATATCAGTTTTTATCTTTTTCTGAAAATTTTTTTTTATTTTTTCTGAAAAAGTTTTTGTCTTTTCTGAAAAGTCAACACAAATTTATTATTAAAACTTAAAATTTCCAACTCAAACTCATTTACCAAACAAATCCTAAATATATAATCTTTATGATTATGCCATTTAATATCATTAATTGTAATTATGCTATTTATTACCATTGACCTAACCTAATTCATTATGTTGCTTTGTTAACTCTCCCTTACAATATTTGTATTTTCTGTGTATCTTATAATTTCTATCTGTTTGTCTTTTTTGTCTCTTACACTAAATGGAAAGAGTGAAATAGAAAATTATCAAATCCACGATCTTAAAAACTGGAATTAACCAAAAAAAAAAAAAAAAACCCCATTCAATCATTCCAACTTATTTAGCACTAAAACTTTTTTTTTTAATGTTAAAAAGTCAAAATTTTTATACAACTAAAACGTTACATGAATGCATAGTCGGGAAATTTAAGAGGTGGCAAACTAAGGAAAACTACGTAATATTTTTAGGTGACTTGATGGTGATTATCTTTAATTATTTATTTTTTAATAGTTATAAAAGTACGAATGTATATGAATAATGTATTCTTGTCATTTCCTTCATGACTCTTACGTAACAATCCAATCATGGCCACATGAAAGCTTAACCAATATCACCTGACAACACAAGCGACTCCACGTGACTTTTTTTTTTTTCTTTTTTTTGTGGCTTTGTTTTATTTGTTTGTGCGCATATATTATACATTTAGTGTTTTAATAAAAGATTGAACACTTTGCAAATTTTCTTTTTTTATTTATTTTTATATATTTAGTGGATGCAGTTGAGAATTTATTGTTGGACGTGACATTTTACAAAATCAAGAATACAAAAAAGATGCCTAGAAAAAAAAAAAAAAAGAATAGTTGATAATTGTATGTAAATACATTTTTTTATCGTATCATTTATTAAATAATTTAAATTTTAATTAGATAATTCCATAATTTTAATTTACAATATTTTACTTTAGAAATATTTAATTTTAATTTAATTAATTTAATAATTTATTTATATTGATCTATTTCATTGGGTGTGATTACTTTTGGGTTTCTTTTTGTTTTTCCTTTTTTTTTCCTCATCTTTTCTTTCCTTTCCTTCTGCCAGATGAGCGTGTTTGCTCAGCCTCCCGCTACGTGTCAGCCCTTGGTTCGCCAACCGCCACTTGCCCAGCGTGCACCACGTGGCCCCCAGCAGCTGTTCCCAGGCTGGGTGGTTTATTTTTGGGCCACGATTTCCTCCCTCCAGCCCACAGGATCTCAGGCCCAGATTTTCAGCTCTAGCAGGCGCCTGATTTCATTTCCAGCCTGTCTGCTGCCGAACCAGCACGCAAACGGGAAAGCACTTAGATGAAAAAAATTTAAAGATCATTGTACTAATATATCACAAGAAAATTAAGGCAAAAAGAGGAAAATAGCATATTTTTATGCGTGGTGGAAAATTATAGCATAATTTTTTAAAGATCGAAAATGGTAGCATATTATGTGTTTCAATTTTTTAAAGATTATTGTGGAGGGAGAAAATGCTAAACTTGGAATAAATTAAAAATCGAATTAAAATATGCTATTATTTCACATCATTTAAAAAATATGCTATAATTTTCATTAATGTGTTTCAAATATGCTATATTGTGTAATTTTCCAAAAATTAATATTAGACTAACATGACATAAAATTAAACTAAATTTAATTAAAATTTATGTCATGTTGGTCAAAAATGAAGAATTTATGTCATGACCTGTCAACTGGCTACGGATATCCATAGCGTTCGAAATGGGGGATGAAATTACTAATGTAGAAGTGAGAGAAGTGGGATATGGACTTGGGAAAAGAAGGAAGTCATTTTCTGATCACGAGAATTCTACTGAGAACTTGAGTAATCAGTATGACTCAATATGGGGAAGATGTTTCGGCTTCTGCCTTCTTCAGACCAGATTCACATCAAACTAGGCTATAAGACGGGAATTGAGAAGACAACACGTATAACTGCTGAAAGAATGTGTGAAATCTGCCAACATAAGATGTAATCTGTCCGGAGTGCCAAGGGACTGGAACGATCATTGATGGAGTGGATGAGAAACCAACCGTACCCCTTTCAAAGGTTTGCTTGAAATTCATGTCTTTTTTCGTTCGTGGTTCGATATTCTAGTGTCATTAATAACAAAATTTTATTTTAAAGTTTTAGAATTTAATAATGACGATAACATTAACAAAAATATTATGTATTAGAGTATATAATATACAAAATATATTAGTTTACATTTTTTTCAATGAAAAATATGACATTAATATTTACAATTATATTAGAAATGTCCAAACATTCATTTCAACAAAAAAAAAAAAAAAAAAAAAATGGAAAGGAAGGAAATGTCTAAACATAAATTAAGAAATTGGTTATTTACCAAGCCGAAGAGCAAAGCGTGCACAAAGGAGCAAAAAATTTTCCTTTCTTCATCCTTAATCATATTAATGCAAAAGCCAAGCAAAAATGGACTCCCACTTTGAAGAATTCGAAATACTAATTAATTTACACGAAAATCCTACAAACACACACATTGTATCCCTTCTAATTTATTAAACTGCTACAAATTATTTCATTAAACAACATGTCAAAAGAACAACACATCCAAAAACCAAACAGAAAATAATTCGTGATTCACGACGGAGAGGAGTTTTCAAGCTTGAAAACATACATATGTTTACGCGCGCGCACACATATACATATATCTTACATATATATAATACATATATTACATGACATTGCCACATGTATATAGCTACTATCAATCATCCTGATTTTGGGTTCCAAGGGGAATAGGATTCACAAGCAACGATTGGATTTTGTCCTTTGTTTCTCTGTGGCTATGAACACCAAATCCATCCCCATGCTGGTAGAAAGACAATGCCGCCCTAGCCATGTTCATGCAAATTTCAATGAATGTGTTAGAGAAGGGAGACCTCGAAACTAGATCTTCATTCATCTGTTTCCATGTTTCCTCGATCAAATACTCTATATGTCGACGAGCTTCTTCCTCCGAA
Source organism: Ficus microcarpa (assembly GCA_025413485.1). Lineage (NCBI taxonomy): Eukaryota > Viridiplantae > Streptophyta > Magnoliopsida > Rosales > Moraceae > Ficus > Ficus microcarpa. The sequence goes on along the minus strand of CM046386.1, from coordinate 17,308,216 downwards.
GCACCAGTTTCGTGCATATAGCATTGTATCGACTTAGGAACATCGCCACGCTGTAATTCAATCTAATATGAAGAGGGAAAAAAAAAGGTAAATTGACGTGAAATTGCCTCAATTCCAATACATGCAAAATTTTGTTGATATTTAATTATTAGTTCATATTTATGAATCAAACTATTTTGGTCAAGGTGATGTTATCAATCTCACAAGTACCCAAACTATGAAACCTTGAACTTAAAATAATAACATGCACACTACCTAATTTAGTGGCGGAGCCATAAATTTTTTTTTCAAGAGAGGCATTAATTAAAATAAATTTTAAACTATTTGACTTTAGATTCTTCTTTTCTTCTTATATAAATTTGTAATCTTATTTAACAAAATACAAATTTAATAGTAGTGTAATTGAGTATGAGGTAACGTAAATTTATAAGTCAAATCTTGGGACATAATTGAATTTTTTATTTAAAAAATTTAAATAAACTTTGTAATTTCAAAATTTTGGGAGGGGGGGCGCCAAAATACAAAATTAAGAGAACAAATGTTTTGACGGAGGTATAAAAGAAAAGGAGTCTATTGGACCAGGGGTGGCAGCTGCCTTCCTAGCCCAATGTGACTCCGTCACAGTAAGTTATTTATATAATTTAACATTGAGAAACATATAATATCAGCAATTATATTACTACTATAAAACGAGTGCCGGACTTTTTTTTTTCTTTTTCTTTTTGTTTGGTATAAAATAAAAGTGTAGGATAGTGTGCTCACAGATGATGTTCCTAGGTCATCCACAAGTCGCACAATGGTTGACGAGTGACGTACGATGTTGGGATACTCCATCAAGCACTCTATGGCCTCTTCAGTTATGGGATTTGTAACCGAAAAACAAACATGCACTAGCAACAGTGCAATTGTTATTGAAATCCATCCATTCTCAATATACTCTTGCAGAGTTGGTGTGTATCCACTGTAATACCACTTTGCCTCCACCATATAACTTTTACATTGATCTGCCCACTAATATACATACATATATATATGTATGCATATGTATATAACATTTTATTGAGAGATAAGTTGGCTTGACAATAAACATGTAATAAATTTTCAATGCGATATCTTCTTGAATGCGTAAGTGAATTCTCAAAATTAAAAGTCGGGTCAAATTTTCAATTCACAAAAGATTAGGGAACAGATGGTCCAAGTACCACAATATTTATAAAAGTTAAATAGATCACAATCAATAAAGTTGGAGTGCGATTGGTACCATTTTCTTGAGGCACTTGAGGATGAGGTGACCTTGTTCTTTGAGAACGTCAAAGATAATCTCATTTACAACGTTGTAAGTAGCAAGAAAACATGTTTTCATATAATCCGGTACTTGATCTATGGCATTTATATCCCACCTACGACACCATGAATAAAATTTAAAATCAAATTAGCTTCATTCTTGCCAAAGAAATTAATATTTGGTCCTTTGTAACTAGATATACGAATATAAAATCTCTATATATAAGCATTTCGATCACTATGTATAATATTATACATATATGTCTTCTTTTTCTTTTTCTTTTTTTCTTAATACTATCACTAGGTAATATTATTGAAAAAAAGTATCCCTAGTACCACTCTATTAAAAAAAAAAATACAAGAAAAAGAAGACATGATGTAAGTAGGTAACATACACTCCCAAAATCCTAGATTGACAGGAAGTAGTGACCACCTATGTATAAGGTTCAGATTCTAATGCTTAACCATTGATGTGGGACATCATCCCTACATCAAGACTTTTATATGCATGTAATATATTTTACACCAAAAGTTCTAAATGCTTATATATAGGAATATGTATAGATATATTTATATGTATGTAACCATATGTAAAAAGTTACCAACCTCTCAAAAGCGTCTCCAAAGAGCTCAAGTTCATCTAGTGTGCCATACACATCGTATATATCATCAATAACGGTTACCAAAACGCCAAGTCTTGTGAACAATCTCCTACTGTATCCATTCTCTGGCGCAGATATTGCTCCCACTGCCCATAAGTAAACTTCGACCAGCCTATCTCTAGCAAAGCTCAAGTTTTGTCCTAACTTGGTTGCACTCCACCACCTTTACATATATATATGTCAAAGCAAGGAAAGGAATCGAAATAATTATGAGAGAAGAAATAGTACTAAACTTTTCTCCCTTTCGAAATTCCGAAGGACTAAGTGAAGGATGGTACTGATCACACACTTCTTAGGTTTGAAAACTGTGAGTATTTTCATTTCTCTTTCATAAGTGAGAGTTGTATACATATATATATATATATATATATATTCATATTTTACTAATGAAGGTGAGCCCTAGGCAAGAATATATAAAATTGAGGCGTTGCAAAGGTTTCTAACCTGGAAGAATGTTTAAGGTCATCCAAATGGGTTGATTGTACGACGTTGAAATCAAGTTTAGCAAGTTCAAGCCAAGTAGGGTTCATGTCTTGCCTCTTGCCGTACAGGTCGATGTACCACCTTGTCTCCAATCTTGGCATTATGCGGTGCAATGGAAGCTCCAAGGCATGACTGACTAGTTCAAAGAGAATCATGTCTTGATCTTTGTTGTGATCCTGCATGAATTGTTCAAGATGTTTTACGGTGAAGCCTCTTGCTTCCTCTAAAATAGTTTCACCCTTTTTCGAGTAGAATGAGGCTTCATACAAGGCCAACAATCCTTCAATATCCTCACATAAGCACGCTTTGAAATTTCCAGTTGTTTCATCTTTGAAAGAAGTGAAAACATCTGTTGAAAATCGCATATTATTACTAGTTTCATTTATTTGTCAAAGAAAAAGTTTACAAGTGTGTATATATATATATATAATATATATTTTTTATTGTATTCGTTTCAAATTTACAACTCTTGCATATTTATAAAACTCCAACATTCAAAACTCACAAGCTTAACGTGAAGTGGACGATTGTACATAAATAAATGTACCTGACGATATCATGTAGCCGTGTTGACGAAGGAGTCTAAATTCAAGAGCAGTGGCGTGTAAATTATCAATCTTCCATGTATTATCGATACAACATATTTTGTTGCCAGATAACCCCTTCAAAATATTGTTTATTTTATTCTTGAAGTGATAAAACAGTCCAAGTCTCTGAAACGTATCGATGTGCTGAAGTTGGGCTAGAGGATCTTCCACCTGCTCAAGCATCATCAACACCTCTCCCTTCATGTTCTGGATTCTTCTCTTATACACTTCTGCCTGTAATGTCATGATTGATATCTTCGTTAATGGTACTAGTTGAAACAGTGACAGAGTTAGAATCTTTTTTCCCCATAAGATTTCTTGCAAAAATGAACGCACAAATTACGTGTTTCAATATTAAATTGGTGAGCAAACATAATTTTCTTGTAAAATGAGGATGAAACTAGAATTTTTTTTGTTTTGAGAATAAAAAATATTTAACAAAAATAAATAAATAAATAAATAAATAAAAACGAGTGGTGCCACACAAAAGAGTAGCTTCGCCAATTATGAGTAGAGGTGTAGCTGGACAAAGACAACCATAATATATGTGGTGTGTGTGTGTACATGTGTATATGTATTACTCTATACTAGAAAAGGAGTTTTACCGTAAAATTGCTTTCAAGTGATTTGATGTAGTCAGAATTCCAGATTGTGGGATTGTAGTTGCCAGATCTCCTAACAATATTTGTCTCACAAGTTTTGGTGGAAGCCATGCTTTGGATGGTCAACTTCCTCCTGTAATCTAGCCAAGATGGGCTAAACATAGTCGGAGGCGGAAGCAGAAAATTATTTCAGTGAAGATGCTATAAAAAAAAATGATCGAGATATTTTATTCTTAAAAAATGACAAAGTTATATATTTTTAACAATTGAATGTGGACACCATAATTTTTTCTAATAAGATGGATAACTAAATTCTACATAAATTTTAAAAGTTAAAGTTAAAATCTCAAAATTTGAGTGGTGTATAACTGTAATTTTTCTAACAAAATAAAAGCACAACATAAATTTTACAAAAAATTAGGAGCTGAAAGGTATTTTTTAAAAATATGAGTGGGGACATTAGTCCCACCGATTTCAATTTGGCTACGCGACTATATATAGTAATTGACATATCATGGAGTGTGTTTATATATATATATATATATATAAATGCATATATGTATTTATGTATAAACATATATATATATATATATATATGTTTAAAACTTGAATATCATACTGCCTAAAAGCAATCTACATGAGTACTACAAATGGTTGGAATTTTTATTCAACATATTTTTCAAACAAACAAGCTTGTGGTTGCTCGACAGGCAAACTTTACTCGGCATACTGTAGCAGCTGGATTAGTAATCTGGCTGTTATAAAACTTCTGGAGTTAGGCAGATTCCAACGTAGGATTTGCTTTCCTCTAAAAGAAAGAGAATATATATTCATACAGATGTACATATATATATATATATATATATCTGAAATATTTGTCTATCCGAATTCTTCTCGTCCTCTTCCTTCCCAACCGCTAAAAATAATCACGGCTGGATTTTTTTTTTTTTTTTTTTTTTTTAAGTTCGTAAGAGACGGTTTTGTTATTTAAAAAAGGAGACGTAATTAAAGAAGGAAAAAAAAAAAAAAAAAACAAGTAGTAAATAGACTGATATATTGTAAATGAGTTTGTTATGGCTCATTCATGAAAGCTAGCTCAAAGAAAGATGATGCCTTGTTTATATATAAATAGTATAACAGTTTAATAACTTAGTGATAATTTTAACTACTGACATGAGTATGCTTTATTCGCCTAGCGGGAAAAAAATGAAAAGAGAAATAAGAAGATGAAATAAAGGAATAAGGTATAAAGTTCAAGTATGCTATGATGGTACCTCTTGAGTGTGGATTGCAAGTTTGATTTGTAAGTAAAAGAAGGAAGTGGTAATACAAATATAATAGATATCATAGTTGCCAAGGAGTGAAGAGTATATAGTGATCAAGAGAAGCTACTTTTTCCTCCAATATAATATAAGTATATATGTAAGTATGATATATTTTTATGTGGCTCGACTGGATTTGCATACAAGCTTAGAACTCAGCCTTTATATAGAGATCTCTATATGTTACTGTTTTGTTAGCCTACTGTTTTAAACTGCTAATAATCGATTAACATATGAAAATCGCTTTATTTATTTCATATATATTTTATAAGTTTAGGAATGGGGGGATTCGAACTGATACCTTGTGATAGGGTCATGTGTGGAATTATTGTTAGGTTATGTCTGTAATCACTATGAAATCGTTTTATTAAAAACACAGTATTGCATGAGTAATTTCAATTGGTATCGATTTAGTCACATGTAAAAATCATTTTCATGGAAACAAAAAATTCTGTGTCTTTTTTTATTTTGTAGAGAACAAGATGTCATATCGATGCTGAATTAGTGAATTGCCATGTGAGGATGTTGATCGGATTCTCTTGATCACCTTAGAGATAATTAGCATGAGAAGAGGCTTTAGTATGGTGATCCCTTCGATGTTATTTTATTCTTGCATATAAAGAATAATTTTTTTTAAGTGTTTTCTTTTTTAACTTGGGCTAAATAATTCAAATTCTATATTTTCTGATGGAAGTAAGGTGAAAATTAGCATTATTGATATTATTTGTATGCTTTCACTTTCAATATCGTTTCTCCAAAGTCGTATTTAGCAAGACTTTTGATGAACACAAGTCATGCGTTTTCTCTAAGTGATGGCTATTTGATCCTAAACCACATGATTTTAACTGATAATAATGGATAGACATCTAAAAATCATTTCACGAATGGATATCTGGGATTCATTTGGTGAATAAATTGAGTTTGAAAATTTTAAATTTGAGTTAAAAATTTTTGTAAAATTTTTAGAAAAGATAAAAATTTTTTTTAAAAAAATAAAAATTAACATAAAAAAATATATTTTAATTTAAAATAAGATAGAATACCAAACAAAACCGTAATATAAGATTATAATTAGAGATGGACACGTGATTCTCTGAAAACAACTATTAGACAAACGTGCTAATTGTGGAAAGTTGTCAGTGTATTTTCAATATCATATCAGATGATTAAGACGGTTAAAATCAACAATTGGTTGACGCGTGGAAAGTTAAGTTGCTATAGTCAAGAGAAAAAGTCACATCAAACAATAACCGAAGCAAATAAACCATGTGAAAAATACTTTGAAATGACACTGATGTTAAAAAACAATGCTTATTAGATATGGATCTCATTTATAATGTCCTAATTTAAAATTTTTATCTTAATTTTTATTTTTTTTAAAATCATTTTATCTTTTGTAAAAAAATTTTTATTTTTTTTGAAAAGTTAATAAAAATTACTATTAAAATTTAAAATTTTTAATTCAAACTCATTTATCAAACAGACCCTAAATTTTTATATTATGAAACGAATATTTTCCATTGATGAGTAGAGCTGATCACCGTTAATATCTTTTACTATTATCTTTTAGTATTGTTGTAATTAGAGGTGAACATTAGATCGAAATCAATCTTTTTTTTTTAACATTCATCATCCAATTTAATTATGAATAAATATTTTCAAATCCACCTAATCCATTTCAATACATTTTATCATTTAGTCCATTCCAAAATATATTAGATTGGATTAAATCATATTAGATTGGATGGGTGGATTGTACTTGAGTATGTTCTTATAAGAACTTATTAAGACCTGTTAAATTTATGAAACTTACTCAAAATACTAAGTCACATTGGTGTCATAAAAATGTGAAACATTTAAAATACATTTACATGAATGAAATATTTTTTCAAGAATTTACGTGACACATTTAAAATTTTGAAAAATTCATGAGAAAAGCAAGAATTAAAAATGTATCTAGGAAAAAAAAAAAAGAGGCACAATAGGCAAGGTTCAGAAGAGGTACAGATACACAGAGAAAGATAAAAGGAAACAAAAGAAAAGAAAATTAGAGAGAGAGAAAGAGAGGGGCAAGAAAGAAAGCGGAGAAAACTGTAGTTGATAAAAGAGGCTAATTTTTTTTTGGGGGGGAGGGGGTGTTGGGTGTTGCGGTTTGAGAGGAATAGAAAAAACTATGATTGAGAGGACTCGAAAGGGGTTAAAAAGAGAGAGATGGGGACATGGTAGCCTGTGGTCTTACACTTGCCCTTCCTTTTTTTTTTTTTTTCTTTTTTTTTTTTTTAATTTGGGTACAGGAGATTATAAGTTATCTTTTAATAAAATAATATGTGATAGTATCATTAGGTATAATTATGCACCGTTAAAATTAAAGTTTTAAAAGAACTTATTATATCAAAATGATTTCAAAATTTTATATTCACAGTTAAAAAAGTTAAAATGAAGTTTATAATATTTTACTGAAATACATGATATAAATCCATTTAAAATTAAGGTTAGTGTTATCTATTTAAACCAGATTAGGATAATAATTTTATGTTTTTTTAGTAGAACTTTTAGTTAGTAATTACATAATTTTTATTGTTGTATTTTATAGCTATGTAAGAAATATTGTAAAAGGATTCTCATATATTGTTGATGTATGTTTTTATTTTAGTTTATTTTAATTTTTCTATTCACAACTTACAATAGAATGTTAACTTTGAGTTAAACTTTTTAACTCAAATTTTTTACATCCAAGCAAGTCCCTAATTCAAATTAAACTTTTCAACTCAAAATTTTTTACTAAACACTCAACTTAAGTTAAACTTTTCAACTTAAACTTTTTACGAAACACTCAACTCTAACTCTCAACTTAACTTATCTTTAACTCTACTTAAAAATCTTAACTCAAACTCATTCACCAAACTGATCCTTAATTTTATTTTAATTAATTTAATAATTTATTTATATGGATCTATTTCATTGGGTGCGATTACTTTTGGATTTCTTTTTGTTTTTCCTTTTTTTTTTTCTCATCTTTTCTTTTCTTCTGCCAGATGAGCTGTTTGATCAGCTCCGCCACGTGTCAGCCCTTGGTTCGCCAACTGCCCTTGCCCAGCGTGCACCACGTGGCCCCCAGCAGCTATTCCCGGGCTGGGCTGGCTTATTTTTGAGCCACGATTTCCTCCCAGCCCACAGGATCTCAGGCCCAGATTTTCAGCGCTAGCAGGCACGCGTGATTCCATTTCCAGCCTTTGTCTCCGGCCGAACCAGCACGCAAATGGGAAACACTTAAATGAAACAAATTTAAAAATTATTATACTAATATAACAAAAAAAAATTAAGACAAAAAGAGGAAAATAGCATATTTTTATGCGTGGTGGAAAATTATAGCATAATTTTTTAAAGATCGAAAATAGTAGCATATTATGTGTTTCAATTTTTTAAAATTCCAATAATGCCCTCGCCCCCCTTTCTTTCTTCCGGATCTCACTGGCAATCGTCATCACTGTGCACTCCGGCACCATCTCAGGTGACATCGACTCAGTCAGGCAAAATCACAATGCTCTAGGGTAGAGCTTCGCTTGCACCGCCGTCCACCGCGGTCAAGCAGTTCTCCAATGAAGATCGCTGTTCACAACCACGATGAGAGTCATGGGACTAGAAAATTGTGACCCCATCGCTGTCAATGTTGCAAGCACGAGCGATGACGAGCATCACGAGGCTCCATTGGCCCCACGATAGCAATAGTTCTGCCTCTGCTTATCATTGCACTTACAATCACCGTCTGACCTTCACCGTCGCAACAGTGCGAATATCGCGATCTTGTGATCATCATGAGACCTCCGCTCCCCAATAATCGACAAGCAACGATGGACAGCCGCCTCCCACCATTCCGTCGTTGTCGTGATCGGCACAGCATCCTTCAATTAACAAGGAAAAAGAGAGAAACAAAGGAGAGAGATGGGGAAGAGGGATTGTGGAGGGAGAAAATGCTAAAATTGGAATATAAATTAAAAATAGAATTAAAATATGCTATAATTTCACATCATTTAAAAAATATGCTATAATTGTCATTAATGTGTTTCAAATGTACTATATTGTGTAATTTTTCAAAAATTAATACTAGACTAACATAGCATAAAATTAAACCAAATTTAATTAAAATTTATGTCATGTTGATCAAGAATTAAGAATTTGTGTCATGACCCGCCAACTGGCTGCGGATATCTAGGTAATTTACTAGTTGTAGGGGTGGAGTTTTGGACCAAATTTTCACCCCAGCATGTTGGATAAGAGTCCTACAAAAGTAAGGCATTTCAAGAAGGGGGGAAAAAAACTAAGAGAAAATTAGGTAGATAGTCATGTTTTGAGTATCTTTTTATAATTTTATCCACTCTAATATTAAAGTTAGTAATTTTAGTATTACGAAATTACAAAATTATCAACTTTAATATTATAATGGACATAAATAAAAGGTGGCAAATTCATGACATTCTTACATATATCCCTTACAGAAAGCTTGGGATGCTTCTTTTTTTTTTTTGAAGGAAAATACCTAAATAATCACATTTTTTATCTATTAACCAACACAACATAAATTCATCATTCTTGACCATTATGACACAAATTTTAGTTAACTTTAATTTAATTTTGTATCATATTTGTCTAGTGTTAATTTTTTTTATATCATGTTTGTGTAATGATTATTAAATTTGTGTTATTCAGGTGCTTTCCCCATGGTTTTTCCCTCTGTTTTTTGCCGAGTTTTGAGTGTTTTTCTTGTATTTTCTTTTTTTATTGCATTCTTCATATTTTCTTTTTAGAACTTTGAGAGATGAATTGCAAGTTATGCTTAACACTTTGGTAAGGTTAGTAATGAATTCATATGTGAAGCGATCTAATTTGGGTTTGATTTTCGTTCGTTTTGTAAAGTTCATATGTTTTAGTGGGTTAAATCTCTCCATCTCATTTCTCTATTTTTATTCAAAATATTTTGTATCAATCTTTTATTTAAATTCAGTCACACTTTATTTATAGAATATTGTCATATATCTATTTTGACAATATTTATTTTATAAGTTGTCATTTACTACATTTTGCTAAAAACAACACTTTGTTGATTTTAGATAACTTATAACAATAAATTCTTTTGGTTTAACATAGAGATTTTGTTAACCGAAACACATTTGTTTATTCCTTGGTCTTTATTTTTTCCGGTTATTTGTTTGGGATGTGAAATGTCCAATTGAGCAATATGTCAAAGATTATATTTAATTGGAGAACGAAGCACATAAATGATTACGATATCTTGCCTCATTTATTATTGAATTTTTCTCTAGCTAAATCTCCCTTTTCATGTTTTACTTATTTTCTTTATAACAAAAATCCTCAAAAAATATCTTCACTTTTATTGTTTTATTTTCTTGTCTTTTTAACGTTTATCTCTGCTAATGTTATTTGTTTTTATTGTTGTCTCCCCGCAGATACAGCCGTATGATTTGTACTACAACCAATCGCTTTGCAAGTGTATTTTTGGACGTTAATCAAATTTTGGTGCCATTACCAAAGAGGTGTCTAAAGCAAATCTTTATTTTTGGAGCGAAGGTGAAGTAAGGCCGGGTAAGTCCTTACTTTTTTTTCATTTATTTTATTTTTTTCCTTCCCAAAAAAAAAAAAAGAAAAAAGAAAACTCTCATTATTTCCGGAGAAAAAAAAAAGAGTTATTTATTTTGATTTTTCTTTTCTTTCGATTTCTTAATATAAAAGCTCTTTTTTTTTTTTTAACGTTTAACCAAAAAAAAAAAAAAACCCTACTTTTCAACTTGATTTTATTTTATTTTTTTTAACGTTTATATATTTAGTTGGCTCAAACCTGAATATTATATTGCCTAGAGGAAATCTTTATGTGTACTACAAATGGTTGATGTCTTTATTAAACATATTTTTCAAACAAACAATCTTGTGATTGCTGTTGGGGTTAGACTTCGTCTTCCCACTGTACCGTTAACTTTGGATGTACATTAAACAGACGCTCGAATTCATCGATGGATTATATTTGGGCCATGCCCAAGTTACGGACCTGCTCCTCGATATCCCTCCATCGTTCGATTAATTGGGCCGGACCCAATCCAGCCTTTCACATAATATCATTCAAACTTCAGTATGTGATCGAGCATCGAACTTGATCGTTCGTTCGAACATTAAAAATGTATAACGAATGATGGACGACGCACGAATTATACGTCGAGCGTTTATTTCTTCTCCATCGTTCGTCGTTCGACTCTATAAATGACTTCAAGGGAAACTCCCTTAGCCATTAGACTCATGCTCATCGATGACATGTCAGATCATCTTCAATAACTGACGATCTGAGTACTACGTTTCAACCGCTGAGCCCACGATCGTATCTGGTAACTGCTCAAATCAACTGCACGACTTGTCTTTCGACACGTGTCCCACGATACAAGACCGATAACCGTCCACTACCGGATGGGAACTGGATTGATTCCTCTATAAATAAAGGAGAACCCCTCCTTCAAAGGGGATCCCCGGAGAATTCAATACCTTCATGCTGAAAGAGTCTTTCCAGAAAAAGACTACAATCATAATCTCTTTGTACTAAAAACGAAACACACAGACAGTAATCCCATTATTCTCAGAGGACGTAGCATCATCTTTGGGCGAACCTCTTTAAATTTCGGTGTTCATTTACTTTGATTTACTTATTCAGATCCAAGCATTCATTTTCATTCTCTTGTCTGATATAAGCATTTCATTCTTTAATACGTTTTGTGAATTTCAATAACGATTGTCAAGGGCCCAGTCTATTATCTAAATTCGGTTTTATTAATTTTCGTTAAATTTTTGACTGTAGCAATCCAGCATCTACAGTTTGGCGCCCACCGTGGGGCCCTTGGCCATCTTACTCCGGAAATTCACTAAGCAACAATGGCATCAGAACATGAACACCAAGAAGAACTTCCCCAGGGAAGCCCAGTGGTTCATCAAGAAGCTTCAACCTCAAATGCAGAATCCCAGGTCGCTAATCTGACACGATTGGTCGAAGAATTGACCAAAAAGCACGACAATCAGCAGAGTCAGATGGAGAGCATCGCTGCAGAGAACCAGATTCTCAAGAACCAGTTGATGTCCGTCAACACTCAGGCCGCATATTCATATTACTACCCATACTACGGGTACCCTACTGGGACAAACACAGGAGGCTGGCAAGCATCCTCGTCCCAATTTCCTTAAGGTTCAAACAGTGGGGGCTGGCAACCGACCACCCCATACTATCCTCAAGGGACGAGGAACGCCGCACACAGCCCAGTGGCCCCTATGCAACCTTTAACCACACCAAGATATACGACTGCAGCGAACGAAAGGCAAGCGCAACGTCCGCAGCAACAGCAGCCGTATCAACACCCGCAACACCAGTACCAGTACTAGTACCAACAGCAGCAGCAGCAAAATCGAACGAGAGAGTTCGATCCCATTCAGCGCAACACTCCTACCAGGCGTTCAACGTCCGCCTCGCCACCACCCCCAGAAGGTCCCGTCTTACAAGGGACAACGGAAGTTGAAAACATGATGAGAAGCATCATGGCCGAACAGTTAAAAACGTTGGAAGTTCAGATGGAACAACGTTTTTCTTCGCAGATTCATCGGGCCACGACATCAACTCCCGGGTTTGATGATCTTGCTCGCGAAGTCCGGGAGACACCTTTGACGAGACGGATTACCGATTCCACCACACCCAAGTATGGTAATGTAACCATTCCCAAGTTCGACGGAATGTCGGACCCACATGACCACCTCCTTCAGTATAAGCATATTATACAGTCCACAAACATCCCAACTGCAATGCTCGACGACATGATGTGCAAGCTTTTCGCGCAGAGTTTGAAGGGACCTGCACTTAGATGGTTCTGCAATCTTGCTCCCGAGTCCATCGACTCGTTCGATGAACTATCGCTTGAGTTTATGAAAAGTTACTCCGTTCACATTAGATCCGGCAAGACGACGAAGGATCTATGGAGTGTGGTTCAAGGCCCGCAGGAATCACTTCGCGCTTACATTAAGCGCTTCAGTAAAGCCATTTCTGAGATTTCCGGGCTAGACGACGGAACAGCCAGAGAGGCCCTGAAAAAGGGTTTGAGACACAGATCTTTATTCAAAAACGAGATTGTGCTCGATACCCTCCTTCGATTCAAGACGCCTTGCATCGAGCGAAGGGCTTTATCGAACTGGAGGAAGAGAATGAGCGGATCGAGCGAGACCTAGCTCGAACGAGGGAAGAGGTGGTCAAGGCACGCGAGAACCGAGAGAAGACCTTCAGACGAGAACGCCCAGGTCCATCTCGACGAACAGAACGCCGTCCAGAGCGAACGACGAGGCGTGAACGCAAGCGTCCCCTCTCACCGCCAAAGTACGCCCTTGGCATCAGTCCGTCAGAACTTATTGCTCATCTCAAGAGGCAAGACTTTGTTACCTGGCCAAAGAAGCTGCCAGAAAACCCAGCAAGAGACACAAGCAAGTACTGCGAATTCCACAAAGATCATGGCCACCAAACCATCGACTGTCGAGCATTGCGCGCAGAAGTGGCGGAACTACTGAAGAAAGGCCACTTGCGAGAATTTCTGACGGAAAAAGGGAGAGAAACCTATGGACTAGGTAACGAATCCAAGGAACGAAGGGTCGTACAGCATGTTGATGACTCTCCTTCTCCGCCACCTGTCCGGAAGACGATCGGGGTTATTTGGGGGATCAGTATACAGTGGGGAGACGATAACAGCTGTAAAATCCCACCGCAGAAAAGCCACACAACCAGTAGCATCGGTACTCCCGGATGATCCTATCGAACACTCAATCAGTTTCCATAGTAGTGAAGCAACCGGCTTGAGCCGACCTCACGATGACGCGTTAGTCCTTACATTAAATGTGTCAAATTGTGAAGTCAGTCGGATCCTTGTGGACAATGGAAGCTCTGCAGATGTCCTTTTCCTTTCGACCTTGAAGGAAATGGAACTTTCTGAATCAGAGATCGAGAGTTCGACGTCAATTTTGACAGGATTTAACGGAGAATCAACCGCTGCGGTTGGAAAGATAAAACTTCCTGTATTTGCTGCAGGAGTAAACAAGTTAACCAGTTTTTTAGTCCTTGATTGTCCATCGGCCTATAACATCATTCTTGGTAGGCCATGGATTCATGCGATGCAGGCTGTACCATCTACGTACCACCAACGCATCCGGTTCCCCACGAAAAGAGGAGTAAAGGAAATTAAGGGGAACCAGGAGATAGCCAGAACTTGCTATCTCCACGCTTTAAAGATGAAGAAGGCCGAACGATTATAGCAACTAGAGGAAAAAGAAAAATCGAACGGTCAGATACAGCCTGACATGGAAAAACTGGATGAAGTCCAGTTAGACCCAGCTCAACCAGATCGAGTCGTCAACATTGGCTCTCTGCTCGGAGACACAATTCGTCACCAATTGCTGAGTTTTCTTCGCAACAACCAAGACTGCTTTGCATGGTCGCACAAAGATATGCCAGGCATTGACCCGGAAGTAACAACACATCGACTTAATATCGATCCTAGCCACAAGCCTGTCAAGCAGAAGCGGAGAAAACTTGGTATCGAGCGGAACACGATTGTAAACGACGAGGTGCGAAAGTTGATCGAAGCTGGATTTATCAAGGAGGTACAGTACCCAGAATGGCTTGCGAACGTTGTCATAGTCAAAAAGAAGAATGGAAAGTGGAGAGTCTGCATCGATTTTACAGACTTGAACAAGGCGTGCCCGAAAGACAGTTTTCCCCTTCCACACATTGATCGTCTGGTTGATGCAACAGCGGGACACGAGTTACTCTCGTTCATGGACGCTTTTTCCGGATACAACCAGATCCTCATGCATCCCGACGATCAGGAGAAGACTGCATTCATCACAGAAAGGGGGATTTACTGCTACAAGGTCATGCCTTTCGGACTCAAGAATGCAGGCGCCACTTACCAAAGACTCGTCAACGCAATGTTCGCTGACCAACTCGGTCGAACGATGGAGGTATACATAGACGACATGCTGGTCAAATCTTTGAAGGCTGCTGATCACATTGGACACCTATCAGAATGTTTCTCAGTACTCAGACAACACAACATGCGATTGAACCCTTCAAAATGTTCATTCGGTGTTTCGTCTGGAAAGTTCTTAGGTTACATCGTGACTCAGCGAGGAATTGAGGCAAACCCTGACCAGATTCGAGCAATCATAAACATGCCTCCACCGAAGAACAAGCGAGAGATCCAGAAGCTGACTGGTAGAATAGCTGCTTTGAACAGATTCATCTCCCGTTCGACCGACAAATGCCAGCCCTTTTTCAAGCTTCTCAAAGGTAACAAGAAGTTCGAGTGGAACGAGCAATGCCAACAAGCCTTTGAGGAGCTAAAAAGGTATCTGTCCACTCCTCCGGTTTTATCCAAACCCCAGACAGGGGAAAATTTGTTTTTATACCTCTCAGTAACAGAAGAAGCAGTCAGTGCCGTTCTCGTACGGAATACGAGCGGCGAACAGCCAGTCTACTATGTTAGCAAAACACTACTTGATGCAGAGACTAGGTATCCGGTGATTGAGAAGTTAGCCCTTGCCCTAATTACTGCCGCAAGAAAGTTGAGGCCATACTTCCAATCACATCCGATTGTCGTTTTATCAACTTACCCACTGCGAGCCATCCTTCACAGTCCGAACTTATCCGGACGACTAACAAAATGGGCGATAGAGTTGAGCGAATTCGACATCGAGTACCGGGTTCGAACTAGTCTTAAGTCACAAGTACTTGCTGACTTCGTAGCTGAACTCACTCCGGATCCTTTCATTCCAAAAACTCAAGTAGAATGCTGCTGGACGCTCATGGTGGACGGAGCATCAAATGTCAAAGGATCAGGAGTGGGAGTAATTTGCCAGTCTCCAGATGGCGAAATGATCGAACAATCCTTCAGATTGGGATTCAAGGCGTCGAACAATGAAGCAGAATACGAAGCCTTGATTGCTGGTCTCCACTTAGCCAAAGCACTGGGGGCTCGACGTTTAAAAGTTCATAGCGACTCACAACTCGTTGTGAACCAAGTATTGGGAGAATACGCAGCTAAGGATTCGAGGATGGAAGCTTACTTGAACAAGGTTCGTTCGTTGCTGCAACAATTCGAAGAATACTCGATACAACGAGTGTCGAGGAGCCATAACACGCAAGCGGACGCCTTGGCCTCTTTCGGATCAACATCAGAACCCAACATACGCCGCAGCATCCCAGTTGGCTACATTGAAGAACCTAGCATTCACATTGAAGCCTTAATCAATGAAGTCGAAGCCACCGAAGACTGGCGAACAACGATCACAGGATACTTGAAGGATGGATTCCTGCCAAACGATAAGCAAGAAGCCGGAAGCTCAAGACCAAAGCTGCGAGATTTTCGTTGATCAACAATATACTCTACCGACGTTCGTTCAACGGCCCATATGCACGATGTCTTGACAATAAAGAAGCCACTTATGTTCTGAAAGAAGTTCATGAAGGAGAATGTGGAAACCACTCTGGGGGACGATCCTTGTGCAACAAAGTCAAGCGACAAGGCTATTACTGGCCTACAATGCTTCAAGACAGCGAAGACTTTGTCAAACGATGCGACAAATGCCAAAGACATTCCCCAGTATTCCATCAACCAGCAGAACGATTGTCGAACATCGCAGCACCCTATCCATTTATGAAATACTCAATGGATATTGTGGGCCCACTACCGAGAGCAAGTGGTCAACGCAAATACCTGCTTGTACTTACTGATTATTTCACTAAGTGGGTGGAAGCAGAGGCCTTTGCCGAAGTTAAAGACTCGGACGTCGAAGGGTTCATTTGGAAAAGCATAATCTGCAGATTTGGCGTGCCCCAAGAAATCGTGACAGATAACGGATCTCAGTTCATCTCGGGCAACTTCAGAAAATTCTGCCACAATTGGAACATCGAGCTTAGCTTCTCCACCCCAAGGTATCCACAAGGGAATGGTCAGGCTGAAGCTACGAACAAAACCATCGTTCAGAATTTGAAGAAGAAGCTCGAGGCTCGAAAGGGGCGATGGGCAGACGAACTACACGGCGTACTTTGGGCGTACAGGACTACTCCAAGAAGAGCGAACGGTGAATCTCCTTTTTCACTAACCTTCGGTGCAGAAGCTGTTGTCCCAGCAGAAATTGGAGTCCCTACACTCCGGCGTCAGTTGGCCTTCGAGAACGAAGAACAAAATCAAGAAATGCTCAACGACAGTCTGGACATTCTTGACGAACGACGAGATCAGGCTCTGATTCGCATGGCAAACTACCAACAATCAGTAGCCAGGTACTACAATTCGAAGGTTCGACCGAGAGCTTTCAACGAAGGAGATCTCGTTCTTCGCAAGGTATTCCAGAACACTGCCGAGCCAAACGCCGGAAAGCTGGGAGCAAACTGGGAGGGTCCTTACAGAGTTTTGAAGGTTGTTCGACCTGGCGTTTACCGTCTCGAGACTCTTGATGAAGTTGAAGTCCTCCGCAGCTGGAATTCTCATCACCTTCGCAAGTATTTTGTGTAAAGATGTGATCTTCATTTTCCTATCTTACTTAGCCGAATTTTTGTTTACTTTGGCTATTTTTCAGACAATCATTTTGTACCACTTATTTGTAAGGCCAGATCCTTTGTGGTTGATCGTTCGATCCTACAGGTCTGTGTCTCAAATTACTCTTCACTTTGCCTTCCGAGGCCTGAACTACGTTCGACTTGATCCCTAAACGTTGGGTACGTAGGCAGCTCGTGTACATTTATGCGAGTCCAGTCACAAAAATCATTCAACAACTACGTCCGAACGAACTACGACTGGCTTGATCCCTAATCATTGGGTACGTAGGCAGCTCATCACACTTGAATGAGTTCAGCTATTGATGTAATTTATTACATTACTTCGAATTTTCGCAGATAAATCTACTGTGATTAATAGTTATTTGTTTACAACGATTCATGATCGTTCGACAATTTATACGGACACTAAAACGTTCGTTTCATAATTCATCGTCCCCTACTTGATCGTTCGAATCAAGTTGGGAATACCTGGATTTGCATCCTACGTTTGACCTATTGTTAACAATCGAACGATTCGAAAGTCAAACTCTCATCACTCGAATCATTGTTGGCAATCACATGTAAATTTGAAACATGAAGGAAAATTTTAAAGTCTTCATTAAAAACAGAAATCTGCACAAAATGTCTCAATGACTACAAAAATAGTTCTAAAACTACAGAAACTATTACAAAACTACTCCCGTACATCACGGTCCTGAGTAGCCGCCTCCTTGACTGGGGGCTCGACCTCTTTATCTGCTTGGATATGGGGAGCATCACCTTGATCCGCTATAGAATCTGCAACTGGTGTTGAAGTCTCAGGTTCGTTGAGAATTTCATACGTCTCGATCTCCTCATCAACCTCAGCTTCAACGAGGAGCCCTTGTTTATGTTGCTTCAGAAGCTCATACCGGGCCCTTATTGTCGATTCTTCATGTATGCTCAGCACCTTATCAACGAGCGTAGCCTTCTCCTCAACGAGCGAGGCTTTCTCATTCGCGAGCATTGCATTATCAGCCTCAAGTGTAGCCATCTTGGCCTCGAGGGCTTCGATCTTTGCCAACGCTTCATCGTAACGGCTCGCGATGACCTGTGAAACTTCGAGGTTTTCCTTCGACGATGCCATCGTATAACGAAGGTCACCAACAAGGCTTTCGGCGTTCGTCTTGACACCCTTAAAAGCGTTGTCAATCTTGTTCAGCCTCTCTTCACGCTCGTTATCTTTCCGCTCGAGCTCCTTGACCTTGTCGCTTAGCGCTGCGACTCTATCGGTTGTTCGATAAAACAGCCCGATTGCTCGAACATTGGCTTACAAAAACACAAGAAGACATATATGTCAACGATGATGTATCGTTCGATTACTTATATTCATCATACTAAGTAATTACCTTCAAGCTATCCCAGAGGAAGTCGTCAAAATGATTGTGGATTCGGCCGCTGTTTACTTTGTCTTCATCAGCATCTGACAAAAGTTGGCGCATGAGCATAACGCTCGCCTCTTTGTCGTCAATGAAACTGATGTCCGAAGGCAAATTCAGTGCAAACTTCTTCTGGCCATCCTTCGAAGTTTGAGGTTCTACGTCACGATCGGGCGTCGCAACCTTCGACTTCTCGCTCCGATTGGCGGGGACTTTCCTCTTACCCTTCGCCACGATTTTCCTCTTCTTTGTGGGTGGTTGGGATGGCTCAACTATAGGCTCAGCCGGTTGGACAGTTCGTTCGACTGGGTCAACTGAAGGAAGCTCAGGTGAGGACTCCAAAACAGGGAACGGAGCTGGAGCATTGCTCGCAGCCTTTGCTGCAGCGGCAGCAGCCTTCTTGGCTTCAAGCTTTGCTTTCGCTGCGGCCTTTTTCTTCGCCTTGAGTTCTTCGGACGAGGGAAGTTTAAAATCCATCCTGTCCAAAACTGACTCTGCGACCAAAGCTTCCTCGTCAGTTAACGGTTCGATGAACAGTGGAGGGCCAAACAGACGTCTTAGCGCTCCTCTGATCACCAACCTCCAATCGACCCAGGAAGGAAGACTCTTAACCTTACCTGTTGGAATTTCAATGAAGCTCTTCCAAAGGCTCGATGCTCGAAATCTGCTTGGAGTGTTGATCTCGTCCCACTCTCGGTTCGGTAGAGCAAGCAACCGTTCGAGCTTCTCCTCGAAAATAAGGGCCTTCGGTGGTGGGTTCTTTAGTTCTTTGCCTGCAAAAAGAACGAACAAATATCAGATCTCGATACAAAACTGAAAGTACTTGCGCCCTTTCTTATTCTTCGTTCGAAACTTACGAAGAGTTCCCCACAATGGGAAGAAAGCATTGGCGAGACCACTCATCGAGTGCTCGTTAACGTGCATAAAGAAATACCGATCTTGCCAATACCGATCTGCATTCTTCATGTCTCCCACCACTTGCTTCTTCCTCCTCGGGTACATCGAATACCTTCCTCGATCCTTCGAGTTTTCTTGGGGCTAATAAAGGGCGAGGAGGTCATCCACCGTTAATTCAATCTTTGCTTCATCGGCCAACACAATCAATCCAATGAAGACCCTCATACCGTTCGGCATCAGTTGAGGGATCGCCAACTGATAATGATGCATAGCTTGAATCATAAGTGGGGGAAGTGGCAGTCTGAGCCCGCATTCGAAGTAAATGCTGTACATACATATCCATCCTTCCGAAACGGTATCTGCTCGCTCGTTTGAAAAAGGCAGACGAAGCTGAACTTCGTTTGGAAAGCCGTACTTTCCCCTAATCTCTGACAGGTCGTCCTCCGTCAGAGCAGACCGAGGGTTCGATGTTCGAAGGAACGACTCCGAACTTAATCTTCGCGGCGCTTTGGTTAAACGAGCGATAGGAGGTATTGACAGGACATCTGCTCCTGATGTTGTTGCTGGTCGATTCCTCTCTTGTTCCGTACCGCTCGTCCCAGCACCGTTCTGGTCTTGGGAAAATTCTCTGTCGAACTTCGAACGACGAATAGCTTCGACCATGTCTTCGTCCGAACTACTATCGCTCGAATCAGAGCTCGTCCACTCGACAGTGACGTCTTCGATTACTTGTTTTTCTTTATCCATTGACTCACAAACAGAGTTTTGAACGAACTAAAGAGAGTTATTGGATTTACAGTTCTATCTAGCCTAAAAATCCTTTGATTCTGAGGATGAACACGAAGAACAGTATGCTAAATACCGAGAAAACCCAGAAAACCCAGAAATACACTCGCTAAACCCCTTAATCGAGTCACTCGCCGAAACGGAAATGCAAAATCAAAAGCCAGAAAGTTTCGAAAAGACCAAATCAAAACCAAACCAAGAAGGAAAAGAGAAGAAAAATCTTGCCTGGAAATGGAGTTCTTGAGAAAACTTTCGGCTCTGGAAATTCGAAATGCTCCAAGTGCGAGTTATAAGCAAATAAGGGAATGCGAAAAGTTATATAACTTCAAGGAACTCATCAGACGGTCCTGATCCCTTGATGATGCCTGATCAGACGGCATAAAATTCGAAACCGTTCGCATGCCCCTCTTATACAAATCATCATAACGATTCGTACCATCGCAACGGTTCGAATTTCGAAAAATGGAGACGTCGTTTCGAGATACTCATTCAGTATACGCCACCTGTACCACACGATTTATCTTTACTCGAATCAAGGCATTTCATTAAATGTTGACAGCTTTTTCGGATTTCGTAAATCTGAAAGTACCAGAGCTCGA
This sequence comes from Ficus microcarpa, assembly GCA_025413485.1. NCBI lineage: Eukaryota > Viridiplantae > Streptophyta > Magnoliopsida > Rosales > Moraceae > Ficus > Ficus microcarpa. The sequence continues at coordinate 17,286,957 of CM046386.1, read as the reverse complement.
CATTATTACGCAAACGGCACTCAAACACTCTATCGAGGATCCATCGCTCGATAGAGTGGGGGGCTATCTGTTGGGGTTAGACTTCGTCTTCCCACTGTACCGTTAACTTTGGATGTACATTAAACAGACGCTCGAATTCATCGATGGATTATATTTGGGCCATGCCCAAGTTACGGACCTGCTCCTCGATATCCCTCCATCGTTCGATTAATTGGGCCGGACCCAATCCAGCCTTTCACATAATATCATTCAAACTTCAGTATGTGATCGAGCATCGAACTTGATCATTCGTTCGAACATTAAAAATGTATAACGAATGGTGGACGACGCACGAATTATACGTCGAGCGTTTATTTCTTCTCCATCGTTCGTCGTTCGACTCTATAAATGACTTCAAGGGAAACTCCCTTAGCCATTAGACTCATGCTCATCGATGACATGTCAGATCATCTTCAATAATTGACGATCTGAGTACTACGTTTCAACCGCTGAGCCCACGATCGTATCTGGTAACTGCTCAAATCAACTGCACGACTTGTCTTTCGACACGTGTCCCACGATACAAGACCGATAACCGTCCACTACCGGATGGGAACTGGATTGATTCCTCTATAAATAAAGGAGAACCCCTCCTTCAAAGGGGATCCCCGGAGAATTCAATACCTTCATGCTGAAAGAGTCTTTCCAGAAAAAAACTACAATCATAATCTCTTTGTACTAAAAACGAAACACACAGACAGTAATCCCATTATTCTCAGAGGACGTAGCACCATCTTTGGGCGAACCTCTTTAAATTTCGGTGTTCATTTACTTTGATTTACTTATTCAGATCCAAGCATTCATTTTCATTCTCTTGTCTGATATAAGCATTTCATTCTTTAATACGTTTTGTGAATTTCAATAACGATTGTCAAGGGCCCAGTCTATTATCTAAATTCGGTTTTATTAATTTTCGTTAAATTTTTGATTGTAGCAATCCAGCATCTACAATTGCTCAACAGGCAAACTTCACTCGATAGTTTTGTTGTAACTGAATTAGTAATCTGGCTTTTATATAACTGCTGGAGTTGAGCAGATTCTAACGTAGCATGTGCTTTCCTCTAAAAGGAAGAGAATATATGTGTGGTGCATGTGTGTGTGTAATATAAGGGTTTATAACTCTAATTTCATAGATAAATAAAAAAGCTGTCAAATATTGAACTGAAAAACTTATATCCAAACTCTTCTCTTCCCATTCATTCCCACCCTTGAACTAGCTTTAGCAGGATTTTTTTTTTCTTTTCTTTTTAAGTTTGTAAAAGATAGTTTTGTTATTAAAAAGAGGAAACTCTATTGAAGAAAAAAAATAAAGCAGGTAGCATATGCACTAATATATATATATATATATATATATATAGTTGTCCATTTATGTCACTTTGTTTGAGGGTTTTTTTTGTTATTAAAAAATGGGTGGGTCTATTGACACCCTCTTATATATTTTTTCCACATAGATTCTTAAACTACCCATTAATTAAAATTAGAAATTTTTACACACCTCTGAATATTACCAAAAAAAAAAAAAAACTCCTTAAATTAAATTATACATTTTTCTCCTTATTTCACCCACCCACAGGCCAAACACTCACTCTTTCTCTCTGTTTAACTCCCTTAAAAAAAAACAAAAACAAAAACAAAACAAAAACAAAACCAAAAAAAAAAAAAAAAAAAAAAAAACAACAACAACAACAACAAAGTGGATACCCAGAAATTTGATTGTCTTTTTTAATCATTTGGATCCCGGCCGTTTCCCTACCATCTTCCTCACTCTATTCTAATTCCTGTTTGTTGTTTATCTTTTTAAGTTCTATCTCTGCCCATTGTCTTCTCCTTTTGCCGTTCTTTTTTCTTCTATATTTTCGGGGGCCAAAAGCTTTTTACATCTTGGCTGTTGTAGGAACCGAAAAGTTCATCGGATCCATGTCGGTGAAGACGACAACATTTACAGATCCAACGGTGTTTATAAATCGAGATGGAAGTGTAACGACTCATGTCTATCTTTGATATGATATTGTTTACTTTGAGCCTCATGTCCGTACGGTTTTATTCTTAGACTCTCTTGAAATGTCTCATGCTATTAGAAGATAGTCTCTGTATTTATGAACCATCATATATATTCAGTTTTAAATAATATAAGAGTACACAACTTATCATTTTCTTATAAAGATCGATGACTGTCATACTCAGTCATAATAAATGTCATGTCGTCAATGTAGACCAATTTTTATTTATTATTATTATTTTTTTTTTCATGGCAGAACTTCTGTTTGAATGTCTAATGGGCACTGTTGCATGCTCATAAATCAAATTCTGCACAAATCCCACAAGGAATGGCAGGGATTTGACGATAAATCATTATTATGAATTTTCTTGATTTTGACCGTTGTGGGTCTTGAGAAACTTTAAGAGACCTGTAAAAAAATCTGTGGAATTCAATTGGGAAAAGTTTCCCGGGGGGGGGGGGGGGGGTTTATGTGGGGATCCATTGTTAGAAGGCGAGAAAAAAATAGATTTATATATATTTGAATTGTATTATTTTTATATATGTATTTGGTGTTAAAGTTTGGATTGTATTATTTATATTTGAATTAAATTAGATGTATGGTTAGACATTTAAATTGCTAGAGTTAAAAACTTTAAATGTATTCATAAAATATATATATATATTAATATGGAGCTTTTTTCGTCTGTCTCCAAAATTTTATGGAATTTAAAAAAACAATTATCTCATTTAGACTTGTATATATAAAGGTATGAACTTTTAATGTTTGAATTATAAAATATGTGAATAGTAAAACTGACATTGATTTTCAGAAAAAAAAAATTGAATTATAAATTGTGATTCAAATGTTTGCACCAAACATCCCCTATGATGGTACCTCTTTGAGTGTGGATTGCAAGTTTGATTTGTAAGTAAAAGAAGTGAAGAGTATATAGTGATCAAGAGAAGCTAGTTTTTCCTCCAATATAATATAAGTACATATGTAAGTGTATGATATATTTTTATGTGGTTCAATTGGATTTGCATACGAGCTTAGAACTCAGCCTTTATATAGACATCTCTATATGGTACTATTTTGTTAACCTACTGCTTTAAAGTGCTAATAATTGATTTACATATGAAAATTGTTTTATTTATTTTATATATATATATATATATATATTTTATAAGTTTAGGAATGGGGAGATTCAAATTGATACTTTGTAGTGGAGTTATGTATGAAAGTTTTTGTTAAACTATATCTATAATCACTATGAAATTGTTTTATTAAAAACACAATACTTTATGGTTTCAATTGATATCAATTTATTCATATGTAAAAATCATTTTTATGAAAAACAAAAAAAAACTGTATATTTTTATTTTGTAGGGAACAAGATGTCATATCGATATCGATGAAAGATAAACAGAGTTGACACGCACATCTTACCCATATTGATGAAGATTTGATGGTATATGAAATGCTTTCCTATTTGATAGTGCATTCCTACCGCTTGTCCTGTACAGAACTTTTTTTTTTTTAATGAGAATTTTTTGGCAGATAAAAAAATATATTTAATATGTATGTACTTGAACCTTGAATTTTTGTCAAATTTCATGAAATTGTCATATATATTACGTTTAATTGTATTTTAATTAAGAGTGATTCTGTTAGCACACATCTCTTTACTCTTTATAACCCCTTTCTAAACACACATCCCTTTCAAATTTAAAATTATTAAATATACTTATTACACACCTATGCATTCCACAAATATTCCTAACTATTTTTATAATCAAAAACTTAGATCACCACTTCAAATTTCTTTTGGCACCGACCTTATTGCAATATTAACAAATACCATAGGCATACATACATATCAATTTATCAGTACCTCTTTTCTAGCAGCTTCTGCTAAAAGAAATTCTCACACACACATATATATAGACACGCATAACCAAACTGTAAATCTAATATTCGGAGGGGACAAAAAAAAAAAAAAAACCATCAAAAGGCATTAATATTATACAACAACAAGGCAGTAAAAAAAAAAAAAAAGGAAAAAGGAAAAAAGAGAAGCAAATTATAAACAAGCTAGCTGAGTTTAGTTTAGTTTAGTTTAGTTTTTTTTTTTTTTTTTAGTAGTAACTGACAGGTTGTCCCACAGTGAACTTTACATGTTGGTAGTGGCCTTTCATCAACGGCGGTTTGATATCAAACTGCGAAGACGATAACCCCGCTACAACAATAGCTGAGGTAATCTCCTCTCCGAACATATCTGCCATCATATGAAAGAACATGATCGATGGAAAACGGTCAGTTACCAATGATAAATCGTAACTAGACACATCTTTACGACCTCTCATGTTGGTGCAACATACACGAAGTCGCCAATCAAGAATCAACGTTAATATCCAAATGCGAAAAAAAAAAAAAACCAAATAAATAGAAAATAAGGCACAACACTAGTAAAAAACAAGAACATAATGGTAAAACTATATCATAAAAAAGATTAAAATACTTTAATGTAATTTTTTGAAACTCATCCAAGTAATTTTTTGAAATATTTATATGTTGTTTATTTGGGGATTTGATATATATGTGTGCGGAAAAAAAAAAGGAATAACATATTGAGTTTCTTTTATATATAATAATAATAATAATAATAATAATAATAATAATAGTTGTCCATCTACGTCGATTAAGGGCTTTTTTTTTAATTAAAGAATAAGTGGCCCTATTAACACTCCCTTGTAATTTTTTTCACACTGATAGTTAAACTACCTACTAATTAAATTTAGAAAATTTACCTCCTACTTTTTACACATCTCTTAATATTACCAAAAAAAAAAAAAAAAACCCTTCAATTAAATTATACATTTTTCTCCTTAATTCACCCACCCACAAGCCAAAACACTCGCTCTTTCTCTCTTTTTAACTCCTTTTATTTCAATTCCATATTCCTGTACTTTTATTTATTTATTTGTTTTGTTTTTTTGTTTTGTTTTTTTTTTTTTTGTCATCGAGTGTGTGCGTGTAGTTTTCAAAGTGTTAAGCAATAATTCTAATATGTGTACAAAAAAAAAAAAAAAAAAACCTCTATCATCTAATAATTATCTTACCTCGTAAGTGATAAATTTGCTTGTCTAATCATGTCTGTCTTGATCACAATTGTCATCAGCTATTGCATTCTAGGAAATGACAAACAAAAGGTCCAAAAAAATATTAAATCTAGCATTATAAAAAGGAGAATATATATACCATTAAATATTCATTACTGTAATCTGTTATTAAAAAAAAAAAAAGACCCATGGAATAATATGCAAACGTCCCATGGAATATTAGAGGAAAATTCTTGAAGACTTATGATAATTCTAAAATGAGTTTTTCTTCTTTTTTTTTTCTTTTATCTTTTTATTTTTATAATTTAAGAATGCTTGAACCTTTATTTTGTTAAATTTTGTTTTTATTTATGAATTAGTTTTCTTTTTTTAGGATTGCAATTTGAACTCAACATGTAATTTGAATTTAGTTACTTTCTCTTTTGATTTTATTAATTAATATTGGATTATTTGCTCTATCTTATGCTTGATGCTTCTAATTAATTAGTCACTAATTGGATTGATTTGATAACCCTAATGAACTTGAAAAAGGGAACATTGTGTTCAGCCTTAGATAGAACGGCATATGATATATGTCGGAAGCCTTGAGTTTATGTAGGATAGGAATATACCTATGTAACATATGTAACCATAAAGAGAGCCTAAACTTAATGAATCTTTCTTAATCTTTCTCATAGGAATATAGTAAGTTAGTTAAGGGGGTATTTCTATCTGACCATCAGAATAGGCTTCTAGATAGCTTAGGACTCTTGGTTATCAAGTTAAATTGATTAATTTATCTAAGGAAGAATAGAGAGATTCAAATAAAGTAGTGTTGAGTGAATATTGTAATACTAGGCTTTTTCATATTGGTTTTATTAATTTTTAATTTGTTCTTTTCGATTATTCAAATAAAGTTATAGTTAATATAATTTTAATAATTGGTAAACAACAATTCTCGTGGAAACGATACTCTACTTATTACTTTATTCTTGTTAACGATATCATACACTTACGTTAGAAAATCCGCAACACTCGTACAAAATGCAATTTTATCGTCAACAAGATAATAAAAAGAAAAAATTAGACGAAAGTTCATTAGGAAAAAAAAAAACAAAATAAAAAACTTATTGTTTCCTTTTCATTGGAAGCCATTCTTCCTCTATTCATTATTGGTAAGCATTGAGCATTTTCTATTATATTTAAAAAAACGATATTTCAATTTTATTTTTAACTTTTAAATGAGGTGTGTAAAAAGTATATTTGTGATCATTTTTTGTCTTTAAAAGTAATTTAATTGTAGATAATTAAGGAATAAAATAATTTATTAAATTGGAGTGTGGAAAAAGCAGGCGGGGGGTGCCGACAGAGGCCCCAAATTTTGATTAATAGGGATGTGTGGAGAGTTAAGAAGTGTATGTGATATAGAACCACCCTTTTACTAATAGAAGATTTTTCATTTCTTATCCTAAAGTTGTCCTCATTCTAGAAGGGACTGCAGACAAGAAAAGAATCCCTTACACACTCTTTCAAGAAGACATGACTTGAACATATGAAAAGCCTTTTCAATGTCTAGACATGACTAAAATTATGCAAATACTATGTAGTTGGACAAAACAAACAGATTATATATTAGTGAATTGCCATGTGAGGATGTTAATCTGATTCTCTTGATCACCCTAGAGATAATTTCCATAAGCAAAAGCTTTAGTATAGTGATCCCTTGGATGCTATTTTGTTCTTGCATATATAGAATAATCCTTTTTTTTTTTATTTTTTTTTTTGCTTTTTTAACTTGAGGTGGGAGATTCGAACTTTATATTTTCTAAAGGAAGTCAGATAGAAATTATCATTATTGATATTCTTTGTTTGTTATCGCTTTCAATATTGTTTTCCCTAATTTATGGCTATTTGATAGACATCTAAAAATCATTTACGAATGGATATCTAATATAAGGTTATAATTAGAGTTGGATACGTGATTATTGAAAAACAACAATTAGACAGTGGAATCTACGGAAAGTGATTATGTATTTTCAATATCATATTAAATCAAATCATTAAGACGTTAAAATTAAAAATTTCTTGATACGTGGAAACTTAGATTGCTAAAGTCAAGAAAAAAATCACATCAAACAATAACTGAAGCATATTAACCTTGTGAAAAATACTTTGAAATGACACTAGTAATAAAGAACAATGCTTATTATATATGGGTCTCATCTATGAATCTTTATATTAGGAGATGAATATTTTCTATTGGTGAGTAGAGCTAAACACCACTAATATCTTTTAGTATTGTTGTAATCAAGGGTGAACATTAGATCGAAATCAACTTTTTTTTTTTTTAAACATTCATCTTCCAATATAATTATGAATAAATCTTTTCAAATTCACCTAATCTAGTCCAATGCATTTTATCATTCAATCCAGTTTAAAACATATTGGATTGGATTAAATCAGATTAGATTGGATGAGCGGATTGTAATTGAGTAAGTTCTTATAGGAACTTGTTAAAACCTATTAAAGTTTATAAAACTTACTCAAAATACTAAGTCACATTGGTGTGATAAAAATGTGAAACATTTAAAATACATTTACATGAATGAAGCATTTTTTTTAGAAGAATTTACGTCAAACATTTAAAATTTTGAAAAATTAATGACAAAAGCAAGAATTAAAAATGTATTTACAAGTATTTACTAGGCGTAAATAAATTTATTTACCAATAATATCTATTTTTAATAAATACCGTATAATATCTATTTTTAGAAGAATAAAGTATTTACTCGAAAAATCCAACAAATTAATTCGAAATACTAATTAATTTACACAAAAATCCAACAAACACACACATTGTATCTTTTCTCATTTATCAAATTGCTACAAATTATTTCATTAAACAACATGTCAAAAGAACAACACATACAAAACCCAAACAGAAAATAATTCGTGATTCACGACGGAGAGGAGTTTTCAAGCTTGACAATATACATATGTTTACGCGCGCGCGCACACACACGTATACGTATATCTTACATATATATAATACATATATTACATGACGTTGCCACATGTGTGTAGCTAGTTTCAATCATCCTCATTGTCGGTTCCAAGGGGAATAGGATTCACAAGCAACGATTGGATTTTGTCCTTTGTTTCTCTGTGGCTATGAACACCAAATCCATCTCCATGCTGGTAGATAGACAATGCCGCCCTAGCTACGTTCATGCAAATTTCAATGAATGCCTCAGAGAAGGGAGACCTCGAAACTCGATCTTCATTCATTTGTTTCCATGTTTCCTCAATCAAATACTCTATATGTCGACGAGCTTCTTCCTCCGAAGCACTAGTTTCGTGCATATAGCATTGCATCGACTTAGGAACATCACCACGCTGTAATTCAATCTAATATGAAGAGGGAAAAAAAAAGTAAATTGACGTGAAATTGCCTCGATTCCATTATGCAAAATTGTACGTTGATATTCAATTATTACTTCAGATTTATGAATCAAACTCTTTCGATCAAGGTAATGTTATCAATCTCACAAGTACTCAAACTATGAAACCTTGAACTTAAAATAATAACATGCACACTACCTAATTTAGTGGTGGAGCCAAAAAAATTTTTTCAAGAAAGGCGTTAATTAAAAGAAATTTTAAACTATTTGACTTCAAATTCTTCTTTTCTTCTTATATAAATTTGTAATCTTATTTAACAAAATACAAATTTAATAGTAGTGTAATTGACTTTTTGTTTCTTTGGGGTTTCAAGTATGAGATAATATATATTAATAAGTCAAATCTTGGGACATAATTGAATTTTTTTATTTAAATATTTTAAATAAACTTTGTAATTTCTAAATTTCGGGGGTGGGGGGGGTGCAAAATAAAGACTTAAGAGAAAAAATGTTGTGACGGAGGTATAAATGAAAAGGAGTCAATTGAACCAGGGGTGACAACTACGTTTCTAGCCCAATGTGACTCCTTCGCAGCTAACTATTTATGTGATTTAACGTTTAGAAACATAGAGTAACATCAATTATATTATTATTATAAAACTGACTCCCCAACTTTTTTTTTTTCCTTTTTCTTTTTGTTTGGTAGAAAATAAAAGTGTAGGATGGTGTGCTTACAGATGATGTTCCTAGGTCATCCACAAGTCGCACAATGGTTGACGAGTGACGTACGATGTTGGGATACTCCATCAAGCACTCTATGGCCTCTTCAGTTATGGGATTTGTAACCGAAAAACAAACATGCACTAGCAACCCTGCTATTGCTATTGAAATCCATCCATTCTCAATATACTCTTGCAGAGTTGGGGTGTATCCACTGTAATACCACTTTGCCTCCACCATATAACTTTTACATTGATCTGCCCACTAATATACATACATATATATATGTATGCATATGTATATAACATTTTATTGAGAGATAAGTTGGCTTGACAGTAAACATTTAATAAATTTTCAATGAGATATCTTCTTGAATGCGTAAGTGAATTCTCAAAATTAAAAGTCGGGTCAAATTTTCAATTCACAAAAGATTAGGGAACAGATGGACCACGTACCACAATACTTATAAAAGTTAAAGAGATCACAATCGATAAAGTAGGAGTGGGATTGGTACCGTTTTCTTGAGGCACTTGAGGATGAGGTGACCTTGTTCTTTGAGAACGTCAAAGATAATCTCATTTACAACATTGTAAGTAGCAAGAAAACATGTTTTCATATAATCCGGTACTTGATCTATGGCATTTATATCCCACCTAGGACACCATGAATAAATTTAAAATCAAATTAGCTTCATTCTTGCCATAGAAATTAATATTTCGTCTTTTGTATCTTGATACATGTATATAAAATCTCTATATATAAGCATTTCGATCACTATGTATAATATTGTGCATATATGTCTTCTTCTTTCTTTTTTTTTTTAATTCTATCACTAGGTAATATTATAAAAAAAAATTATAAAAACACCAACTCTAATATCAATTTTTCAGTACCAAGTTATATGATATGTGAGTTGTCGTTCTTTTATTAATAAGCGTTAAAGTATTGCAGCATCAATTAATTGTATCTACCAATAAAAATATGACACATGAGTTGATATTTAAAAAGTTTAGATTAAAGTTCTTGTCCCTAGTACTACTCTATTAAAAAAAAAAAAAGAAAAAAGAAAAAGAAAAAGAAGACATGATGTAAGTAGGTAACATTCACTCCCAAAAACGTAAGTTGATAAGAAGTAGTGACTACCCACATATAAGACTCGGTTTCTAATGGTTAACCGTTGATGTGGGACATCATCCCTACATCAAGACGTACATATGCATATAATATATGTTACACCTAGAGATCGAAATGCTTATATATAGGAATACGTATAGATATATTTATGTTTGTAATCATATGTAAAAAGTTACCAACCTCTCAAAAGCGTCTCCAAAGAGCTCAAGTTCATCTAGTGTGCCATACACATCGTATATATCATCAATAACGGGTATCAAAACGCCAACTCTTGTCAGCAATCTCCTACTGTATCCATTCTCTAGCTCAGATGTTGCTCCCACTGCCCAAAAGTAAGCTTCGACCAGCCTATCTCTAGCAAAGCTCAAGTTTTGTACTAACTTGGTTGCACTCCACCACCTTTATATATATATATATATATATATATATATATATATATGTCAAAGCAAGGAAAGGAATCGAAATAATTACGAGAGAAGAAATAGTACTATACTTTTCTCCCTTTCGAAATTCCGAAGGTGTACTAAGTGAAGGATGGTTCTGACCACACACTTCAGTTTGCTTTTGACACACTATTTTTAAGTTAAAATTTATTAAATTTATTATTACAATAGTCCATCACATAATAAGATGACAATAGAGAACAGCGCTGTAATAAACATAAATTTACGTAATTATACTTAGAAATACTCTTGTTATTCTAAATCAACATCTGGTAGGAGGGGAGAGGTAATTTCGGTAAGAACTCTTAGGTTTGAAAACTGTGATAGTATTTTCATTTCTTATAAATAAGTGGGAGTTGTATACATATATATATATATATATATATATTTTACTAATGAAGGTGAGCCCTAGGCAAGAATATATAAAATTGAGACGTTGCAAAGGTTTCTAACCTGGAAGAATGTTTAAGGTCATCCAAATGGGTTGATTGTACGACGTTGAAATCAAGTTTAGCAAGTTCAAGCCAAGTAGGATTCATGTCTTGCCTCTTGCCGTACAGGTCGATGTACCACCTTGTCTCCAATCTCGGCATTATCCGGTGCAATGGAATCTCCAAGGCATGACTGACTAGTTCAAATAGAATCATGTTGCCTTGATCTTTGTTGTGGTCCTGCATGAATTGTTCAAGATGTTTTACAGTGAAGCCTCTTGCTTCCTCTAAAATAGTTTCACCCTTTTTCGAGTGGAATGAGGCTTCATACAAGGCCAACAATCCTTCAATATCCTCACATAAGCACGCTTTGAAATTTCCAGTTGTTTCATCCTTGAAAGAAGTGAAAACATCTGTTGAAAATCGCAAATTATTAGTAGTTTCATTTATTTGTCAAAGAAAAAGTGTACTTGTGTGTGTATCGAAAGTTTTGTTATATTCATTTCAAATTTACAACTCTGTCGTAATTTATAAAACTCCAATGTTCAAAACTCACAAGCCTAACGTGGAATGGACGATTGTACATAAATAAGTGTACCTGATGATATCATGTAGCCGTGTTGACGAAGGAGTCTAAATTCAAGAGCAGTGGCGTATAAATTATCGATCTTCCATGTATCATCGATACAACATATTTTGTTACTAGATAACCCCTTCAAAATATTGTTCATTTCATTCTTGAAGTGATAAAACAGTCCAAGTCTCTGAAACGTATCGATGTGCTCAAGTTGGGCTAGAGGATCTTCTTCCTGCTCAAGCATCATCAACACCTCTCCTTTCATGTTCTGGATTCTTCTCTTATACACTTCTGCCTGCAATGTCAAGGTTGATATCTACGTTAATGGTACTAGCTGAAACAGTGACAGAGTCAGAATTTTTTTTTCCAAAAGATTTCTTGCAAAAATGAAGGCACAAATTACGTGTTTCAATATTAAATTGGGGAGCAAACATAATTTTCTTGTAAAATGAGGATGAAACTAGAATTTTTTTTATTTTGAGAATAAAAAATATTTAACAAAAATAAATAAATAAATAAAAACGAGTACTGCCACACAAAAGAGTAGCTTCGCCAATTACGAGTAGAGTGCAACTGGACAAAGACAACCATAATATATATATATATATATATCTGTGTATATGTGTATATGTTTACTCGATACTAGAAAAGGAGTTTTACCGCATAATTGCTTTCAAGTGATTCGATGTAGTCAGAGTTCCAGATTGTGGGATTGTAGTTGCCAGATCTCCTAACAATGTTTGTCTCACAAGTTTTGGTGGAAGCCATGCTTTGGATGGTCAACTTCCTCCCGTAATCTAGCCAAGATGGTCTAAACATAGTCAGAGGCGGAGGCAGAAAATTATTTCAGTAAAGATGCTATAAAAAAAAAAGATAGAGATATTAAAAAAAAAAAAAGATAGAGACATTTTATTCTTAAAAAATGACAAGTTATATATTTTAACAATTGAATGTGGACAGAATAATTTTTTCTAATAAGATGGATAACTAAATTCTACATAAATTTTAAAAGTTAAAGTTAAAATCTCAAAATTTGAGTGGTGTATAACTGTAATTTTTCTAACAAAATAAAAGCACAACATAAAGTTTACAAAAAATTAGGAGCTGAAAGGTATTTTTTAAAAATATGAGTGGGGACATTAGTCCCACCGATTTCAATTTGGCTACGCGACTATATATAGTAATTGACATATCATGGAGTGTGTTTATATATATATATATATATATATATATATATATAAATGCATACACGTATTTATGTATAAGCATATATATATGGTTCAAACTTGAATATCATACTGCCTAAAAGCAATCTACATGAGTACTACAAATGGTTGGAATTTTTATTCAACATATTTTTCAAACAAACAAGCTTGTGGTTGCTCGACAGGCAAACTTTACTCGGCATACTGTAGCAGCTGGATTAGTAATCTGGCTGTTATAAAACTTCTGGAGTTAGGCAGATTCGAACGTAGGATTTGCTTTCCTCTAAAAGAAAGAGAATATATATTCATATAGATGTACATATATATATATATATATATATATCTGAATTCTTCTATCCGAATTCTTCTCATCCTCTTCCTTCCCACCCGCTAAAAATAATCACGGCGGGATTTTTTTTTTTTTTTTTTTTAAGTTTGTAAGAGACGGTTTTGTTATTTAAAAAAGGAGACGTAATTAAAGAAAAAAAAAAAAAAACAAGTAGCAAATAGACTTATATATTGTTAAATGAGTTTGTTATGGCTCATTCATGAAAGCTAGCTCAAGGAAAGATGATGCCTTATTTATATATAAACAGTATAAGAGTTTAACAACTTAATGATAATTTTAACTACTAACATAAGTATGCTTTATTCGCCTAGCGGGAAAAAATGAAAAGAGAAATAAGAAGATGAAATAAAGGAATAAGGTATAAAGTTCAAGTATGCTATGATGGTACCTCTTGAGTGTGGATTGCAAGTTTGATTTGTAAGCAAAAGAAGGAAGTGGTAATACAAATATAATAAATACTATAGTTGCCAAGGAGTGAAGAGTATATAGTGATCAAGAGAAGCTAGTTTTTCCTCCAATATAATATAAGTATATATGTAAGTATGAAATATTTTTATGTGGTTCGACTGGATTTGCATACAAGCTTAGAACTCAGCCTTTATATAGAGATCTCTATATGTTACTGTTTTGTTAGCCTACTGTTTTAAACTGCTAATAATTGATTAACATATGAAAATCGCTTTATTTATTTCATATATTTTTTATAAGTTTAGAAACGGGGAGATTCGAACTAATATTTTGTGACGTGGTCATATGTGGAATTATTATTAGGTTATGTCTGTAATTATTATGAAATCTTTTTATTAAAAACACAGTATTGCATGATTAATTTCAACTGGTATCAATTTAGTCACATGTAAAACTCATTTTCATGGAAAAAAAAAATTTCTGTGTTTTTTTATTTTGTAGAGAACAAGTTGTCATATCGATGTTGAATTAGTGAATTGTCATGTGAGGATGTTTATCTGATTCTCTTGATCACCTTAGAGATAATTAGCATGAGAAAAGGCTTTAGTATGGTGATCCCTTGGATGCTATTTTATTCTTGCATATATAGAATATCTTTTTTTTTCCTTTTTTATTTTTTAATTTGGGGTAAATAATTCAAACTCTATATTTTCTGATGGAAGTCAAGTGAAAATTAGCATTATTGATATTATTTGTATGCTGTCACTTTCAATATTGTTTCTCCAACGTCGTATTTAGCAAGACTTTTGATGGACACAAGTCATGCGTTTTCTCTAAGTGCTGGTTGTTTGATCCTAAGCCATATGATTTTAACTGATAATAATGGATAGACATCTAAAAATCATTTCACGAATGGATATCTAGAATTTGTTTGATGAATGAGTTGAGTTTAAAAATTTTAAATTTGAATTAAAAAATTTTATAAAATTTTCAGAAAATATTAAAATTTTTTCAAAAAAAATAAAAATTGATATAAAAAAATATATTTTAATTGAGAATAAGATAGAATAAGAAGGTGGTAATATAAGATTATAATTAGCGATGGACACGTGGTTCTCTGAAAACAACTATCAGACAAACGTGGTAATTGTGGAAAGTGGTCAGTGTATTTTCAATATCATATCAAACGATTAAGACGGTAAAAACGAAAAGTTTGTTGACGCGTGGAAAGTTAAGTTGCTAAAGTCAAGAGAAAAAGTCACATCAAACAATAATCGAAGCAAATAAACCATGTGAAAAATAATTTGAAATGACACTGATGATAAAAAACAATGCTTATTATATATGGATCTCATTTTACAAGACATTTGGTTTATGAATTTGAGTTAAGATTTTTAGATTTAATTTGAGTTAAGTTAAATTGAGTTTAAAAGTTAAATATTTAGTAAAAATTTTGAGATAAAAAATTTAATTTGAGTTAATTATTTGATAAAAAAATTTGAGTTAAAAAATTTAAATTGAATTAGGACTTTATTTGGATGTAAAAAATTGGAAAAAAAAATTTTAAATCAAATTTAATATTCTATTGCATGATTCTGATTAGAAAAATGAAAAAATTAAAATAAATTGAAATAAAAATACACATCACTAACTTACATCAAAATCTTTTATCATTCTTATTAAATTACAAAGAATCGTCCACATTAATAAGATTATTATTTATTTGTCAATGAGATAACTGTTAATGTCTTGGTTTAGTGCTAATTTACTTATTACCATCTTCTTTTTCCCTCCCCTTAAGCCAAAAAAAAAAAAAAAATCTCTCTAACATAAAAAAAAAACGACAATGACAAACACTCTCTCACCAGACTCTTTCTCTCTCTCTAGACTATTTTCCCATTATATATATATATATATTTTTTACTGCGAACCAATTTCTCTCAAGTGTGGGAGAGAAACTGAGAGCTGCTTTCTGTAAGAGAGAAAAAAAATTGGAGGAAAAAAAAAAAGAAGAAAAAAAAGAAGAAAAAAGGGAAGACCCGCTCTCCAAGAAAACAACCCATGAGGTAAACCAACACCATCCCAAACCCCATTTCCCACACAACCGAAGGAAAAAGGAAAAAAAAGAAAATAAAAGACAAGAAAAGAGAGAAATTGAGTAGAGGAAGGACCCCCCGGCGAATCACCACCACGAGACCCCCCGGCGGCCACCGACCAGCCAAACCCGTTTCCAACGCCAAGACCGTCTACAAGCACAAGTAGAAGAAGGAGACCACCTTCGACATCGCTGACGGTCATGGGGTGTCGCGTGGACGACCCCGAAGCTTGGAGGAAAGAAACACCCAAACAGAGGAGAGAGAGAGTGGGATTTTTGGAAAGAGAAACAAACAAACAGAAGAAAGAGAGAGTGAGAGTTTTAGAGAGAGAAACAAACAAACAGAGGAGAGAGAGTGTGGGATTTGTACAGAGAGAAACAAACAAATAGAGGAGAGAGAGAGAATGTTGGGCTTCTTGTTCGGATCCTCGTCGTCGTTGGCCTCATCCCTATTTGGACCAAATGCTACCGGCGGCGCCATTCTCGAGGTCACCACTATCGACGAAGCCAAGCTCGTCGAGGACACCGGAGCTTGCGCGATTTCCGAGCTCCGTTCATCTGCGGGTGTCGCAATCTCGGCGAGGCCCTGAGGAGGGTGAGGGAAGGCGCGGCGATGGGTGAGGAGGGAGGGAGAAGTCGGGCGGTGGATGAACAGCAGATGGGCAACAGGGAAACAAGGACAGCTTGCCTGGGTTCGCTGCACAGTAAACCAAACTTGGTTTATTGTGTAACGATCCAAATGAAAGTTGGAACCAAATTTGAACACCAAACAAGTTTAGGTGAGTTTGAACTCAAAAATTTGAGTTCAAACTGTAATGCCAAACGTCCACTAAATCTTTATATTATGTAACGAATACTTTCCATTGATGAGTAGATCTTTTACTATTATCTTTTAGTATTGTTGTAATTAGAGGTGAATATTAGATCGAAATCATTTTTTTTTTTTTTTACATTCATCATCCAATTTAATTGTGAATAAATATTTTCAAATCCACCTAATCCATTTCAATACATTTTATCATTTAGTCCATTCCAAAATATATTAGATTGGGTTAAATCAGATTAGATTGGATGGGTGGATTGTACTTGAGTATGTTCTTATAAGAACTTATTAAGACCTGTTAAATTTATGAAACTTACTCAAAATACTAAGTCACATTGGTGTCATAAAAATGTGAAACATTTAAAATACATTTACATGAATGAAATATTTTTTCAAGAATTTACGTGACACATTTAAAATTTTGAAAAATTCATGAGAAAAGCAAGAATTAAAAATGTATCTAGGGGAAAAAAAAAAAAAAAGGCACAATAGGCAAGGTTCAGAAGAGGAAACAAAAGAAAAGAAAATTAGAGAGAGAGAAAGAGAGGGGCAAGAAAGAAAGCGGAGAAAACTGTAGATGATAAAAGAGGCTAATTTTTTTTTGGGGGGGAGGGGGTGTTGCTTTTTTTTTTTTTTTGGTTTTTTAGGTACAGGGATTCGAAGTTATCTTTTAATAAAATAATATGTGATAGTATCATTAGGTATAATTATGCACCGTTAAAATTAAAGTTTTAAAAGAGCTTATTATATCAAAATGATTTTAAAATTTAATATTCATAGTTAAAAAAGTTAAAATAAAGTGTGTAATATTATACTGAAATACATGATATAAATCCACTTGAAATTAAGGTCAGTATTATTTATTTAAACCAGATTAGGATAAGAATTTTACGTTTTTTTAGTATAATTTTTAGTTAGCAACTACGTAATTTTTATTATTGGATTTTATAGCTATGTAAAAAATATTGTAAAAGGATTCTCATGTATTGTTGATGTATGTTTTTATTTTAGTTTATTTTAATTTTTCTATTCACAACTTACAATAGAATGTTAACTTTGAGTTAAACTTTTTAACTCAAATTTTTTACATCCAAACAAGACCCTAACTCAAATTAAACTTTTTAACTCAAATTTTTTAACTAAACGCTCAACTCAAATTAAACTTTTTACCAAACACTTAACTCCAACTCTCAACTTAACTTATCTTTAACTCAACTTAAAATCTTAACTCAAAATCATTCACCAAACGGATCCTTAATTTTAATTTAATTAATTTAATAATTTATTTATATGGATCTATTTCATTGGGTGTGATTACTTTTGGGTTTCTTTTTGTTTTTCCTTTTTTTTTCCTCATCTTTTCTTTTCTTTCCTTCTGCCAGATGAGCGTGTTTGCTCAGCTTCCCGCCATGTGTCAGCCCTTGGTTCGCCAACCGCCACTTGCCCCGCGTGCACCACGTGGCCCCCAGCAGCTGTTCCCGGGCTGGGCTGGCTTATTTTTCGGCCACGATTTCCTCCCTCCAGCCCACAGGATCTCAAGCCCAGATTTTCAGCGCTCGCAGGAACGCATGATTCCATTTCCAGCCTTTGTCTCCAGCCGAACCGGCACGCAAATGGAAACCACTTAAATGAAACAAATTTAAAAATTATTATACTAATATAATACAAAAAAATTAAGGCAAAAAGAGGAAAATAGCATATTTTTATGCGTGGTGGAAAATTATAGCATAATTTTTTAAAGATCGAAAATAGTAGCATATTATGTGTTTCAATTTTTTAAAATTCCAATAATGCCCTCGCCCCCCTTTCTTTCTTCCGGATCTCACTGGCAGTCGTCATCACTATGCACTCCAGCACCATCTCAGGTGACATCGACTTAGTCAGGCGAAATCACAATGCTCTAGGGTAGAGCTTCGCTTGCACCGCCGTCCACCGCGGTCAAGCAGTTCTCCAATGAAGATCGATGTTCACAACCACGATGAGAGTCATGGGACTAGAAAATTGTGACCCCATCGCTGTCAATGTTGCAAGCACGAGCGATGACGAGCATCACGAGGCTCCATTGGCCCCACGATAGCAATAGTTCTGCCTCTGCTTATCATTGCACTTACAATCACCGTCTAACCTTCACCGTCGCAATAGTGCGAATATTGCGATCTTGTGATCATCATGAGACCTCCACTCCCCAATAATCGACAAGCAACGACAAACAACCACCTCCCACCATTCCGTTGTAGTTGTGATCGGCACAGCATCCTTCAATTAACAAGGAAAAAGAGAGAAACAAAGGAGAGAGATGGGGAAGGGGGATTGTGGAGGGAGAAAATGCTAAAATTAGAATAAATTAAAAAATAGAATTAAAATATGTTATAATTTCACATCATTTAAAAAATATGCTATAATTTTCATTAATGTGTTTCAAATATGCTATATTGTGTAATTTTTCAAAAATTAATAGTAAACTAACATGACATAAAATTAAACTAAATTTAATTAAAATTTATGTTATGTTGGTCAAAAATGAAGAATTTGTGTCGTGACCCGCCAACTGGCTGCGGATATCTAGGTAATTTACTAGTTGTAGGGGTGGAGTTTTGGACCAAATTTTCACCCCAGCATGTTGGATAAGAGTCCTACAAAAGTAAGGCATTTCAAGAAGGGGGAAAAAGGCAAGAGAAAATTAGGTGAAGAGCAATATTTTGAGTATCTCTTTATAATTTTGTCCACTCTAATATTAAAGTTAGTAATTTTAGTATTATGAAATTACAAAATTATCAACTTTAATATTATAATGGACATAAATAAAAGGTGGCGAATTCATGACATTCTTACATATATCCCTTTTCAGAAAGCTTCGGATGCTTCATTTTTTTTTTTTTGGAGAAAAATACCTAAATAATCATATTTTTTATCTATTAACCAACACAACATAAATTCATCATTCTTGACCAATATGATACAAATTTTAATTAACTTTAATTTAGTTTTGTGTCGTATTTGTCTAGCGCTAATTTTTTTGTGTCATGTTTGTGTAATGATTATTAAATTTGCATTATTCAGGCGTTTTCCCCACGGTTTTTCCCTCTATTTTTTGCCGAGTTTTTGAGTTTTTTTCTTGTATTTTCTTTTTTTCTTGCATTCTTCATCTCATATTTTCTTTTTAGAACTTTGAGAGATGAATTGCAAGTTTTGCTTAACTCTTTGGTAAGGTTAGTAATGAATTCATATGTGAAGCGATCTAATTTGGGTTTGATTTTCGTTTGCTTTGTAAAGTTCATATGTTTTAGTGGGTTAAATCTCTTCATCTCATTTCTTTATTTTTATTCAAAATATTTTATGTCAATCTTTTATTTAAAGGGAGAGTCTGTGGTAGGGACCCTTTGAGGGTCACTACCGGTAAAGTCAATTTTTTGACCGTTGAGATTTAATCGAACGGTTGAAACGTTGTTGATGTACCAAATTTACCATACATCTCACCTCATATAATTCTTTCCATCCAAAATCTTCTCTATCGCCGGCAATATTCCCGCCACCGGTGACATTCCCGCCACTGGCGACGGATGCCTACGACCCACACTCGACGCCGGTGACCTACCTCCGGCCTCAGCCCCGACCGCCGGTGACCCCCTTCTCTCTCTTCCCCTTTCTCTCTCTTCTCTTCTCTCTTTCTTCCCCCTCTCTCCCGCGACCCCCCACCCCTGACCCCCCCACCAGCCCCACCCCCGGCCGCCCCCCACCCAGCCCCGGCCGCTGGCGACCCCCTCTCTCTTTTCCCCTTTCTCTCTCTTCTCTTCCCTTTCTCTTTCTTCTCTTTTCTTTCTCTTCTCTTCCCTTTCTCTCTATTCTCTTTTCTCTCTCTTCCCCCTCTCTCCCGCGGCCCCAACCTGCCTGGTGGGCCCTCTCCCTCGAACTCCCTACCGCCCCGTCTCCCCCTCTCTCTCTTCTCTATTATTCCTTTCTCTCTCTACTCTCTCTCTCTACCCCACCTCAGCCTCGACCCCCAACACCACCCTCGACGCGAGAAGAGAGGGGGAGTCGTAGGTGGGGGTGGGATGGGGGGGCGCCGAGCGGCCGGGGGTAGGGGCCGAGGGTCGGAAAGAGAGAGAGAGAGAAGAGAGAGAGAGGGGAAGAGAGAGAGGAGGAGGTGGGGGATGAGGAGGCCGGGGGAGGGGGGCCGCCGGGCAGGGTAGGGGGGCTGCGGGAGAGAGGGGAAGAGAGAGAAAGGGGAAGAGAAAGAGAAGAGAAGAGAAGAGAGAGAAAGGGGAAGAGAGAGGGGGGTTGTCGACGGTTGGGGCTAGGTGGGGGGCGGCCGGGGCTGGGGTGGGTAGGGGACCGGGGGTGGGGGGTTGCGGGAGAAAGGGGAGAAGAGAGAGAGAGGGGAAGAGAAGAGAGAGAAAGGGGAAGAGAAAGAGGAGGGTCGCTGGCGGCCGAGGCTGGGGCCGATGGGAGAGGCCGGGGGTGGGGGGTCTTGGGAGAGAGGGGGAAGAGAGAGAGAGAGAAGAGAAGAGAGAGAAAGGGGGTCGTCGGTGGCCAAGGCTGGGGCCGGAGGTGGGTCATTGGCGTCGGGGGTGGGTCGCTGGCGTCCGTCGCTAGCGGCAGGAAGGTCGTCGGCGATGGAGAAGATTTTGGGTGGAAAGAATTATATGAGGTGAAGTGTATGGTAAGTTTGGTATACTAATAATGTTTCAACCGTTTGATTAAATCTCAACGGTCAAAAAATTGACTTTACCGGTATAGACCCTCAAAGGGTCTATACCACAGACTCTCCCTTGTTTAAATTCAGTCACACTTTATTTATAGAATATTGTCATGTATCTATTTTGACAAGATTTATTTTATAAGTTGTCATTTACTGTATTTTGCTAAAAACAACACTTTGTCGATTTTGGATAACTTATAACAATAAATTCTTTTGGTTCAACATAGAGATTTTGTCAACCGAAACACATTTGTTTATTCATTGGTCTTTATTTTTTCCGTTTGCTTGTTTGGGATGTGAAATGTACAATTGAGCGATATGTCAAAGATTATATTTAATTGGAGAACGAAGCACATGAAGGACTACGATACCTTGCTTCATTTATTATTGAATTTTTCTCTAGCTAAATCTCCCTTTTCATGTTTTACTTATTTTCTTTATTACAAAAATCCTCAAAAAATATCTTCACTTTTATTGTTTTATTTTTTTGTCTTTTTAATGTTTATCTCCGCTAATGTTATTTGTTTTTATTGTTGTCTCCCTGCGGATACAACCGTATGATTTATACTACAACCAATCGCTTTGCGAGTATATTTTTGGACGTTAATCAAATTTTGGTGCCGTTACCAAAGAGGTGTCTAAAGCAAATCTTTATCTTTGGAGCGAAGGTGAAGTAAGGCCGGGTAAGTCCTTACTTTTTTTTTTTTCATTTATTTTATTTTTTTCCTTCCAAAAAAAAAAGAAAAAAGAAAACTCTCATTATTTCCGGAGAAAGAAAAAAGAATTATTTATTTTGATTTTTCTTTTCTTTCGTTTACACATTTCTCTATATTAAAGCTCTTTTTTTTTTTTTAACGTTTAACGAAAAAAAAAAAAAAAAACCCTACTTTTGAACTTGATTTTATTTTTTTTAACGTTTACATATTTAGTTGGCTCAAACTTGAATATTATACTGCCTAGAGGAAATCTTTATGTGTACTACAAATGGTTGATGTCTTTATTAAACAAATTTTTCAAACAAACAATCTTGTGATTGCTCAACATGCAGGCATACTTCACTCGACAGTTTTGTTGCAACTGAATTAGTAATCTGGCTTTTATATAACTGCTGGAGTTGAACAGATTCTAACGTAGCATGTGCTTTTCTCTAAAAGGAAGAGAATATGTGTGTGTGTGTGTGGGTTTATAACTCTAATTTCATAGATAAATAAAAAAGCTTTCAAATATTGAACTAAAAAACTTATATCCAAATTCTTCTCTTCCCATTCTTTCCCACCGTTGAACTAGCTTTAGCAGGACTTTTTTTTCCTTTCTTTTTAAGTTTGTAAAAGATAGTTTTGTTAATTAAAAAAAGAAACTCTATTGAAGAAAAAAAAAAAAAAAGCAGGTAGCATATACACTAATATATATATATATATATACAGTTGTCCATTTATGTCATTTTGTTTGAGGGTTTTTTTTTGTAATTAAAGAATGGATGGGTCTATTGACACCTCCTTATATATTTTTTCCACACAGATACTTAAACTAACCATTAATTAAAATTAGAAATTTTTTACACACCTCTGAATATTACCAAAAAAAAAAATCTGTAAATTAAATTATACATTTTTCTCCTTATTTCACCCACCCACAAGCCAAACACTCACTCTTTCTCTCTGTTTAACTCCTAAAAAAAAAAAAAAGTGGATACCCAGAAATTTGATTGTCTTTTTTAATCATTTGGATCCCGGCCGTTTCCCTACATCTTCCTCACTCTATTCTAATTCCTGTTTGTTGTTTATCTTTTTAAGTTCTATCTCTGTCCATTGTCTTCTCCTTTTGCCGTTCTTTTTTCTTCTATATTTCGGGGGCCAAAAGCTCTGTACATCTGGGTTGTGGTAGGAGCCGAAAAGTTCATCAGACCCATGTCGGTGAAGACGACAACATTTACAGATCCAATGGCATTTATAGATCGAGATGGAAGTGTAACGATTCATGCATGTCTTTGATATGATATTATTCACTTTTGACTTCGTATCCGTACGGTTTTACTCTTAGACTTTTCTAAAAGATCTCATACTATTAGAAGATAATCTCTGTACTTATGAATCATCATATAAAAGACCATCTCTGTACTTAAACGATATAAGATTATACAACTTATCATTTTTTTATAAGGATCAATGACTCAGTCATAATAAGTGTCATGTCGTCAACGTTGCTAGACCAATTTTTATTTTTTTTTTATTATTATTTTTTTTCATAGCAGAACTTCTGTTTGATTGTCTAACGGGCACTCTTGCATGCTCATAAATCAAATTCTGCACAAATCCCACAAGGAATGGCAAGGATTTGACCATAAATCATGATTATGTATTTTCATGATTTTGACCGTTTTTGGTCTTGATAAACTTTAAGAGACCTGTAGAAAAAAATCTGTGGAATTCAAATTGGGAAAAGTTCCGGGGGGAAAAAAATCATTTATGTGGGGATCCATTGTCAGAAGACAAGAAAAAAATAGATTAAACATGCATTTGGTATTAAGGTTTGGATTGTATTATTTGTATTTAAATTAAATTAGACGTATGGTTGGACGTTTAAATTGCTAGAGTTAAAAAGTGAAAAAACTTAAAATGTATTCACAAAATATATATACATGTATATATATATGAATATGGAGCTTGTTTTGTCTGTCTCCGAAATTCTATGTAATTTAAAAAAAAAAAAAATTATCTCATATGAACTTGTATATGCAAAAGTATGAACTTTTAAAGTTTGAGTTACAAAATATAAGTACAATAAAACTGACATTGATTTTCATTAAAAAAATTGAATCATAAATTATGATCCAAATGTTTGCACCAAACACCCCCTAAGTGACTCCCTTTTAGGAGGCCGCATAAACAGGGTGAAAACCCGCTCGGGGCATGTAACATTACTCTATATATTTAGACAAAACAAACGGACATCCATGTGAATATGTTGATGTGATTATGGTGATCACCTAAGAGATAATTAGCATGAGAAAAAGTATAGTGATCCCTTGGCTGCTATTTTATTCTTGCTTATGTAGAATAATATATATATATTTTTTAACTTTCATACTAGGAATTTGAACACTATATATATATATATATATATTTTAGAATAAGGTCTGAAATTTTTCATTACTTGATATTCTTTATATGCTATCATTTTTAATATTATTTCTCTAAAGTCCTATTCTTGGATAAGAGGGTTCGGTTTATAAAATAACAGTTTGTGACAAACTCAAACTGAATCGCTCATTTTACATGGTGGAAAATTTGCAAATAGTCTATTGGTGGTTTGGATTTAATTAGGCCCTAGTATAAAAATATGTGAAAAACGATGAAAAATTTTTCTTTTTTCAAGGTATTTTGGTGTTATGTTTTTAGTAAGTTTCATTTAATTAACTTATTAAATTAGAAAAAAAAAAAAAAGACTAAATATCAAACATCATTCATGTTTAAGAAATCTAATCTTCCTATAATAAGAAAAAAAAATAATGTACAACGGACCGGAGTAGTTTAAGGCCAGACGAACAATTTGATTTTATAAAAGGGTAGTTTGGAAAAATTTCAAAGGAAAAGGCTGCTCATTATATGTGGTAGGGTGGGTGGTTTGAAACCGTGATTTAGTGGATTGATAATATAGCATAAAATGACATAATAGGACAGGACAAAGAGAAGATCATAAAGTTGAAACACAAAAGAGATTAAAGGTCCGTTTAGAGTCACCTTCGCAGATAGTAAAGAACTGTTTTGTTTTCAAGCCCTCGTTTGGGGACAGAGTGTGGCTTCCAGACCCTTATTAAGCATTTTGTTTCGTTTTATTCAATCAACAAGACATACTTTTCTTAAATATTCTTTTTTTTTTCCCCCCGAATTATACTTTCATCAAACACAAAAACCCTACAGTAAATTTTTTATCCAAAATCTTTTTTTTTTTTAACTTATCTTCTATCCAAGTAGAAATATCTTCAAAACTCCGTTTCCAAAAGTTCCCGAATGAACACAAAATAAAATAAAAAAAAAATCCTAATTAAGAGTGTATTTGGTAAGAGAGAAAAATAGTCATTAGGTAGGAAAGAATAGAAGAAGGGATTAAGGGAGGGACTCACAATCCCTTAAAAAAAAAAAAAAAACCCTCAATTTTAATCCGTTCAAATTGGAGAGATATTTAGATAGATTCAATCTATATAATTGGTTAGAGATAATATAGTCATTTTACAAATAAAATCCATTATTTCTTTCCCTTGTATCTCTATACCGAACAAGACAAATGATTTTTTCTTTCTTTCATTGTTTTCATACCAAACATCATGAAAGAATAGACCACTCCTTCCCCGTATCCCTCACCTAGATGATCTACAACTCACTCTTTCCACTTTTCTTTCCCTCATACAAAATAGGAAATCCCTGTTAGGATTCAATTTATGTGTCCCCTGATTTATGTCCGCTTTACATCCCTTCAATAATATCATGACACATCAATAAAAGATGTATATTTAATTATAATATCTTATCAAATTAATAAAAAGAAAATGTTAGTTACACACGTGTCATATTATTACTGGATACACATGAATGTGGACACAAATAAAGAGACATATAAACTAAATACTACAAAACATAGCCTAAGGCCCATTTGGGGCAACACCTACAGATAATATTTTACTATCTAAATTTCAAATTTCCAAACTCTATATCAAGCATTCTCTCTCTTCCATTGTAAAAAACTCAAATTTTAAAAGTCTATAACTTTTTTTAATTAAAAAAAAGTTCATAATTTTCTTATTTTAAATCAAAATAAGATGATTTTTCTATCAAAATACTCGGAACGACGGGACGAACATGATAATATGTATTTTTTATTTTTTTTTTCCAAATACATTTTAAATTTTTACATTGTTTTTTATATTACATAATTTTTCCATAAATTTTCCTCATAAACACACATTTTCACCCAATCTCCAAAGCATCAAACGGGCCCTAAAAGTGATGGGAGCGGGTATCGTTGTAAATTTCACTTTCCCTCTTCTTTGTCGAAATTATGATGAGTTTGAGACTTTGAGTTGAGCGTTGGTCCGTACAGCACTCTCTATTGATGTCTTCTTCGGCTTCAAAGAAGCACCAAAAATCCAAGTCTTTGTCCCCCTCAAATCTCTGAAATCAATGTTTCTGTGGGAACTACCCAATGATTTATTTCCCTTCAGAGACGACCTCTTCAGCCTCGCCGCCGCCATGGCGATCGCCGCCTTTGTCTTCCTAACCTGCAACTTCTTCTTCACCACTCGTCTCCCAACCCCCTTCTGCGACACCGGTTTGGACGCCTCCGATTTTCTTTTTGGTGGCTATTTTTTATTTTCCTCGGAAAACCCTGGAAAATTTGATGAATTTTGAATTTGACTCGGTTTTTGTCATTCTAAGTTCATAACTCATAAAGGTCTTGAGTAACTTGTTCAGTTCTTTTAAATGTTTGTCATTTTTATAGTTGTGATTTGGGTTTCAGGCTCATTGTTTTTTAATTAAAAAAAAAGAGCAGATTTAACCATTAAATAAAATGGAATTATTATGTAATAAAATGACTAATAACAAATCAAAATTTCAAACTTTCAAAGAAAAAATAAAGAAAAATCAAAATTTTCAAGAGGCTAAAACTTTAAAAGAAAATCCATAAAATCTAACACACGTGTGTGTGTGTATATATATATGTATGTATGTAAATTTATGTTTATATATGTTATCTCAAATTTATTGTCATGTATAAGAATAGTAAAGCAAGACAATAAAATTCCATAGTAGTTGTAGACAAAAACAAAAAAAAAAGAAAAGAAAATTTCAAAACGCCCAAAAATTCTTCCGACGAAACTCCTCATCTTTCTCAGGCGTGAAATCGTTGGCAATGCGAAACATCTGTCGGATCTGATCCGTCGTCTTGCCCTTAATCATGTCCGCCACGTTCCCCGCCAAGAGATCGACGAGCTTGTCCCGGCCGCCGAGATTTTGCACCGCCGTGATGAGCTTGTGGATGACGGCTGGAGCCAAGTCCCTGACGAAGCTGGACTCCCACTTGCTCATCTTCTCCCCGTCGTCCTCGTCGTCGTGCTACTTGCCCCACCATGGCTAAAACCTCGCCGTCCATGTTCAGCACCGTTACGGGCCCGTCACGTTCTTTTGGGACAAAGACCTCGCCGCCGCCGCCGCCACCTCCATGGTTAAGCACTCGCCAGTCGAGGCCTGGAGTGTTGGGACTCTTGTTGACGAAGAAGTAGAAGAAGAAGAAGAAGAAGACATGATTTTTTTTTTTTTTTTGGTGTGTGTTTTTGTGAGAGAAAATAGTTATTATTTTTTGTGAGGTTTTTGATGATGAAAGAGCATCTGACGGTTGGTTATATAGGCGAGCGAGACTGGGTTTCTACTCGGATTTTAGGGTTTCCAAAATCTAATGAATTAGCAGCTTCGAAGACTACCAACTTCAT
The DNA here is from genome assembly GCA_025413485.1 of Ficus microcarpa. Taxonomy (NCBI): domain Eukaryota; kingdom Viridiplantae; phylum Streptophyta; class Magnoliopsida; order Rosales; family Moraceae; genus Ficus; species Ficus microcarpa. The sequence goes on along the minus strand of CM046386.1, from coordinate 17,259,069 downwards.
GTAGTCTTACCAAGCGAAACATAGTATTCTCCTATGTTGAACTCCGCGAAGATGGGAAAAAGTCAATTTTCTTCTGCACTGTCTGTTTATTAGCACCGTCTTACAGCGATTCCGTGTTGTTTGATCACTTGAAGGGTAATCTTCACAACCAGAGGTTGTCGACGGCCAAAGTTACTCAAATCAGGACCAAACCCGTGGCCGTTTAATGAAGGTGTTGTTTTCTTGAAAATCCAACTGAGAATTATGAGGATGTGGCGATTCCAAATGGCAATCAGAGTACATTGTTGAGAGTCTCAAGACAGTGAGAACAATCTTGCTGAGAACAATCTTGCTACAGTCGCATATGATTAAAATCTGGAAACCTGTGCCAACACCAACAGACATCTTTCGATTGATTACCTTGGCTATGAAATGAGGAGGATCTGGATTGTGCAGGAAATCAGGATGGACCTGGAGAAAAATTGTGTTGTGTTGATCCCTGGCGTTCGAATTGGGGGATGAAATTACTAATGTAGAAGTGAGGGAAGTGGGATATGGACTTGGGAAAAGAAGGAAGTCATTTTCTGATCACGAGGATTCTACTGAGAACTTGAGTAATCAGTATGACTCAATAGGGGAAGATGTTTCGGCTTCTGCCGTAACAAGTTTGATGTTAGACCAATATGATGATCAGCTTCTTCCGACCAGATTCACATCAAACTAGGCTATAAGACGGGAGTTGAGAAGACAACAGCGTATGACTGCTGAAAGAATGTGTGACATCTGCCAACATAAGATGTAATCTGTCCGGAGTGCCAAGGGACTGGAACGATCATTGATGGAGTGGATGAGAAACCAACCGTACCCCTTTCAAAGGTTTGCCTGAAATTCATGTCTTCTTTCGTTCGTGGTTCGATATTCTAGTGTCATTAATAACAAAATTTTATTTTAAAGTTTTAGAATTTAATAATGACGATAACATTAACAAAAATATTATGTATTAGAGTATATAATATACAAAATATATTATTTTACTTTTTTTTCAATGAAAAATATGACATTAGTATTTACAATTATATTAGAAATGTCCAAACATTCATTTCCAAAAAAAAAAAAAAAAAATGGAAAGGAAAGAAATGTCTAAACATAAATTAAGAAATTGGTTATTTACCAAGCTGAAAAGCAAAGCGTGCACAAAGGAGCCAAAAATTTTCCTTTCTTCATCCTTAATTATACTAATGCAGAAGCCATGCAAAAATGGACTCCCACTTTGAAGAATTCGAAATACTAATTAATTTACGCGAAAATCCAACAAACACACACATTGCATCTTTTCTCATTTATTAAATTGCTACAAATTATTTCATTAAACAACATGTCAAAAGAACAACACATACAAAACCCAAACAGAGAATAATTCGTGATTCACGACGGAGAGGAGTTTTCAAGCTTGACAATATACATATGTTTACGCACAAACACACACACACACACACATATATATCTTACATATATATAATACATATATTACATGACATTGCCACATGTGTGTAGCTAGTTTCAATCATCCTGATTGTCGGTTCCAAGGGGAATAGGATTCACAAGCAACGATTGGATTTTGTCCTTTGTTTCTCTGTGGCTATGAACACCAAATCCATCTCCATGCTGGTAGAAAGACAATGCCGCCCTAGCCATGTTCATGCAAATTTCAATGAATGCCTCAGAGAAGGGAGACCTCGAAACTAGATCTTCATTCATCTGTTTCCATGTTTCCTCGATCAAATACTCTATATGTCGACGAGCTTCTTCCTCCGAAGCACCAGTTTCGTGCATATAGCATTGCATCGACTTAGGAACATCACCACGCTGTAATTCAATCTAATATGAAGAGGAAAAAAAAAAGAGTAAATTGACGTGAAATTGCCTCGATTCCAATATATGCAAAATTTTGTTGATATTTAATTATTAGTTCATATTTATGAATCAAACTCTTTTAAGAGAGGTGTTAATTAAAATAAATTTTAAACTATTCGACTTTAGATTCTTCTTTTATTCTTATATAAATTTGTAATCTTATTTAACTAACTGCAAAAAACTCAAAATACAAATTTGATAGTAGTGTAATAGACTTTTTGTTTCTTTGGGGTTTTGAGTATGAGGTAATGTATATTTATAAGTCAAATCTGGGGACATAATTGAATTTTTTATTTAAAAGATATAAATAAACTTTGAAATTTTAAAATTTCAAGGGGGACAAAAAAAAAGTTGTGATGGAGGTATAAAAGAAAAGGA